>MPNV01001270.1:150233-374465 GCA_013376435.1 Cyclocybe cylindracea
GGGTGTGAGCAACAAGGTGATGGTCTTTTATATAAAGATAAGTCACGCTGAATACTTCCAGAGAGAAGGCGTGCATACCATGAGCCCTAGCGCCATACTCTTGCTTGAAGTCAACTGGCTTTCGTCGCCTTGGATGCTATGATAATGAACAATTCATTAGAAAATCTGATATTCCACTAATCTGATCGCGCTCCTCACCGTGACCAAAGTTGCACAGATAGATTGAGAATGAGCAAAGCCCGACCGTGTATCGTTCCACTTGAAACTGTGTCCAGCGGCTGGGATCTTACAATCGGGTATACCGTCCGGTTAGTGGCAGGTGACGCTCTCGACGGGGCAGCCGGGGTTTTTTTGATTCTGTCTCTGATAACATCGGCATCGAAGCACATAGAAAGAGCACGTGTCGGCGATTATGCTGGACAAGGAAAGGAAGGTTTGTCAGTGAAGCATTCGCGCCAACGGAAGGGTGTTCACCCGCCATGAAAGATCAGAAGTCATTTAGCTCGCATAGGATTTCAAGCACATCACTATGATCTTTTTAACGATGGGTAACAGTAGGGTATCCGCAGTCGTGTTGCCGAGTCGTAGCAGCTCTACAGAAGTTGAAAGATTCTCAAATATGAGGCACATGTGCTTTCCTTTCGAACTGTCCTCTTCGAAGTCGCCTTCAAATTGCGGAAGATTCGCCTGGATACCCTTGAGGATTTTTTGGAAGAGATCGCGCTCCTTCTCAGCCGTTCCATCTTTTGTGGCGGCTACAGTGAATATTTTGATCGCCTCAATCCTATCCGCCTCTTGAGTGTCGATCGCGAGCCAGGTGGAAGAGCGTGGGCCCCAGCCGAGCTTGCGCACGATTGACCAGCGGCCGTTATGGAGGGTTTGGTTCAGTTGGCCGGGGAAATATCCCAAGGGAGAATCAAGAGGTTCTTCAGGGAAGAGAGACATGTTGAGAAAGGACAGACGAAGGTCCCTTGGGTCCTTGATGGTGGATAACAGGATTTATATGTGCTTGTTTCAGTGGACGTGATGGGAAACAATGAAGTTGATGTGTAGTCCCATACTTTGGCAACAGACCGAGGTGAAGGCCGCCTTTCGGTGATTCCGAATTGCAGGGTTCCAGCATTCGGCGCCCAGCGCCCACAGACTTGAGAATGGTCTGACATTGACAAAAACTACGATAATCACGGCAGATGATGGCTGAATGGAACTTCTGGAAATGTGCTACCTTCAGCGGCCAGTCAGCAGGCGTCCGTCAAACATAAGTTGACGTGTGTGGGCACCTAATTTTGCATATAAAGAGAACCAACTCAGCTCGGAGTTCGCTAGCTGTGCTCTTATCCTCTGGTGCTGGTCACCAGAGATCCTTCCACATCTATAATGCGCTTCGTCTCCTTTCTTGCATTCCTGTTGATGATAACGGGCGCCGTGTCTGCGCTCACCATCCCGCATAGATCCAAAGAACAGAATACCGTCCAGACTTCCAAACATAGTCAACCAACAAAAACTTTAGGGTATACCCTCAACGAGCTAGTAGAGTCGCCGCTTGCTTATTGCGATATATAGAGCCTCTCATGCTGTCCTCAACAGCGCACTGGAAACATCTTTCGATATCCTAGAAGTACGCGGCAAATATGGCAAGAAGCCTCAGACACCGAAAAAACGGAAGCCCCTCAGAATGCCTCCACCAAATCCGAAGAATCAGCCGATACAATGGAGCAAAGGCGCGAGGAAGCAATTGGACAATCTTGGTCTTCACGGTAAAGAGCGCAAGAGGGTGGTGGGCTGGCATAACAAAATGATGAACAAGCATCTCAAAGCAAATCCAAATCTTGGTTCAGCACAGATCGTGTAAGCCTTGGCGCTGTTTCTGGGACTTATTGCTAATGGGCGAGTACGACCCATAGTCATCTTGCCCACAAGGAAACCTCCGTAGACAAAAATATGCATATCACTGCTCATCTCTGGGACAAGAACGGCAAACAACTGAAGTCACGATATACTGCCCCAAAGACAGGCGAGAAGACAAATGGCCTCCTACATCATATCTACACTGGTAGTAAGCCGCTTCCCAAGGCATACTTGGACGCAGCAAAAGACAAGAAAGGACTCCTACCACATCAGATATAACGTACAAGGTTTAGTTTGGGGTAGTTGTGAATTCATTTAAATTAGATTTGGAACTACTACAGTTCAATACGGCAATGTGCTTGAACGGCCCGCGCGATGAGACGGTCAACTCCCTATTGGCTATTGCTCTCGCCCTTCCGAGGCGACATTTCTCGCAGTCGGAAAAGAGCTGGCCCTGATTTTGGCGCGGTTTGAGCATGCTATTAAGGATACACACAACTGAAAAATATGTGTGGAACCCCGTCAAATACAATAGATATGGCGCGACACCTAGCACATGAGGAGATGAGCGAAGTCTGAAATAGGAAATGCCGCTAGCAGAAGCCGCCTCAATGACCTATTTCGGGAAATTGGCCACGTCGAGCACAATCTCAACACCTTGTTACCTTACAAAATATCCATTGTTCATCCGAATAATAATCTGCGGATTTCCCTGCCTGCCCGCTGCCTCTCGTGTCTCGCAGCACCCTCCTCAAAAACTGACTTATTCTCGATCGCGCGTCGGCTAAGGTATGGCATCACCTACAGGACGAAAAATAAATGTGTTATCAAGAGCTCAAATCGACGACAGATAATCTGCCGCTCACCTCTGATAAGGCTCCATAGGGTACATACCTTCGTCGAGCCATGACATCAACAACAGGAAGTAGATGAAAACTCGGAGGACTCACTTGAGCATAAACGGAGTCTCCGACACTACCTGACTGACGACCCAGTCCGTCAAATCGTCCCTCATCCCGTAAAGCTGGCCGATAGCGAGCCTCTCGGCAGCCTCAGGAGTGATTCTGATCACCTTGTCACCTTCAGGACCAACCACGCGGCCTGTCTCGCTCGCCAGTCCGTTCTGGACGAGTTCTTTCAAGACGAGGCCGCAGCTCGTCCAGTTGTGCGTTCCGAATAGAACGCTAACCATTGGGGCTGACGGCGACTGGGGAATTGAGAACGAAGTTTCGCTCGCTCGGGGATTGGGAGTTGTTGCAGCACCAAAGATGGACGCGAACCATCCTTTCTTGACGGGCGCGTCATCCTTCGGACCTTCAATAGCAACAGCTTTGGTTGTACCCCTCTCTATGTCCTCCTTCACCGCCCTAATCAAGACTCCAACGCATCGGTTATATGCCTCATCCGTGTCCCTCTTCTCCAGCCACACAGGTGGCTCGGCATCAGGCGAGATCGATAATGAAGGCTGGCCAGTAGAGGCAGATTTATGCGCTGCTAGTTCATGCGGATGGTAAGCACCGCGAACCAGCTTGGCGCCAAGTGCATAGTTGTTCTTCCGTGCGTCTTCCAGCCACAGCACAAGTTGCATGGGCGTTCTTTAAATAAGTAGAAAATTAGTCTGACTGCTAAATGAGGGAAAAGAACGTACCTCCGGAGGTAGGCTTGAAATGTTCCATAGACAAGGGGTTGGACTTCTCCGTTGCTTGGCGTGGGTGAGTTGAATTCGCGCATAAGCGCCAGCGTCAAGGCGTCAACCGCTGGTTGATACCAACTACAAAGTATTAGCGTCCAAGAAGGAACCGAGTTCGACGGCATACCTGTATTCTGCATCTATAACTACCTTGACACCCCTCTCTCTAGCACGCGAGCATATTCTAACAAGGTCGGAGTACAATTCTCGAAGGTCATGGACTTGAGCGGGAGTAAGCGAAGAGGGATTAGACAGTGAATGCAAGACGACGTCCAAGTCATCTGTTCTAGGGAATCCAGGGAACGGAACCATAATCTCGCGCGAGGATCTAGAGAGCATCTTCCTCGAGTTAACAATGTGCGCCGACAGGTCGATGAGTGCTTGTGCGTGAGGGAGGAGAGCTGTCAACTTCAACGCTATCCAGGTCGTCCTCCCATTCATGCGTTTCCGTACGTCCGCGCTCGTCGAAGTCGAATCGTTCCTCGTCACCTCATCCTCGAAGTCCCCAGCGACGTCGATGGAATGGATCATTTCGGCAACAGCACGTTTGTGCGCGTCGCCATCGGGCTTGGGGGCGACGCTTCCGCTCGACGAACCAGCTGAAGCAGGTGATGCCGCCGCCGCAGTCGCCTCCCTCTCATCGACTTCTACCGAGTACGCGAATATAGCACCCTTGTTCCCTCCACGCAGCGTCCGTAATAACGGAATGGTCTCATCAGCAGTGTCCGCGCCGACGAACTGGATGATAAGAGTGACGTCAAGGCTGTTAGGGCTTATCTCCGCAGAAAGCATCAGCTACACACCTGGTCGAAGAACGTCACCCTCACGAATGCCTCTGTAATTTGCCTCAGACCCGGAATAGAAGAGAGTGCGGAGAGGATCGTCGGTGAGGCCTCGACGAGCCCTGGAATGGAGCACATCGCGAATACCGAGTATGCACGGACCATCGACCCCAATGAGGGTGATGGCACGGACGCCTTCGCATCTACATCACTATCGGCGTACATCGTCGTTGCTAACGCTAGAGAAGACGCGGCGAAAAGGGTGACGCGAGCGGTAGCTCTGCGTGTAAAGAGCGCGTTCCTGAGGGTTCCATTGGCGAACCTGCGATGGTTAGTTGGAAAACGTAGTCTGGAGCTGAACGGGGGCGAACGTAGGGGCACACGGAACATGAGAAGAGTTGGGGTTGTGCTGGCGAGCTTCTGACTGGTATTTATTTTGGACGGATCTTGAACGTAGTTACAGGAAGGCGGAGTCAGGTCTCCCATGATAAGATAAGATGCGGCCCATCCTTCCTTTACGTCCGGACCTACCATTTCGGAGCTCAGAAGAAGACATTCGTCGAATGGCTTCACATCAGGATGTGGGACTCGGAGAGACGGAATGAATGATTAGCAAGAGACAAGAAACAGGGATACACGTTTATCTGTATGCGAGAACGTACTGATACATGAGGGAGTTCCAAATCTTGCTTCGGAGAGCATTATCGCCTTGATCGCCAGGCAAGGTTCTTCCCACTGGCAGATAAGGAGGAAGAGCACGCAACACCACCCCAACAAGATCACGACAGGAACGGTTGGCAGAACGTCGACCCGAAGCAAAGGCGGATCGTATATAAGTTGCAGGCTCGTCTAACCAGTTCCAAAGACCTCTTTCATCTTCGTCCCCAGCTCTCTAAGCGTCTCGCCGCCGCCTGCCAGCATCATGATCCGCCCTCGGATGTCTAGTCCGAACGCATCGCGCGAGCGTGTCTCCTGAACCAATGGAGGGACTGGAGCTTGGTATGGGAACGTCAGCGAGTGGATGGCGGATTGCCAGATGACGTTGTCTTCGGGGTGAAATGGGTATATACCGTCTTCAGGGCGCGCGGCGGAGCTCCCCTCATCTTCCTGCGGCCGGTGCTTCTTGTGTTTCTTCGGAGAGCCATCTCCATTCGCCGCCGACCCAGACCCTCGTGCCCGGCGCGTGGATGCCGAATTGGCGAGCAGCGATTCCTCATCCTCTGTCAGGTGGTAAACGCGGGAGACGATTATCAGGTGTGTGAAGTCATACGGCTCCCCCTGAGCCGGAGACTGTGAGGAAGAAACGGGAAGGAGGAAAAGAGCGACGTACATCGGCAAGAGCCCACTTCACCTCGTCAGCCAGCATGGTGTACATCGGCGGGATCACCTGAACAGGCATGTTAACCAGTCTCTCGCACAGAACCAGCCCCACATGCGCGTCAGATTGGGAGAAAAGTTGCTGAAGGGTTGCATGGAATGCCTGGTCGTGCGAGGCCGTGGTAGCGAGCAAATAGTTCGCAATCGCCTTGATAGACGCGTTTTGCTAGGCCCCCCAATCAGCTCTCCAGCGATCGAGAAAGCAACTCGGGCTCCTACATGGTGCAGATGCATGTTCAGGACGGTCAGCAGCGCGAACGGATCACTCTGGATCCCGTCTGTCTTGATCGTCGTCCCCACCGTTGGCTGCCCCAGAATCAGTTCTGTCAGCTCATGCATATTCAGTCCCTCTGCATCACGTTGGAAGAGCTGCCCGAGAAGGCGCTTGATAGCGTGGTAGTCGACGTTGGGGTTCGGATCGAAGAAATCGAACGAGACGTCGACGAGGCTCTTTCTTTTCGCTAAGTCAGCTGATCGCCGCAGGGGCCGGGGAAGGTACTCACAACCTCGGAAGAGGATGATGCCCCGTCGTCGACGTCGTCGCTGTCTTGCTTTCGTTTCGGCATCGTCGCGGGTTTAAAGGAAGAGGGAGAGGCGATCTAGCTCTATCCCCGAGAAAAAAGTTGACGAACAGTTTTATCTTATCTTATCTGCCCTACATTTACTCGTACAACTTGTAAATCGGGGACGGTACCTGGGGTTTATTCTGCATCTACTCTATTCAGAGTCATATGTATTTCAAGTTGGTGTAGCATATAGCATGGGTTTTGTTGCGATGAGGCTACTGATCGTCGTGTTTCAGGATTACGGTGACCGATATACACAAAAAACAAAGGGAGAGAACAACGGGGTCCCTTTGAAGGAGGGTAAGCATTGAGTTGCGAGTAGTGCGACTGTGACCTACGATGAAGAGATGCCTGGTTGAGGAGAAAGCGTTGAAGAATAGACGCTTATGAGGCGCTAACATTTGTAGTCCGGGGTCATAATACTAGAAGATGGCCGAAATGCCTGCTGGTAACTAACCATGAATTGTAAGGTATTTCTCAGAATGTCTGTAACATTGCTGATCCTCACCAGCTCAGCAGAGACGAACAGAGTCGTCGTTTTGGGGTAGTCAGACACGACTGTCGTTGGAACTTGGGTACGTGTAGGAGTACCCCCGTCCCCATCTCTCATTTGAATGAGGGGGGGTCAAGAGTAATAATAAGTGATTTATTCCACGGGCTCCGTTCTAAGTAGCTTGTAGTTGGCAGGAAAGATACAAAGAGACGCAGACGACTCACCAGGCAAGCACTTGAGAGCACCGACAAATCTATTGAGTCATTGGGGAATAAATACGATGGAAAAGAAGGAAGGGAAAATATACAAATTCTACAGCCATTCCCGAAACCGCTGGAAGCAACCACTATCAGCGTACGAAGGATAAAAGACAACAGCAAACGACGTACATCGCTGAGACCAATCCTCGCCGGACAAGGACACATCCACCCCACACAATCCGCCATGCTTCATTCCCGAGGGTATAGCTTCGTCACGTCCAACCGCAAGTGGGTCTCCATAGTGAGTACTGCCCTCGGTATGCACCTCACCTG
This sequence comes from Cyclocybe cylindracea, assembly GCA_013376435.1. NCBI lineage: Eukaryota > Fungi > Basidiomycota > Agaricomycetes > Agaricales > Hemipholiotaceae > Cyclocybe > Cyclocybe cylindracea. The sequence continues at coordinate 157,523 of MPNV01001270.1, forward strand.
GGGCGACAAGAGTGTAAGCGCCGACCTAATAGTCACTGCTCCGCGCCGCCCGCAGGTCCAGACTAGCCGCTTCCCTACCAACGATTACAGGAGGTAGTTGGCGTCAGGTCACACCACGGCCACCTAGGCTGACCAGAGAACCTAAGGTAGCGTCCCGACCATCGTCACTGTGGACATTATGAGGTCGCCGCTTGGGACTGGCCGGGGACAGTGTGCATGGCGGGGATGAGTTCTAGGATGGTGCGGAACCTTGCCTACGCTAGAGAGGTCAGCAAATGGAGATACTGTGCTCGACTTGTAGGGCGGCATCTGTTGGGAGGCGGCTCCTGGCATTGCTTGCCAGCGTTGAGAAAGTGGTCAAATTGGTGACGCAGATTAGATAAAGGGATGTCGAATGACGGTGATGTGCCCACGGCAGTCGAAGCAGGGGCGGACGGATGCGATATCTTATTAGAGAGCTAAGTAATAAGCCATCAGCACCAAATCGAAGACCTACGTGCAAGTTGGTAGCACCGATAATAACGGTGAATGAAGAGGATGCGATGTCCCATGGTACGGGGGGAAAGGGAAACAGATATGTGTCCCCTCCCAGCGGCGAAGGGTTTTTATACCTTCTAACGAATCCCGAGTCAACTGCACAAGCGCAGGACTTTTCCCGAAGAGGTACCGAGCCCACTATTGTTATGACGCCCACCCTATTGAAGAAATCATCGAAACAACAAACTCGGCTATTTCTTCATTCTTATCGATGAAGCTAGTGGGCGTTGAAGAGGAAATAAAAAGGCTCGGATGCAGTGTCGTTGAGGAAGAAAGATCTGCTGGCCTTGGGACGCACACATGATGAGCCAAATTCAAATACATGAGTCCTTGTCTGTTGCTGTGCGTCAGAAGCGTTTGCCGAGGTCCTTGTGTCTTCCGAATTCAAGTGGGCTAGAGTCTGAATCCGCCTGGAGAAGGAAATAATAGAGGGCCACACCCTCGAGCCAAGTTGGCGCGCCTTTCAAGCGCCTACACGAAGAGGACCTAAAAGAATAACAGCAACCCACGAGAGAGCTAGTTGCAACAAGCTCAAAACAAGCTTTAATTGAGTGAGCATCTGAAGACTGGTCTCGAATCCAGAATTCACGGAGAAGAGATGGTCCCTGTGCATAACCAGCATATTCGCCCAAGTGATGGAACTGGTGCAGCGCCGTGGTGAGTTCGGAGTGGGTACAGAGGTGAGAGGGTTTGAAAACTTCTGGTTGACGCCAGCTTCTCGGGCCGGAGGATTGACACGCTCACTCTCACTCAAATGTCGTCACACAGCAGGTTTTCAAAACTATGCACACCAGTTCTGGGCGCTTTCAATCTTCAACGTTCAACACCGCCAAGCCACCTCAGTCTCAAACTTGCACGTCTTCCCTGAGCGAGCTCTTTCAGGGTCGTCTTTTAGTGAAGTCGAATCTATTGCTTACATACACCACGTCTTCCAAACCGGTTCTCGAGGAGTGGGTGAACCGTGCTTATAAATGCGATCGATGAAATATGCCCATGCGTCTTGAAAGTGTAGTCGTGGCCCAACTACAAACCACAGCAGATACTTCCAGTACGAGCAATGGTTTTCGTATTGGTATGCTGCCAATGCTTCCATCCACCGAGGGTAGTACCCGCTGTCAGCCCAATCAACCAACCAAAGAACACCATCATCAGAAAGGATGACGTTGGATGGGCTGAGATCGCCATGGGTAAACACCAGCGGCTGGTCGAAATCCACAGAGAAACGAGGTTCAGTTGGGATGAGCGTCGGGTCGTAATTGCCACTACATCTCATGTGCTCAGCCCTTGCACCCGAGACAAGCAGCCAGCCTGCGTTGAGTACGTCGTGCACCCATTGATGAAATTTCCTCGAAGAATCAAAGGGGCCGTAGAACATCCGCTCGCCTCCGTCGTACACGTTTCCGTAGATATGGCCCCCGTCGACGCTTCCAGGAGTGAAGCGGGAGAATCTGCGCATCTGCAAGATGTAAGTCCGCAGGGTACATGCAATCCGAAATTTCTTGAAGACACTCAAAGAGTCCCAGCAATCTAGGAGCATCCTTCCTTCGACAAAGTCTGTGATGTACCATTCCCTTAGGTGCGGATAACGCGGTTGGGGAATGGGGACACCCTTGAACTGCGCCCGAGCGAACATCGTGTTGGCCCTTTCCGTGAATTGTGGTGGCTTTGCAATCAAAGTTGAAGTAATCCTTTTGGCAGGTGAGCCACCCCATGGACTGTGTTTGGCATGATAGGCATCGTAGTCGACCGCTATTGGGCTACTGCACAGCGCAGCAACTGCTTCATCATTGGGAAGGTCATAAGTATCAGCAGTCTGGCAAACGAAAAGGTGATCAGCGCGATGATCGGCATAAGCACAACAACACTAACCTCGTCATTGGCGTTTCTAGGAGACTGGAGAGCGAATGTCGACGCTATGATGCTTAACAACAATTCTGTGGCATTTCTAAGAAGGTATTGCAGCTGGTTTTGTTTTGCTGGCGGTGGATGGACTTGGTTCGCTATCGACGTGTCAATATCTATTCAAATGCAGGCGAAAAAGATATTACCAATGTATAGTAATAATTCTTCTATTCCACTGCCAGTAACCGCACTCGTCGCAAAGTATTTCATTCCCCCATAAAACGGGACGCACGTCGGGAGCCGTTGGATAGGTATATCTTCGTCGGTGAAGTCATGAGCAACCAGGTCGCTCTTTGTACCGAGGATGCAGATTTTGTCCAGATATTGAGGATATTGTTCTAAAATGAGGTCTTTTGTCTCTCTCCAGGTAGGTTCAACAGTGGCACCGTCCTCGAGACTGATTGTAAAGATAGTGAAGTCGAAATCGGGAAAAGAAATCGGCTTCCGAGAATCCCCTTCAACGAAACTAAACCAAAAGATCCTTCTGTCACGAGGCCTCATGAACAAAGATTCGTGCTGGTAGAATCGTAAGAGACTGATTACATTGCACCAATCGTCATCAGAACGTACCAGGCGTCGAGTAAAAGAGGTCTTTCCGCTACCACTCCGGCCTCCGCAAACGAACATCATTTTTTGGAACATAGATGTCAATTTCGCGCTCACCGAAAACACTGACATGTATTTTTGTCGGTTCCTTCATCAGTTCAACATTTCGCATTGTACGTCGAACGCCTGCTGTGGATGCGAGCGCTGAAGGCAAGAGATAAATTTAGACTCCGCATTTGAGCTTGAGCACGTGAGAAGTTCGACGGTTCGCTTTTGATCCGGACTTTTATTTTTCCACCAACTTTGTCCTCCACGTCCTTGCATATCAAACTTTGGTACGGCACCAAGTTGGGCGAGAACTTTTGATCTGTGGTCGACCATTCTGCACACGAGAACTTCCAGCCCTCCCCGGAAATCTCCCAGCTCCACCCGGTGGGTGTCACAGACTTGTCATTCACTTTGACGAGATATCCGAGTCAACAGGAAACAAATCGAAGTCTTCAATGGGATGAAGGGGAGCAAGGGAGAGATGGAGACTGTACCTGCCCAGTTTCGCAGGACACATTAAGCGAGTGGTTTCTATTTGTTTTCGTGATGTGAATGTGGTCGCCTTCGAATACTCTGTTGTCACAGTAATTGAAAAAGCTTTCCTGCTGTCCCCCTTTCCGACTTACACACTATCCATCTTGATTTCCAGCTCAATAGGTCCGAGCGCAGCTAATTAGGCGGCCAGGCTCACCGCTCAAGGATTCGAAACCCTTTTCGCGTTACGGTACATCCCCTCCTCCCTGGCGTAATCAGGGTCATTGAGCTTATGAGGATCGTAGAATGCTCAACCTTCCATGGCCCGTTCCCTGACAACGCAATCGGATGTCTTACTCGACGTCAGAGCGTTTACGTGATCGGGCGCTTATTCTTCGCAGACACCGTTCATCCCAACCAGGCGCTCGCCGCCCCAACAGAAGCGCCTCAGACGAACCAGTCTTCTCATTGATTAGGATGGAGTATATATCCCAGTCTTGGAAATTTTTCTACCTTGAAGATTGCCATCTTTCTAAGGACCCCCTGAGGGTCTTTGAGCTGTCGGCTGGGTCGGTCTGAGAACTACCCATCATCGAGGCGTCAAGGTGCAATCGAATTGAAGTCATTCATTTATCTCTCCCATTCGAACAAGGCTGCTGTTCAACGTGTTTGAGAAGTGAACGTTCACTTCTCAAACACGTTGTTCTGTGATGCTTGGCCATCGAAATTCTAGCCGCCAAGTCGCATCTATGACGTCTTCAATCCGGATTTTCTAGCACGCTTTTGGTACCGTCTCTTTTAGCCTGTGGTCGTCTCTCTGCAGCACGCGGAAAATCTGCTTGACGGGCAGACCCAAAAATACACTGGCATGACTGAGACCACAGACTGGGCAGGACATAATTATTCCCACATATTCTACTACCAAGCCATTGCTAGTAAGATTGACTCGACTATTTTGCCACGCATACGTTATCGATTGCTCATTATCAGCCAGAAAGAGACAGCTCTGGGCTTTTGCACGCAGCGGGGTCCAATTGGGCGTTGTTTTCACAGTCAGCGAATGCGCCCTTTCCGATTCCATGATGCAGCAGGACCATTCTTTGTCCTCGTGGTGATGGCCACCAGATTTGTTAGTTCTTCCGTCCTCGCTGGAACAAATATAAGTCTATTGCATTCCTTTTCGAAAAAGAATCTCTCTCTTCTTCGCTCACTATAATGTCCTCCAACCGACATTCGTTCTTCCTGAACTGGTTCGGCCCCAACGCGGAAGTGCAGCATCACGTTCAGCTTGACACGCCTCTTGCGAACCTTATCGTGTGGACTTCGGCACAAGACTATGAACGCTGGAACATCTCCTTCAGTTTCGGAGGAGCAAATGCCGGTGGCATTACTCACATCCAAGTAATTCTTCGACCGAACAACGAGTTCTACTCTGCTGTTCGATACGGCTCATGGGTTGACCTCAGCGACCCACAAGGGTTAACGACCGTGGAAATCAAAGGTGCACCAACTGCGTACTCCACCTCCACAGCGCAGTACATCTTCACCGCGCCGTTGGCGAATCAAATCACAATGCGTCGTATCATTGCATGTATGGCTTCTCATATTCCTGGATACCGCCTCCGTCTCAGCGGGAAAGGATCTGCTGGATGGGTCTACATGGTTCTTCAGGCTCTGACTCGAGAGGGAATTCTTCCTCCTGATACAATGACCGCTTTTGAACTCGCGATCCAGGGTCTTAGACAAAGGTCAGCGGTCGCAGCGAGCAGAATCGCATTTCCCCCTGCCTTTGGCACTGTGATCAATGCCAACCAGTAGGGCTCAACACAAGGTATGCCCTTCATTTCTGTAATTTTATTGCTGCTTGAATTTATAGTATTTTCCTTCTAGTGCTTGTTCACTACGTTTGGGCAATTCGGATTTTCAGTGGCTACAATATGTTTGCTTTTGTTCTTTGAAACAATGATTAGGATTTAATCTGGGGATCTGTACACTCGACTCGTGCATAGATAAATGATCAAGGATCTCTAGCTACTAGTGTCGTTTGCATATACTAGTAATAGGAGGCATACCCGAATGCATATCTGCCAATGACATTTTGGAAGAAAGACCACCAGTCTTGGATAGCCGGTCTAGGGCCAACAACGAACCAGAGCAGGCATCGCCAGGACCTGGAATGACCCCCGTACTGCCAGGCTGCTACTGCCTCCATCCACTCCGGGTAATATCCAGCGTCAGCCCAATCGATCAGCCAGAGGACTCCATCATCGGATAGCAAGATGTTGGACGGGCTTAAATCGCCATGAACAAAGACCAGTCGCTCATCGCCATTGCCAGGAAAGGGTGGTGTAGCGGGTAGAGCCGTCGGGTCATAATTCCCATTCTCCCCCATCTCGTCCATAAGCCCTGCACAATGCTGGAGCCAGCCCGCAGTCATGGTATCGTGGACCCAATAGTGGAATTTCTTTGATGAATCAAGCGAACGATACAGCATGCGCTGGGCGCCGTCATACACGTTGCCATAAATCGGCCTCCCTTCGACTATAGATCCTGGCTTCGAACGGGTGAGTCGGTGCACATGGCGGATATAAATTCGGAGGGTGCAGGCGACCCGAAACTTCTTGAACATGCTCAGTGAGTTCCAACAGTCCAAAAGCATTCGACCCTCGACGAATTCAGTGATGAACCACTGCTTCAGGTGGGGGTATCGCGGTTGGGGGATAGGAATTCCCTTAAACCGGGCACGAGCAAACGTCGTGTTTGACCGTTCGGTGAGCTGCGCGGTCTTGGCTATCAGTCTTGGGGTGATCTTCTTAGCTGGGCAGCCGCCCCATGGGCCACCGCATGGATTGAATTGGGCGTGATAGGCGTCGTACTCTTTCGCTATTGAGCCGCAGCACAGTGAATCAACCGTCTCGTCGTCGGGAAGGTCATAGGTGTCAGCAGTCTGGTTTGAGTTTGGGAAGCAGTCAGTTTGATAATCAATATAAGTACAGCAAGACCTACCTCGTCATTGATATTTTCAGGAGGATCGAGAGCAAATATTGATGCTATCGTATCCAACATAAATTCTGTGGCATTTCTAAAGAGGACTTTCAGATGATTCCGTTTCGGTGGGGGCGGGTATATTTGGTTCGCTGTTGAAAGTATTAATCCATTTTCGGACGCAAGGGATAAAACCCTCACCGATAAGCAAGAGTAGCTCATCCGTTCCAGTTCCGGCGGCTACGCTCGTGGCGACATACTTCATGCCTCCAGAAAATGGAACAGACGTCGAGAGGCGTCTAATAGATATGTCCTCTTCGCCGAAGTCATGAGTGACAAGATCGCACTTCGTGCCGACAACACAGATTCTGTCTAAGTGGTGAGAATATATCTGAAGAGTGAGATCCTTTGTCTTGTTCCAGGTAGCTTCTACGGCGGGCCCATCTCCGAGGTTGATTGTAAATATGGCAAAGTCGAATTCAGGAAAGATATCCCGCTTGTTTGGATCCCCTTTGACGAGGATGAAACGCAAGCTCCTTCCATCGAGAGCTCTCTGAAATATATTCTTGTTCTGTTTAATCGTAAGAGTTGATTTACACAAATCCAAGGTTAGTGCGTACCAGGTGTCCAGTAAGGGTGCTCTTTCCACTTCCATTAGGGCCTGGAGGAACGACTTGAATTTTCGAACACGAATATGAAACTCGAGCTTACCAAAAACGACAACGCGTATCTCGGCAACTTCATTCATTAGCTAAACTTGTCGCATTGTACATCGCATAAGTACCTGCTGTAGTTGTGAGTGCTGGAGGAGAGTTAGACTCCGCATGTCAACCGTGTGGACTTTGACGGTCCGCGTTTGATCCGGACTTTCCCAGTACTAGTACTCTATGTGATGACTTCAATTTCTCTTCAACCACCACGTCCACCACGTCGTATCTTTTCAATCCGCTAATCTCACTATCTTCCAGAAATAAGCTTTGGAATGGCACCCAGGACGCCCTCGAATCGTCTCAAAATGCTTGCAAGGCAAGAGCTTTTGGCCAGTGGTCGACCGGTCAACGTCAACACATGATGACTCGGACTCCAGCTCTCCCTGACGAAATCTACCTGGAAATCGCGTCTCAAACCTCGGGCACCGCAGGCTTCAATCCCAAGTTGCGCAAAAGTCGGTTTACGGAGGAGCTGGTGTCACAGCTGGAGACCGTGACTACGCGAACCCAGCCTCGCAACACACGCTGTGCGTTGTTTCCATTTGTTTCCGTTTCATACTTAACTTATCGTGTATTTCAGTTTTGTGAATGTAGTCGTTTTCGAATACTCAGCTGATATCGTACTTGAGGAGCTTGCACGCTGCCTCACCCTCTTCCCCAACTTGTACACCGTCCAGCTTGATTTCCGGTTCAGTGGGCGCCATAACACTATGTCTTAACGGATATTCAGAAAATAAAAGTGGCTGTAGGTCCGTAATGTGTGTCTATCGGCGTTTGCTGCCCCTTTCCTTCGTGCTTGCACCAATGTCCCGGGCGTACATCCTGTTGGTAGGTCTGGTGGCTAATCGCCACTTACGCTCTCTTGCGGCCTGGGACTGAGGTTCCAGGGCTGTCCCCATTCACCAAGGAAAACATGGTAAACCCTTCTCTGATATTATCGCCCGTTGGAATGCTAATGTCAGCTGGCCGGGGTTGTTCAAATATTGCCTTAATCGCGGGATATATCCCCCAGCCGACCGCAATCAAGGCTTGGATACGTGCGTCTTTAACTTTATATCATGCCACAATTTGTTGACACTGGGGTACAACAGGAAACAGTCAAATAACTCTCCCAATTGTGTCAACTCGAGACGATCAGGCTCGCGATGAACATCACATTCCCATTCAGCCGGATTCCACATACGACTATTCGAATCATGGACAGAAACGAGACCCAAGAAACTGAAGAATCGCTGGCCTGGACTCGGAGAATCCTGCGGGACGTTCGGTCCCATGCCATGGCTCAAGAAGCCGGTGATTGTGGTGGATAAGAACGTGCAGGAAGAAGTCCATACCATCGAGTACAGAGCGGCCAATTGGACTGACCATTGTCTGCAGCGCCCACTCCAAATGTGGCTAAGTTACTTGTCTGCGGCAGTGTACTAGGACGTTTGTTTCATTTGTGCTCCTACGTCCTCATTCTTTTCGCTATTGAACAAAACATCTGACCTTACTATTGATCCTCTTTAGGCACAGCGAGCAAGTCAGATCAATTCAGAATGACTCTCCGTGTGCAACTCACCTTCCTCATTTTCTCCGCTGTCTTGATCTTTTGATGGTCTGGTCCTGATAAGGTGTGCTATGGTCTCGAGGGCCCACTCGCGTCGGCCGTCATTCGACTGAAGATGAGGGTCTACCTTTAAATGTATTTAAACCCCTGCCCTCGCTGCATCCTCTGACATCCCTCTTCATTCTGACTTTCAGGCTTTCTAAAGCGATCCCATCTGATAACCCACCATCGACATGCCGCTCTTTGGTACCTTTGACATCGAAGGATGGTCTCCACACAACGACATATACCAAGCGCCGCTTCATTCCTTGATAGTCTGGACCCCTCGGCAGACCTACGACAACTGGCGCTTGACGTTCCTGTTCAGAACCACCGTGCGCGGCATCACCTGCGTCCGTGCGACCTTGCGCTACTCAGCTGCTAGCAACATCCCCGCTTTCTTCTTCCAGCTCTCGAGCGTCATGCACCAACAAGCGCCTGGAGCGACCACCGTCAAGTTCGAGTACTCCCAAGATGTGTACTCTATCTCCGGCTTCCTCGTCCAGGACATTATGAGGTGCAATTTCGTAGGAAACGTCACGATGCACGACGTCATTAGGACTCTCCAGGCCAGAGTTCCTGACTACAGGCTCCTTCCTGGAAATCGGGGTGTCCATGGTTGGGCGCTTCTTACTGTGAAAGCCCTGTTTGATGACGGCCTCCTCCCTGCGGGCACCATGGATCAGTTCGCTGCTTCCATCAGGGCGTTGCGAAACGCATCTCAGATAGCGAGGAATGCGATTGAGTGGCCCATTCCCTTTGGAACCACTCTGGGTGTTTGAAACCCGATACAAGTCTCTCTCGAATTTTGTGTGTTTTGTTCGTTTTCCCGAGTCTGGTTTAATGCTTAGATACTTATACTCGATTTCAAGGAACTGACTGACTACCGATACATGTTTCTAAGCTCCGGCTTGCTTTGTGAATGCTGTTTCGTCTGATGGAAGTGCCAGATTTACCACAGAAGATGTCTTTATGAACGTTCCTTTGGATAGTGAAATATGTTGAATAATACATTACTCCAGACACAATACGCGTTCTAGGGCCAAAAGTGATCCCTCGGGGTTGTTGGAGCATCCATGTGGTTCGTCGAGTAATGCTGCAAGTAAGGCCAGACGCCCTGATACTGTGGTCGCGGGCCGACGATAAACCACAGCAGACGCTTCCATGATTCTGGGTACGAGTCAAACCGGTAAGCTGCCAGCGCTTCCACCCAAGCAGGGTAGTATCCGCTATCTGCCCAATCAATGAGCCAAAGCACGCCATCGTCAGCGAGGATGATGTTCGAAAGATTGAGATCACCATGCACAAAGACAAGCGACCAGTCTGTACTGGTCGAGAATACAGGTTGGTCGGGCAGCGGGATGGACTCGGAGGGATTCCGCTCCCTTGCCTGAAGCGCCTTCACCAGGATATCCAGCCAGCCTTGGAATGTGCCCTCGTTGATCCAGTCTCTGAACCGTTTTGCTGATTCGAAAGGTCCATGGAACCCCGTCGTGCCAGGGCAAAAAACGTTTCCTGACACATGGCCACCGTCAACGGAACCGGGGATAGATCGAGTTGCTTTCCTCATTTGAGCGACGTAGCATCGTAGTGTACATGCGATGCGGAACTGCATGAAGGCCCCGAGGGAGCCCCAGCACTCGAGCAACATTCGGCCTGGGACGAAGTCCGAGACAGACCAATATTTGAGATGTGGGTAGCGAGGCTGTGGTATTGGAATACCTGGAAAAGACCTGCGAGCGTAAACTGTATTTGCCCACTCGAGAAGTTTGAGGGGCTTTGCTATCAGTGTAGGAGATATTCGCCACGCGGGGCATGTTCGGGTGGGACTGAATTGTGCAAGGTGTTGGTTGTGTGCGATGGCCTCTGGAGATCTCCAGAGCGGTTCTAATGCATCGTCATCGGGCAGATCATAAGAGTCCGCGGTCTGGAAAGCACAATAATGTCAGGATAAGGAGCCACTGAGAACAACCAGTTTGGATAACGACCGACCTCGATATTAACGTTCTCAGGGATGGGAAGCGCAAAAATCGAGGAAATCAAATCGAGAATGGACTCTTTGAAACTATTGAAGAGTGTAGTTCCGATGCTGTACTGTCGAGTTGGATGCAGCTGATTGCCTGGAGATAATGGCTCATCGATCAGTAGGCTTCGGATCGACGAAGAGACAAGTGTACGCACTGATGAAGGAGCGCAGATTGTCAAACCCCACGCTTGTGACAGAGCTCGTTGCTATATACATTACTTTCCCATAAAATGGTAAACAAGTAGGAAGGTGTCGAACTTCCAAGTCCTCAGCACCGTGATCTTGAACAACGAGATCGCTCTTCGTCCCGACAACACAGATGTGGGAAAGATCATGCCCGTAGGTCCCCAAGAGCAGCTTTACCATTTCTGCACTGTGAAGCCCTATCGGGGGTCTGTGAAGGTCCAAGGTAAAGAGAACAAAGTCAAAGTCTCGTAATACGTGCGAGTCGCGATCATTCAGATCTCCCTCAACCAGTTCAAACTGAAAGTATCTCTTGTCTGAGGGCCGCACGAAGGGAGACATTTGCTGCATCAGATTAAAGTTATGGCTACGTGGCAATAATTATCCAAAATTTACTCACAAGCTTTTGAATGAGTGCGCTTTTACCACTCGCACCTTCGCCTGAAACGCTGTAGCTCGAGCGGAATGTTCTTCGAGAAGAGAACAAGAAGACTGACCGTATACGACAACACGAATCTCTGTACTTCTTCTCCAGGCCATAGTAGTAGTTGAAATATCTCTGGTACTGGTGAGCTGTTGATGAGTCTTGAGTGCTTGAGATTGAGTCTTGACGTTGACGTTGGATACTGGCCCGAGCATGGGTCGGCCCGGGAGTTCCCACCCCTTTTCCGTGCATGTCGGGGCCGAGATGACTTGGAATTCAACGAACGCATATCCGTCATTGTCATTCCCGCTTAACCAGCAGTTCAAGTGATAAATTTCTCTTCTCTCCGTCTTTTTGTGCCTCTGTTCACCTCGCTCCCACAAGATCTTGAATACAACCAAGACGAGAATTGGCCTCAGCATATTGTGTCATGGCTTGGTTCAATGTTACGGTTCCTATTTTTCCACCTTTGCCTTTCTAGCCTCGAAAACTTTCTTCTACTATTCTATTTCGTTCTCTAAACCAGCCCGTTTCTAGAAATGTCAATGGGTCATCTCCGGGAATCTGGGACGTCCAACCGGTCTCAACCCCGACTTCAACACCTCAGTCCCCTCGGCAACAGACCGTCGACGACCTCGATCTGGTGTGCAAGTACTCCTGATCTCGTGAAGCGATAGTCCGAGGAGTCGCGAAGAAACTCGTCTAGCGCAGGTACTTCTGCCTCGGAAATAATTCTTTCAATATACACCGCTTGTTGGAACTCTGAATCGTTGCACTCCGGGCGTTCTCCTGTCTCGAGACTGTGATCACCGAGTAGTCTGGAAGTAGCAGCCCCATTCGAATGAGTGTATCTGGCTCAAGACAGAATCTGGTCTCCATATTACCACAGCCAGACGAATCTCACCGTACGCCTGCCTCTGACATGGCGTAGAGGATCTATCAAGTCGTTCCTCCACAGCCAGCAGACTGTTACAGTATAAACTCGACAATGAACTTGACAAAAACGCTGGAAGTGACCTACATGCAAGCACCTAACCTCCAGAATGTCGAGCTCAGCTCGTACTGGTGTAGTGGTAGACGACGCAGAGCATTCAATACAAAGTGCACCAGTGGCAGCCACAATGCTAAGGGGAACGACGGACCGTCGATGAAGGGAAATGGTGTCTCTCTTGGTTCGCTGACAAAGGCACGGATATATATCCTAACTGATACTTCACGTCTATCAGAGCCTTCGGTCAAAGCAGAACCACCAACTCCTCCGGTGTCACCGACCCTCGCCGGGACTCTACGTTTGTTTGATTGCTCTACGGACGAATACCTCTAGCTGAATGAGGACCTTGTCAAGTGAGCCCTGCATACACGCCGGAATATTCTTGGCAGTTGCGCCACTCCTTCCCGAATTGTCACTTCCGCATCCGTTCTCGTGGCAGTTCTGAGTCAGCACAACACCCGTGCCTATTCGTTTAAAACTGCCTTCAGCAGTTCCCCAGATTGATTAGTGCGTTTCCCTCTGTGAACGCTGCTGTGATGTACTCTTCTCAAAACGTTGAAGCTTCTCAACTTAGCAGGAATTAGATGGAATCAATTTCCGGCGTTCCGCAACGGGACGAGGTCGCAAATGGGCTGATAGCTCTATCTTTACTCAGGCACGTTTCTTCGATAGACCCGAGAGTCTACCTCGGCTGGCGTAGCATGTGGAGCTTGGGATGTGGGGGAGGAATATAGCAAACAAGCGTTAAGAACAAGCGTTAAGAACAAGAGTCTAGATTGGAAGTGGGAGGTCCAAATTGAGTCCATGCTAAAGAGAATAAAGGTGGGATGCGAACAAGCAAATAGAACGAGCAGACTAGGATCCAGTGTCGAGATGGATATACAACGCTTATCGACCCGTAGCTCCATAGTACGGAGCTTGGCCGGCAGGCGCTTGGGTATGGAAGATGGGCTCGTATGTGCCGTTCCCAACATCTACGGGGTAATGGTGTTAGAAGGGTCGCGTGACGTGGACAGGACTCGATCTCACAAGTGTATCCACCTCGCCCGTAGCGCTCTTCAGCCTGCATTTTCTTGTAAATGAGCCAGAAGGCGTGGATATGACCAGGAATGTAGCCCAAGCTAGAAAGCGCGAAATTGAGCACTTGGAATTCAGTGCGTCGAATGTAAGAATTGGCGTACATGGTTAGGAGTATGTTGATGAGCAAGTCGCAGCTGCATCCTACCACGAATGCGGCGGCTGCAGGTGGGAAGATAATAGCGACCTGGAAAGGAGAGAAGAGACTGAGTAATCCTCGGCTCCGAAGTTCTACAACTAGGAAACTCACGATGATGAGGATAACGTCTGAAGACTTCACCATTGTGAAGAGTAGACAAATAGCTTCAGGTGTGGTGGTAGTCGGAAGGAAAGAATGCTCTGCTTTACGTTAGCCGCATGGGTTCATTGACACTGCGCAATGACGACGTCGCTGCTCCGGGCCGGGTACCTGCGCCGCAGAGCTCCTTGATGAGTGATGAACTTATTCTTCCATTCGTGAGTCTCGAGGAGCTAGCCGTAATCCAGCATGATATAGGATCAGAGCCTTGCGGGGTTCCCTCGGACTGCTTGGAGATACAAGGGTGAACTATGCTCCATTTGTTGGCCCTTTCATGATACACCGGTCTCTGTTACTCGGTGAGTACACAAGAAGTGCACGTCGATGACTGAAGCAATTTATAACGAAACGCGGTCGAGGAAGGGGGAGGGAAGATTACGTAAATACTCAGGGTTCCATCGCGTTCAGGAGCTTGTGACGCGACGCGTTTTAGGCAAAGGGTCATGTCACTCCTTAAACCTTTGTTCTTTCCGACCTTGATCCCCATGACAGTCGAGCTAAATCTTACTGTATTCACATATGGACCGTTGAGTGTTTTTTTTTCTTGTGATCCGTTTACCTTTGGTTTCCCCTAGAAGCCTTGCATCAGCGTTTTGGAACCTCAAAACGTCGACTGACTTTTTTCCCTCAGCGACGAACGACGCGTCGAGATCGAGATGCGACCAGCAGTCCCAGACGGCATGCTAGGAAACGTACCGCTGATGCAGTCTTGGGTAAATGCTCTCGCACTCTCGATGGCAAAGGACATCAAGCACACGAACGCCTGGCGCTGTGAAATCTGCTGTACGTTCCGGCCTTCTCCGCTTCCCAAATCACCAACTTATATCTCTTACAGCAAGGCCATCCAGAGAGACCAAGGTCGACATGGCCTCATGGGTCCACCTTCCCGAACCTCGTGTTGTGCTCTATGTAAGAATTCAAGCAAATCCTCTCTCCTACGTGACCTTGACATTTAAAATGACGCGTCGTTGCAGATCCACCACCTCTGCGAGGCGGGCTACAATCCCTGCCACGCCATGATCGTCGCTCAAGGGCAGATTATGGGCAACATAGTGGGCCCAGGGCTCCCTCCCGAGCCATGGCTGCCTAAGCCCGAAGGCCCCGATCACCAGTATCCGGTCGCGGCAAGCTGCTGTGGATGCCAGAAGGACGCTACCGCCTCCGGCAAGACGAGTATGAGCCGGTGTGGTGGATGTAAGCTTGTGAGGTCAGTCGTTTCGAGTGTGTTTGTAATACTGGCTTATTTCTGCCCAATCTCTTTGTAGGTATTGCGGGTAAGGGCCGTCGTTTCGTTGTTCTATTGGTAATATTATTGAGGGACACGCTGGATTCAGTGCTGAGTGTCAAGGTAACGATTGGAAGAGGCATAAGAAGGTGGGAAGATCGAGCTCGGCTTTAAGAAAAACCTGCTGATGACCTCAATTAGATCTGTAAATTTATCAAGAGCGTCAGTTGGGTCAATTGGGACTGAAATTCAGAGGAGTACAGCAAAGATAGCAATTTAACAACAACGACAAAATCTTTGTACGATACAGAGCGAGGTAGTGACGATAGCAGTTACAATGACTGATAGCAGGAAACGACTTCAAACCAGAGCAATTTCACAGCATGGAACGCGATAGCAAGATTCGGTTCGACGACACGGGCCGGTCAGTTCGACCCATCCTTTTTGACATCACCTCCCGTAGTGACTGTGCGCTTGCCGTCTGGGGAGTATCTAATCCCGATATACTGGAACCAGCGTTAAATTAGATATCATCGACTCGGACAGAACAAGAAGGGCCAGCGCACGTCACATTCCTCTGACTTGACGACTACGGAGGCCGGGTCGTTCATGGCGGCTTCGGCCCACCCCTAGATGAAATACAATCATGGGCATCGATACTTAGAAGGTGAGATGAGACAGATGGCATACCTGTTGGATTAAAAGCCGAGCTTGCTCTCCAGCGGTGAGCTGGGGTTGGGCATTGGGTTTCTTAGAAGTTCCAATGAAAGATTCTGCGCTGGAGGACATCGTGATTGGCGAAACTTCAAATGATGTCTGGGTCGTGTTAAGAGAAGGGTTCGGCGATGTCCGCGCTTTGGGTTTCGTAGAAGGCACCTGATGATGGAGAGAGTGCTAGTATTGAACTCTTTGATCAACCACCCGCACGGTTTATATACAATATGAACTCTGATACAATTCTTTGATTTCCTGACTCTTGGGTCGGAATGACCATGTACGAAAGTGCAATGTGACGTGGTATATTACACAATAAAAACAAGGACAAGACAACAAAGCCCTCGTTCTTCCGCCTCACGGCCTTCAGCACTCAGAGTTTCAGCCACAGGTGTCCATACTCATGTGGTAATCCACAATGATATCGAATGTGTGTTATCACATCCCTCATGGCATTGTGACGTTTTGAGGGAACATCGCAAGGGCCATCTCGCTTTTCGATGCATGGGCGCTTAGCGCTGGGACAACGCCATTATTCTCCATTTGGGTGACTCGGGGAAACGATTTTCGCATTCACTTCGGATGTCATAATCATAGCTACACTTCGACATGGGTTTCAAGGCAGTGTCTGCTGAAAACGCGCCCGGTGGCGTCGCTTTTGTTACGAGTGAGGCATAACCGCATTTGGAAGTTTGTGGGCGCTTCGATAACGACCGACGATAAGAGTTGATTCTTAGCACCCGACATCAGGGAATAAGGAGTACATGCCTGCCATGTATTCATGTACGTAGCGTGTCACGATTACTGTCGTTCAGAGTTGGATCTGGTACAACCCAACGGTTCTTGTTGCAAGGGCAAATGTCAGTCTGTCGAAGACGACGATCACAGCCATGACATGTAGAAATCGTTTCATCGACCTCAATGGTGAAAGTACCATGACCATACTGGCAGATGCAGCTTGACATGGGAGGGGATCCTGGTTTCCTTAGATCTAGAATGACCCTCAGCGCAATCGTCGTATTCATAAACGTTCAAGATGTCACTCCCACTGGATAACCCAGAGTAATGGCTACGAGGTGAAAACGCTCTAAAAACAAGGCCTGGTGGCCGGAGCAAGAAGCCGCAATGGAAGGTTCGTCTAACTCCAAAGAGTCGTGTGAGTGCACTGGCCGTTGTCGTTCTGGAATTCTTGGAAGGTTTTCACATAATTCTCCTGAAAGGAGAGTGTTCGCGCTGTCTGGAAGGTTTATCAGGATGTTTGTGCCTGGACACCCCTGGTGTTCAGGTTCTAGGTTATGCCCGATTTCTTAATATAGTAATGCACCCTGAGAAATAATTTCCTTCTTCGTTCTGACTCGACGTGCAGTATTACATTGACGCCTGGTGCATCGAGGGGCTCTTGTTCGTTCTCATAAAGCATAACGGAATTAACGCCGAGGCGTCAAAGCCGCTGACTGTGACATCGCGCCTACGCGCGAGGGAACATTTAAGGCGTTGGCGCCAGACTTCGTTTACGATTTTTCGTTTCTCGGGAAGGGTTCCCCTACTTGTCAATGAAACTCCTATGTCACCATGTCCAGGCCTGCCCGGAGGGCTATATAACGGTATTGATCATGAGTCGAAAGCGAGCAGCTGGTGAAATTGCTCGTCGTGGAAATCGTCATCGCAAAAAGAGACAAAGAACAGGCTCCGTCCACGCTTGCTCGAGTGACTCCCTAAGACGATCGTGACTCGAACTGGCGGAGAACGAGTCATCATTGCTGGTGACCATTGACCGTCCAGATGTGAGGGCGACGAAGTGAATTTCTAGCTCGTAGAAAAGGCACATAACCGAACTGGAGACGGTGCATATGTCGCGAAGGTGGGGGACTCGGGCACTTTCGGGGATCCTTCCAGTCGGAATATGTGCGGAATGAACAATGCGGGATTAACCCAGAAGCATCAGGAATGCAATGCTATCGAGAAAATCCAGCGACCAGGCGGTGAAGAGGGGACGATGAGTCCTTGGTGAACGAGGAGATGGCCAGGACGATCAAAAAAGCAGTTGTTGGGAAGGAAGAGGTTGTGTTGAATCAAATCTCGTGGAGACATCAAGTTAGAGCTCCGCTTGAATGTCCTCCCTTCATGAGAAGGACATGGAGAATCGCTGCAAGAATTGAAGAGAAAGAAACCAAAATTTCGGTACTTTGAAGTGGAATTTATGAAATCCATGAGGGGGATTTTCTTGCGGTGTGTCCATTGTCTGAGAGGGCAAGCTCCAGGCATTGTTGTTTAGTGACAAGTCACAGTCGTGACAAAGGCCACAGCGGAGCCGGTTCCAGCGGAGTCGAAAACTGCCAGGCTGCATCGTTGGTTGTTCCCCAACCACCACGCAACTCTGCACCCCGTCTCTCCGACACACAATACCGCACCGTCGCGTCGCGTATTGTCATTTAATCGGCCACTTGGGATCAGGATACCCTCTTCCCACCATTTTGCCGACTTCCGCTGGCCTTTTGCGCCATTTTGAAGGTCCTTTCGGTTCTTTGGCCTCCCATCCAGCAACTCGCACAAAAGCATATACAAGCGCCCCAATTCGTTTCAAGCTCAACTATTCGCACTCATATTCACTTTTAATACGACTTTCGGCCTCGTTTCTCGCTGAAATACCGCCCCGCTTCGCTTTTCTCCCCCCTCTTTCTCCAGCACCTCTCCTCGATTCGTCGACATGCTCGGCCATCAGTTCGCCTATTCTGCGGCTCCGATTCGCAAAGTGAAGGAGGTTCAGTTTGGTATCCTCTCGCCGGAGGAGATTGTGCGTCGTCTTGGCTGTTCGTCTTTTCGCGCGTGCTGACAAACGGGTTTTTGGTGCACAGAAAGCTATCTCCGTCGCCAAAATTGAGCATCCAGAAGTCATGGATGAGACAACTCACAAGCCTAAGATGGGTGGACTGATGGACCCTCGCATGGGCACCATCGACCGGAACTTCAAGTGCCAGACGTGTGGGGAGGGAATGTCGGAATGTCCTGGTCACTTCGGTCACATTGAGTTGGCACGACCGGTCTTTCACCCTGGTGCGTTACTCTTTACTCTCATCTTGGGCGCTCTTGACAGCGCCCGACCTCGATAGGATTCATCATCAAAGTGAAGAAGATTCTGGAGAGTATATGTGTAAACTGCGGAAGATTGAAAGCCGACATCGTGAGTCGCGTCATTTAATTCCTGTCTCGTTTCGCACCCCACCATCCCAAATTTCTCGGGGCTCTCTCCACTCCCATGGAGAACCCCAAGCCCGCACCACGTTAGTCCCTCGACAATCGAGGGCGCTCTTCTACCCGAGGCGGGGGGTCATATGGCGCGCGTTTTCGGTCGCTTGATCGCCGCGTCGACCCCGTTGCACCCGCTCGGTCAATGGTTGGGCACGAGGCTGCGTGGTGAAATGGGGGGCTGAACGAGGAGTGCAGGAAAAAGCATACGCAGGTGATGTGCTTTGAAAAGCCAAAGCCTGCAGGATGGATACAGGCCACCGCTCTCGGCTGTGACGCAGCAGGAGATGCGTGTTATAGGCCCTGCACTTGTTACTCGATGTGTTTGCCCCCTGTGTTATTCCTTGCTGTCCTTCGGAAACCACTCTGTGTTGCTATAGGCACCTCATACTGACGATTTCATTTGCATATCTCCTCTATTGAAATCGCATATCCGGTGTCCTGTTTCTGTCCCTCGACCACACCTTTTTTTATCTTTGATTTCATAAGTCGGACCCCAACTTCGCGGAGAAGATTCGACATATCCGTGACCCAAAAACTCGCATGGCAGTCGTTTGGTCTCATTGCAAAACGAAGATGCTGTGCGAGCCTGATGACCCCAAGGAAGAAGGTGTCGAACCAGATCCCGAGGAGCCGAAACGGGGCCATGGAGGATGTGGCCACAATCAACCCCAAATCCGTAAGGAAGGCTTGAAGCTGTTCGTGCAGTACAAGAAGGCGAAGGATGATGATGACGTTTGTATCACTCAAGTTTCCCTTGCTGCCATGTCGTTGAACTCTTCTCCAGGAGGTGAAATCCCTGCAGCCCGACAAGAGGCCCATCACACCCTCGGAGGTGTACACCGTCTTCAAGAAGATGTCCGACCACGACCTCCACCTCCTTGGTCTTTCTGAGGAGTATGCGAGGCCAGAGTGGATGATTCTGACAGTAATGCCGGTTCCTCCGCCTCCTGTTCGCCCGAGCATTGCAGTCGACGGCGGTGCCATGCGAAGCGAGGATGACTTGACCTACAAGCTGGGTGACATCATCAAGGCATCTGCGAACGTACGGAGGTGTGAACAGGAAGGAGCACCAGCCCACGTCATTAGCGAGTTCGAGCAGCTCCTCCAAGTAAGGCATCTGTGTCTTCTTTCTAGTCAGTGTCGCTAAAAGTATCTGGTAGTTCCACGTTGCGACGTACATGGACAACGATATTGCTGGCATTCCGCAGGCACTGCAGAAGTCGGGGCGACCTGTGAAAGCCATTCGTGCACGGCTCAAGGGGAAGGAAGGACGTCTCCGTGGTAATCTGATGGGCAAACGTGTCGACTTCTCGGCGCGCACGGTCATCACTGGTGACCCAAATTTAGAGCTGGACGAGGTCGGCGTGCCGAAGAGCATAGCAATGAATCTAACATTTCCGGAGCGGGGTAAGTGCTTGGACTGGCTTTTAAATCGCTTGCTAATCCCATTCGATCATACTAGTTACACCGTACAATATCGCCTACCTTCAGGAGCTTGTAAGGAATGGCCCGACGACATACCCAGGGGCAAGATACGTTGTTCGAGATACCGGCGAACGCATAGATCTGCGTTACAACAAACGTGCTGATGCGTTCCTCCAATATGGATGGATCGTTGAGCGGCACTTAAAGGACGGAGAGTAAGTAAAGTTCTCCGCTGTTTTCCATCTTCCCGATGGTTAATGTTGTATCCGCAGTTTTGTTTTGTTCAATCGGCAGCCCTCTCTCCATAAGATGAGTATGATGAGTCATCGTGTCAAGCTCATGCCCTACTCCAGTAAGTTGATTTCTTTATTTGTGTTGTCCCTTCGAGCTCATGGTCCTTTTCAGCCTTCCGCCTGAACCTCTCGGTGTAAGTTAACCTTGCACTGCCAGCATCTGGCAGGTTGACAATCTTGATTAGAACACCACCCTACAACGCTGATTTCGACGGTGATGAAATGAATATGCAGTAAGTTTGTATGATAAATTCTTGAGTTTGCTGGCACCGAACTCTGTTATGTATAGCATCCCTCAAAGCGAGGAGACTCGTGCCGAACTGAGCCAGATTGCCTGGGTACCCAGACAGGTAAGCTCTTTTCGTAGATTCACCACCAGCCTGTCCATTATTGATTCTATTAGATCATCTCACCTCAAGCGAACAAACCCGTCATGGGTATCGTGCAGGACACCCTGTGCGGTATTCGCAAGTTTACCCTTCGTGATACCTTCTTGGATTGGGATCAAGTCCAGAATATACTCCTCTGGGTGCCCGAGTGGGATGGCTCAGTTCCTATTCCCGCCATAATCAAGCCGAAGCCGCTGTGGACAGGAAAACAAATCCTCAGTCTCACTATTCCTCGCGGTATCAATATCTATCGTTCGCCTGATCCAAAATCCTCGAATCCGGTTTTTGACGACGGTGTCATGATCGAGAATGGCGAGCTGATTTTTGGCATCGTCGAGAAGAAGACTGTTGGAGCGTCGCAGGGTGGTCTTGTGCACGTTGTTTTCCGCGAAAAGGGGCCCGAAGCTACTCGACAGCTCTTCACAGGCTTGCAGATGGTCGTCAATTATTGGCTCTTCCACAACGGGTTCAGCATCGGCATTGGTGACACAATCGCCGATGACGCCACGATGGAATACATCACGAAGACGATCCAGGAGAAGAAGGACATGGTCAACGACATCGTCAGGGTTGCTCGTCTCGGCGAGCTGCCTGCTGACCCTGGTATGACCATTCGCGAGACGTTCGAGAGCAAGGTCGAACGTCAATTGAACTTGGCCCGTGACACCTCCGGTCAATATGCCCAGAAGCACTTGAAGGAGGACAACAACGTCAAGCAGATGGTGGTAGCAGGTTCAAAGGGTTCCTTCATCAATATCTCCCAGATGTCCGTCTGTGTGGGTCAACAGTCCGTCGAAGGTCGTCGTATTCCTTTCGGTTTCCGACATCGTACGCTGCCTCATTTTGCAAAGGATGATTTCAGCCCAGAGTCGCGCGGTTTCGTCGAGAACTCCTATCTCCGGGGTTTGACCCCGCAGGAATTCTTCTTCCACGCCATGGCTGGTCGTGAAGGTCTTATCGATACCGCCGTCAAGACTGCCGAAACAGGTTACATCCAACGGCGACTCGTCAAGGCGCTTGAAGACGTGATGGTCTGCTACGATGGCACAGTTCGCAACTCACTAGGTGATCTCATCGAGTTCATCTACGGCGAGGATGGAATGGATGGTGCCTTTATTGAGAAGCAGACTATTGAGACCTTTGGTTTGAGCGACAAAGAATTCGAACACACCTACCGCGTTGATGTGACGGACGCCACGAATGGATTCATTCCAGGCTGTCTACAAGTCGGCATTGACGACAGCTCAATCGAGCTCCAAGTCAAGCTCGACGAAGAATATGCTCGATTAGTGGATGACCGCAGACTTCTGCGCGAGTACGTCTTCCCGCGTGTAGCCGCCACCCACCCCCAATACCTTCCTGTCAACCTCCGCCGCATCCTCCAAAACGCCGTCCAAATTTTCCATATCGACCGCCGAAAGCCCACCGACCTCGAACCTGCCTATGTCGTTGACGCTGTGCATGAGCTGGGCAAGCGCCTCGTTGTCGTTCGCGGAGACGACCATCTCAGCAGAGAAGCCCAGGAGAATGCCACCCTTAACTTCCGTATGCATCTGCGAGCCACCTTTGCGACTCGTCCTGTGATCGAGAAGTATCACTTGACTCGAGAGGCATTCGACTGGATCATTGGCGAAGTGGAGACCAAGTTCAACCAGTCGTTAGTACATCCTGGAGAGATGTGTGGAACGCTCGCTGCCCAGTCCATTGGAGAGCCTGCCACGCAAATGACGCTCAACACTTTCCACTATGCTGGTGTGTCAAGTAAGAACGTCACACTTGGTGTTCCTCGTTTGAAGGAAATCATCAACGTCGCCACGAATATCAAGACCCCTTCGTTGAGCGTATATCTCGATCCGGAAATTTCGCAGGATGCGAACCTGGCCAAGAACGTCCAACAAGAGCTTGCATACACCTCTCTTCGCACAGTCACAGCGGCCGTCGAGATCTGGTACGATCCAGATCCCAGCTCCACGATCATCGAGGAAGACTCCGTCTTCGTCGAATCCTTCTTTGCCATTCCTGACGAGGAGATCGAGTCGAAGCTGCACCTACAGTCACCATGGCTTCTTCGTCTCGAGCTCGATCGAGCCAAGATGATTGATCGCAAGCTGACCATGCACTACGTCGCCGGAAGAATTGCCGAAAGCTTCAAGACGGATTTATTCGTCATTTGGAGTGAAGATAACTCTGAGAAGCTCGTTATTCGTTGCCGTGTGTTGGGAAGCGCGGACAAGGACGACGACGGTATGGGGGTCATTGAGGAGGATATTTTCCTGAGGCAGCTTGAGAACACGATGCTCAACTCGGTCAGCCTCCGCGGTGTGAAGGGCATTAAGCGTGTATTCTTGACAAAGCAGGACGCCATCCGAGTTAATTCGGAAGGTCGAATCGTTCCAGGCGAGGAGAAAGAGTGGTTCTTGGAGACGGAAGGTGTCAACCTCAAGACAGTCATGTGCATCGATGGTGTTGACTTCAGGAGGACGACGTCCAACAGCTGCGTCGAAATCTTCAACGTGCTGGGTATCGAGGCTGCTAGGGCATCAATCATGAAGGAACTGCGCAGTGTCATCGAATTCGATGGTTCATACGTCAACTATCGACATCTCGCCCTTCTTTGTAATTTGATGACCCACCGTGGAACGCTCATGGCGATTACTCGCCACGGTATCAACCGTGCAGACACTGGTGCGCTGATGAGATGTTCGTTCGAGGAGACGGTTGAAATCTTGATGGAGGCGGCGGCGGTGGGAGAGAAGGACGACTGTCATGGCATTGCGGAGAACGTTATGTTCGGTCAGATGGCGCCAATGGGCACTGGCTCTTTCGAGGTCGCCCTTGACATCGATATGCTCAAGGATGCGATTGTCGATCATCGGCTACCAGTCCAGTCGATGCTTGCTGCTCAGATTGACGGCGGCATGACTCCTGGGCAGGTGGCGATGACGCCGTACGACACCAATTCGCCCATGTGGCAAGATGGTCTGTTTAAGGGCGACCCGACGTCAGCATCCTTCTCTCCACTTGCATCGAATGGCGGCGAAGACGCGTCCAACTTCCAATTCCTTGGTTATGGACAGAGCCCGCTCGGTGCCGGTGGCATGTCGCCAGCGGGTTACAGCCCCAGCTCGCCGAATGCTTATACACCGACGTCTCCAAGCTTCGTCCCTCAGTCGCCATTTGGAGGCGCCACATCACCTTTCGGCACTTCTCCTTACGCCACGTCTCCGTTCTTCGACCGGTCGAGAGGACCGACGTCTCCAACGTACTCTCCTACATCCCCTGCTCTCAACCTCACATCTCCTGGATATTCTCCGACAAGTCCACGATACTCTCCTACGTCCCCTTCATTTTCGCCGACATCCCCTCGGTACAGTCCTCAATCACCATCCTTCAGTCCAACCTCGCCACGGTATTCTCCGACGAGCCCTTCCTTCAGCCCAGCATCTCCTCGTTGTAAGTTGATACTTGTTATCAGTATTCTATGTCGCTGATCAAACTTTTTTTTCTTTCAGATTCTCCGAGTAAGTCATGCTTTATTGTTCCGTTATTGCATCGACCGCTGACGCTGCCTTTCTTTGTATCCCTGTGCAGCATGTACGTCGCATACTGTTTGTTGTAGTCTCGTTGCTAATGCTTCAATCCAGCGCCCGCCCACATGTCACCCTCGTCGCCGAAGTACTCTCCTACATCTCCTATGGCGTCACCCTCCTCTCCAAAATATTGTGAGTCACGTCATTATGGCTCTGGTTCTTTGTCTGATCATTTCTCTAGCCCCTACCTCACCAG
Organism: Cyclocybe cylindracea; assembly: GCA_013376435.1. Classification (NCBI taxonomy): domain Eukaryota; kingdom Fungi; phylum Basidiomycota; class Agaricomycetes; order Agaricales; family Hemipholiotaceae; genus Cyclocybe; species Cyclocybe cylindracea. The sequence goes on from MPNV01001270.1 coordinate 182,393, forward strand.
CATATTCACCAGCATGTAAGTCTGTCGCCCGGTCGTTCTTCTGGATATCCTAATACTTCTGTCTTCTCCCCTGCAGCACCTGCATACTGTAAGTGGCAACACTTTCAATTATCCGGCCATCCTTATACTCATAACACATCTTATTAGCACCCGCATCGCCGGCGTACAGCCCCACCTCCCCTTCGTGGTCTCCTTCCAGCCCTGCCCATAATCAAAATGGCACCACGCGCAGCCATACCTATCAATCCAGCCCGTCATGGGAGTGAGAGCCCTCATCATGTATTTTTCGTTGACTGTTTTCATGCATAGTTATCTACATTGTCGAAACTTTTTTGTTCTTGAGGAATGTTGCTCTCGTTGTCTTGGGCTGGTTCGATCAGGGTAAATGGTTGATAGAGCACACACTGTAGTAGAGTATGTGTATGGAATCTCCAATTTCCCCGGACGATCGATCCTTTGCCTATTATCAAGCAACTCAGCATGTGCGAGCAGTCCACATTCGATTCGAACCCGCTGACCTCACTGAGACTCAATGCCTTCAACCAGATGAAGTAAGCATTGCTATTGATCCAAACGAACCGTCATATGCAGCAAAGAGTAGTAGGCAACCACGCTCGCGATGCCCCTCAACTTCGTGCACACAATTGTTCGTGGTTGTTCTGTTCAGGAACAATAGCCTCATAGCCTTCAACAATGTTTCCATTGACAAGCCAGCGATGTCAGGAACGGGAACTGCCGCTGCCACAACGCCCACAATCGAGTCCAAATTGGCTTCCGTTCATCTGACAATTGTCCGAGGGACCTTGGACGCACCAATATGGTCAGCCTTCTTGTTCTCTGCGCTTCTGTGCACTCTCGTCTGAGATATAACATGCTGCCTGAGACCCAAGTTCACCGGCATCCTCCATCTATCCCAAGCTGTTTAAACTTTAAACCCTTCCCGAACCCCCTAATTTCTTCCTTATGGCCTCAAGTTCTGCGGCTACGCAGCCGCCCGAAATTAATCTAGACTTTTTCTCCCGCTGGAACCCTGAACCGGTGGTTAGAAGTATCAAGCACACAACCGCGACAGGAACCAGGGAACCAAAGTGGTTCGATTTGCATCTGGACGAATCACTGCAACTTCGCAGTGTCACTGTGGTCGACAAACTGCTACCTCAACTTGCGAAAATTTGCCACCAATATACCACCGAAAACCCGGAAATTCCTCAACAAGTACCCCTCTCCCTATTTTCCAGCTTCTACACATCTCGTATCTATCAGCTCTCGTCTGCCAATGCAATATGTGTGCCGCGAAGCGGAGGAGTCCGTTCGGGCAAACAGAAAGTGAAGCAAGCCCCCCCCAAAACGAATCACCTTCGCATAACGAACAAACTGTTCTCAATGAAAAATCGCTGGAGGAGCTTTACGTGAAGGAGGCAGGAATGTTCTGTGCCCAAGTTGCCTCAGCATTTGCTTTTGGACCCGCAGGATCCGACCCAAATGACCCACTTTTCGTTTGGACCCAAAAAGCTAGAGAAATTCAAACTCACGCCAAAGCTGATGTTTTCCTAAATGTCCAGCCGTCCTCTGCCTCGCGTTCCAAAATGCTACCTGCACACCGTGATGATATCGATAGGATCGAACGCCATAAACTGTATCATCCAGTTATTTCGGAATTCAAGAGTTTGACCGCTGGAGATCTCAAGGTCATGGAGAGCATCGGCGCTTTTTCAGGGAATTTTTCTTGGATTCGATGCAAGCAGGGTGGCTACACGTGCGGCCTTGCGGACCACAATCGGGATGGGAGATATGCCCTCACAGGAAGGAAAACCGGATGTGATGCTGTCGCTACTGAAGACATCCTTCGTGCATGCAGCATCGTATTGTCCAGCAATGACTGGGAAGAGTCCGAAGCCTCTGATCAAGTGCAGGACCGATACATTAGCAACACCACCAGTGGCTCCGGGCCTGAATTCGTTGTTGCAAGCAGCTCAGGTAGAAGTCAGCGTCCACCAACTGTCAACTGAGGAGACTGCCATGACAGACAATAAGAAAGCTATATTTATCCTACAGCAGGTGGGCCTTTCTTTCACAGGCCGATAATTCTTCCATCATGACCTCTCTGTTTCCAGGGATGGGCTGAAGCTGTCTTGAACGACGCCACCTTTATCATTTTCACTTCAGGAAACCTAGAATTTATTGGGATACGCCATCGCGCAACCCAGACTTTGTTCTTATCCTCTTTGAATGAAGTGGCGACAAACAAGGAAACGCCTTATGGCTTGCTTCATACTGCTCTCATTTTGAGGGGCTATGAAGACGCGCGGGAACGCGCTCTACAATTTGATGACCTCGAGAAGATGCCTGAAGACGAACATCCCTTCCTATACCGCCTATCCTTCCCTGAAAATGTCGGGGTCAAGGGTAAAAGAAGGAAAGAGCTGACCGAAGCTCAGGAGCAAACAAACATGGTTCGTCTTCCTGAACAATCCCTTGATAGTCATGGGATTGACTCGCGACTGGTTCAGGAGATTTGTAGAAATTTATTTTGTAGAAGGAAGGGCAACATTTTTCACTCTATCATGCTCCCTGTCGACCTCGCGGAGCCTCCCACAACTCGTCCATTTGCACGTCTCGGGTTTAAACCAAACAGAAGACGAACAACTAGCGTCGTGATCCAAGTTGCCGTCGGCCGCCGCATTACCGAAAGAACGTGGACAGTAGGCATCGAGCAATGGAACACCGACGCGGAAGACACCCACAGAAACCCTGATGCGTGCTATTCTGGACGCCTCATCCTCAAGTTTGCAAGAACCCCGGATGAATTGAAGAAACTTTTCAAAGAGGTCAGAATGTACCAGCTACTTCACACAGACTTGGATCTTGCGGAGGTTACTGTCTTCCCATGGGGTGTATATGACTTCTCCTCCGACGAAGAAAAGCTCATTGGTCTATTCCTTCAGGATGGAGGAGAAACATTTTACCATTATCTCCACGAAGCCCCAAAGAACAAAGTGTTTTTGGAACGGAGGTGAGCTCTGCTTTCCGTCGAGATGAACAGTTTCCTTATGGCTCGGCGGGGATTGGCTACTAGAAGCGAAGCTGAAGAGGTACTTCAAATGCTGCATCACAAGAAAATCTGTCATGGTAGTATCGTCAAGCAGCACATACTTATGAGCTCGACTGGCGCTGTCTCACTCATAAGTTTTTCGGCGACACAGGAAGGAGACAAAGCCAATACCAACACTATGGCTAGAGAAATGAAGACATTGAAAAATTGGTTCAGCTCAGTCTGATTTTATTTAAACTTTATCATAAACGTACTCCGAATGCAATATTCAATCTTTGTTAATTCGAGGTCCAAGCTGCAACTCGACCTCAACCTGCTTTCTGTACAGTGTATAAACGGAGATTCTTATAGTAACACCACCACGTGACATATTTGAAAGGTGGACTTTAGAACAACGTTTGGCTGGTCACTTTAAGCTCGACGCACGTCGCACCCCGCCTTCTCCTTCGTATGAGACACCTTCGTTTTCTCTACGGCATTCGTCTACAGCAAATTCATTCATCTAGGCGCCCTTTTCAGCCTTTATGGCGTCCTCCTCGGGTACGTGGCATTTGATGGGGTATGTTCATTGTGGTAAATGGAAAGCAGGTCGCGCATTGCTCACAATCGAAACATTGGAATCCCTTGGGCTGCCAACAACACTGAAGGGCGTTGTCGACGATGTTACCTCTTATAATTTTCAGTCTTATTTGCGCTGGGCAGGCGAAGAGCCCGCGCCAAATTGCCCCATTACATTCTACGATCGTCATGTGGACTCCAACCTCATATTGAAAAACGTCAAACGCCTACCGTTTCTCCCTGGATATCTATCTGAAGTCGCCGACGAAGCTGTCTCGAATGTTTTGTCACTAGACTTTGCTTTCAACCCGGGAGCGTACGCCTACCCACAACGAGTGCCACCCCCAAATTTCTCTTCTGGATATCACGTTTACGACCACTATCGTGAATTCGTTGGCCTGGTCTCTCTTCGGTATGCCTCAAAACTATATCTCACCCCCAAGGATCCCACATGGCAGCCTTGTTTCGTTCTCGACTTCGATAGCAGAGATGGCGACTTCAGTGCAAGCGCTACGAGTTGCTTGTGTTACGATCCGAGCCGGCTCAAGGAAAAGGATCCGCGTTATGGTATGATTGATCCAGATAAACGTGATATGCTTAATAGGCTCGCTGAAACCTACCCGGAGATCTCGACTTGGGAATTCTTTCCCTTGACTACTTCAGCAAAGAACTTGATCAACAGGATGCGCCCAATAGGACCCTTTCAGTCAGAAACGCCAGGCACCATCGGATATCCAAGTCTCAACTCTTCGGATCCTCCTCCGGATGCGAAATCCGATCTCACCTCCATGTTGGCCCAACTAGAGGCAGAAAGACGGCAGTCTATGCCTCGGAAAGCCAAGGCTGAAAACCTCTCGCCAGTACCGCCTCTACCCCTGGACCTTGGCGATGTTGTCGTTCCCCGCCGGAAGAAGGCAACGAAGGACTATAAACCTATCCCTAACCACTTTCTGCAGCATGTACGTTCCGCTTCAGTTTTAAGTAACGCAGTTGGAGCAATGACGGAAAATAGGCTTGGTGTAGGGCTGCCGATATCGATGCGACATTCATAACCTTTCATTGCGGCAAGTCAGAACGGATCGGTATCCGACATCGCTCGTCGCAAACTCTCTGCCTCTCTGACCCTATTGACCCGGCGCATTGTAAAAATCCTGCTTACGGTAAATTACATCTTGGGCTTCATCTTCTGGCAGTGAAGGATGCATTTGAAAGGCAAATTATCCGTGAAGATACCAGCTCCATATCTCGATTCTCCACCAAAAGACCACTGGACGATAGTTCTGGCGACCCTCAGCGACCCCACAAGAAACAGAAGCTTGATTCTGGTGGCGGTAAGGCGAATCCGCTGGAAGAGAGTGAATCGGTATGTGATTCGTTTTGATTCCCCTGCATGTCGCTCAACAGTATTAGGTGTCGAACCACATGGCATCTCGTAGCCTGGCACTCCTCGTCCTACACTATGGCATATATCGGTCCCATACCCCTTCCTCTTTCCTTCGTGTTGGGCCTTCTTGCGCCACTAAGCCCACAAAAAGACGTTCAAACCTGCCAGAAAACTTGCCAAGTACCCTCCAACAAAGTATTTTGTGGTTACCCTTACGGAACGTGCCCTGGGGTCTGGGGCTATCGGCGTCGTCCATGCGGCCACCGTCGAATTGGAACTCGCCTCTGGGAAGAAACACCAAAAAAAGCTCGTCGTGAAGCTCGCATTCTTGCCGGAGCAACAAGACAAATTGCGCCAAGAATTCAGCATCTACCTTCGGCTCGCCAGTGCAAAGGGTAGAGTGGAAGGTATCCTCCCTGTATATGGCCTCTTTCAGGATGTTGAGACCGGTGCCCTGGCGCTTTTGATGGACGACGGCGGGTTTGCCTTAAGTGAGCGGGACTACCAGATATTTGACGAGAATCCAAGGTCAAAAGTGACGAAAACCGAATTGTGGGTTCCTTTGCTAATCATCGTCGTTTACATTCTGCTGACTCCGTACCTCTTTTCAGTGAAACTCTCAGGGGAGCATTGAAATCTATTCATCGTGCTGGCGTCCTGCACCGCGATATCCGTCTGGAAAACATGGTTGCTGACGATCAGGGGCGGGTTTTTATCATTGATTTTGACTGTGCAATTGTGGATGAGCAACCATCCAGTCACGCTGCGGAGCTGAGGACTCTGGAATATATTTTACGAACTCCAGCAGAATAATATTATACCAAGAGCTTGGTGGCATTTGTTCGCGCTGGTCTTGCAAACATGGCGGATCCACAGAAAAAAAGTGAGCTTGTTTGAGATGCTGAAGCGTAATGTGTTGTTGAACCCATGTAGAGCACCAAGCGGGGCTGAGGAAGGTGAAGCCAGGAGGCTGCATCGACTTTTGTCTCTCTGGAGGGTTTTCCTTTCAAGATTTCCGTCAGCTATCATGGGAATCTCTGGCGTAATATTGCAGAAGCGTAGCATCATAAAGGCTGTGCCGTGTCAAATTATGACAATCACTAGCAAGTGCACTTCCAAAACGTATAATTAACGAAAACAATGAAAGAGCCTGTTGTAACGACATCCATCCCCGTGTTGCAAGCCAAGCCATAGTTTGACACAAAATACAAGGCCTTCTCTGCCAGAGTCTTGTCGGGAGGGATGGATAACTACCCCTTTCCTCCTCTACTTACGGGTAACTTACTTGATGGTATGCATTATCTTAATTTGCAACAAGTAGAATCGACCGTGTTAACAACGCTTCAGGAACGGCAAGTGGTATGCAAAACTTTGGCGCACCTACTATCACCTGACAGGACGGGTGCCGGCCAATTCTTCGGAATCGATGCGGAGTCGTCTCCTTCTTACACTCCATTGGTCATAAAACACTTTCCACTGACGGAAAGCATATCTGCTGCGGGAGATGGCAATCCTTATGAGTAAGTGCGCACGTAAGCGCCCGCGCCACTATGTTCTCGATGTTCGCTTCGACCGCAGATATAACATAACGAATGAGGACGACGTTGGGTAAGACACATTTCTTCGCGAAACAATTTAACCAATCCAGACTTCTTCACTCTGATTTACAGCCTCTCTGAAACCGAAGAAGCTTACCCCTGACTGATGAGGCGCCCACAAACTTCCAAATGAGGATATTCCCCATTTGTAAACAATAGCAAAGTGCCCTGAATCGCTGCATGGTGTATGTAGCTGCCACCGTGACATTGACATCGAGCATGCAACAAGCATCCACACTTCGTCCACCCTGAGAACAAGGACAAAGAACGGTGACAACAGGTGACAACTCTGCCTCGTCGTCATGTTGGGACGCGGGTGCCAAACGGTTAGCGTTGGCGGGACGTCCACGGCAGACTTTCCACTTTTGCCGTTGATGTTTGGCCATTGATGCCATCACTTTGTCATCGGTCATCGCTCGCTGTCCCCAGCCAACGCTAGTCTCGATGACCAACCAGCCAATGCCAGGTGCAAGGAGGAGCATGTAGGGCGTGTCCCGTATCATTCATCGAAACTAGACATTTCCTCATGCTCCGCACGGCATCGGGGGGTTCAAATATAACAAAAATACAAGTAATTGGAGTCTATTCTACTTGAATCTCATTTGACGCTGCTCACTGACGTGTTGCAGATTCTTGGCGGATTCACAGGTTGTTCAACCTCTTTTATTACTGCGCACTGTATACTGTCCCGATTTCTGGCACGTTCGATTATGATTTATTTTTCTTTGCTTTGACAATTTATCAGAATAATTCCCTGGCTGATAAAAATTACTTATGTTGGGGTGTGAAAGGCTGCGAAGGCATCTGGAGAGATAGACAGGGCAACACACGCTGGCAGAGTGAATAGGAGCAGACAGGCTGAGCGAAAAAGAGAGATCTGTTTCCCTTTCTTTATTGCGTCTCCCCATTGTTGGAATACGGACGGCGCACCGGAGCCAAGCCCGCTCCATTCTGGCGCTCGCGTCCCACCGCAAGTATGTACATCATCTTTCTCTTTTGTCCACTCTTCATATCACATTGATTCGTATTCTTTCGTGTACCTGCGCTACTCTTTACTGCGCATTTTTCCTTTTATTCATGGGATATTTAATCCCATTTTCTCCTATTTCATTTGTTCACTTCGGACACTCTCGGGACAGCGCTGATGCTTTGTATATGAGCTACGCACTCGCATCGTCTCCCCTCAGTCATTTATATAGTCACCTAGCTCTTCATGCGACTGAGCTCTTAATGCTAGGATTGTGCTGTAATGTGAGATGAACTATCATGATAGGGTAACATGTAGGTGACTCGAGCCCCGAATTCGGATCGAGGACTCAAAAGTCGAGGGCATTCAGGAATTGGAAAAGGCGGCGATCATAGACGGCGGGACGGCGGCTCAATGCTAGCCGGTCATGTGATACGCCCACGTGTCCCTGCAAAGGCGGGACGCGCAGACACGTTCTTTTAGGGGTCCGGCGAGCTCGGGAATACTCAGAACACAGCAAAAAAAATGCGAAAAAAATCATATTAAATCGTGATAAAATAAATACGCTAAGCAGGTGGCTAGTAGAGCCACCCGCTATGAGGGAGAGACAAAACGAGCAGAAACGGCGTGCCACGAACGCGCCGTTTCTCGTGTCGTCCCGAAGGCCGTGCTCCCCCACCCTCCGTGCTCGCCTTGGTGTTGTGCTGGTCCTCACGCGCACGGCTGGCCCTTGTGGCGTGCTCGTTCTTTGGTGCGCTCGTCCTCATGGTCCTTGTGGTTGTCCTTGCATTGGGGGGGGGGGCTAGCCCATCCTGCCCCGTTGTCGTTGCTGGTCCGCGTCTGTGCCTGCTCGGTCATTGTCGTCGTTGCTCCTCATGCGTCGTTGCGATTCCTCGTCGGTTGCTATCTTCGTCCTCACTTGCTCATGCTGTCGTCCTTTGCGTCCCGCGTCCGTGCTGGGTGTGTCCTAGTCGTTCTGCCGTCACCGTTGCTGTGCCGGGTCGTGTTCGGCCTTGCTCGTCCGTGCCCACCATCGGACGTCGTGAATCGTGATAGTCGTGAACAAGGTCGGGTGGTGCGCTGTCGCGTTTGTTTGTTTTCCCCGCTGACCGTCTCGTGATGTTTGTGTCGTTGGTCAGCAAGCCCGGGGGGCTTGCTGAGCCGCCGTCCCGCCGTCTGCGATCGCCGTCTGAGATCGCCGTCATTTCCAAACCCCGAATTTCCTGCAAAAGTCAGGTTTTCGGGTGCCCGAACAGTTCCTTTCTCTATTGAACAAAGCTTTTTACACTTAAATATAGCTCATAAGTGTTTTTATGATGGCCTCTGCACACGCCGATTATCTCTCTTAGCAGAGAGTATGCAAAGAGCCGATGGATGTCCAATCTCCTGGTACATCTTTTAGGTGCGGAAAAGTCGGACCGGACGTCCAAATGGACAGTCAAGCCGATGCCAAACAATGAATCACGAAGTCGAAGTGCAAAGTCTGCCGTGGACGTCCCGCCAACCTTAGACTACGTAATCTTTCGGCAATTGGAGAGAGACTCAGACTGAAATTGTGCCAATTCTTGATGACGAAATTGGAAGAATGTCCGAAGTCCGTGTGTGAGAAAACTATTCAAGCTCCGACGACGCTGACCCACCACCATGATCCCGTGACGGCGATTCCAGACACAGCCGCCGACTTGAACGATCGCCCTCTGCCCAAGTTCATCTAGCTCTGCCAGTGCAAGCAGTCATCGCGCTTCCCTCATCCACCCACCAACCACCGATACCCGTGCACGACACTACGAGAGTGCCAATATGGAGGTATGGCGTCTTTTCGCTCCCTGAATGTCTGTTGATCTATCGCGCCTAGGGTCTACTCGATTTCTCGAGGGAGTTCGACATCGGTCTCCTGGACAAAGTCGTAATGGCGTTCTACACTGGAGCCGGACAAGAAGTGCGTTGACTGCTCTTTCGCGGCGCGCCCCTATCGACGATAGCTGATCTGATCCCGCTGACCAGCAACAACTCGCCCAGCAAGTTCTAACGCAGTTTGAAGACAACCCAGACTCGTGGACGCGAGTACCTGACATTCTTGAGAAAGCATCCTTCCCTCAGTCTAAGGTAGGGCTTACCGCAGCCTTTAGAGGGGTCTAATCTGATTGCCACATTGCCGTTTCAGTACATTGGCCTCCAAATCCTAGAGAAGCTTATCACAACCCGGTGGAAGACTCTTCCAGATGGCCAAAGGCAAGGTGAGAAGGCTAATAACTACGTGTAAGACTCAGTGTTCAAGTGCAACAGGCATTCGAAATTTTATTGTGGGCATTACGGTCAAGGTCGCTTCTGACGAGGTTGCGTTCCGCAAGGAGAAGACATACGTGAACAAGCTCAATCTTGCCCTGGTACAAGTATGTTCTTTGCTCACTGTCAGACGCGTCGGATATACTCAGACACATGTAGATCCTGAAGCAAGAATGGCCGCATAACTGGCCGACCTTCATCACTGAGCTCGTTGAATCATCCAAGACCAACCTCTCCCTGTGCGAGAACAACATGGTTATTCTTAAGCTGTTGTCGGAGGAAATTTTCGACTTCTCAGCAGAGCAGATGACGCAAGCGAAAGTCAAGAACCTTAAGAATCAGATGTGTGGTGAATTTTCCGAAATCTTCAAACTCTGTTCGGAGGTCCTGGAGGAAGCGCAGAAAGTGTCCCTCATCAAAGCCACTCTCGAAACCCTTCTTCGATTCCTCAACTGGATCCCCCTGGGCTACATATTTGAGACGACAATCATTGATCTCCTCCTCAATCGCGTAAGTTCGCTTAATGGCTCTGATAAGATAACTTTAGATTAATTAACGTGATCGCGTCTACCCACCAGTTCCTTGAGGCTCCTGAATTCCGAAACGTCACTCTTAAATGTTTGTCGGAGATAGCGGCCCTCAATGTCGGTCCAGAATACGATCCAAAATTCGTAATTCTCTTCGCCATGGTCATGACATCAGTCAACCGTATGATCCCACCAAGCACCAATATTGCTCAAGCATACATGAACGCGGGGGATTCTGGGCAAGAACTCGTTCTTAATCTTGCAATGTTCCTGGCCAACTTCCTCTCCAATCACCTTCGCGCAGTAGAGTCAGAGCAAAACCGTGACGTCCTCCTCAACGCCCATCTCTATATGGTCAAGGTTTCCCAAGTTGATGAGCGCGAGATCTTCAAGATTTGCTTGGAGTATTGGCTGAAGTTAGTGGCAGAGCTGTATGACGAGCTTCAGAGTTTGCCAATCGGGGATTCGGGGCTATTGATGGGCTTGAGCTTGGGCGGGACCAATGGCGCTCAGAATATGCTGAACGGTATGTCGCTACGCAAGAATATCTACAGTGATGTGCTGTCAAATCTTCGTTTGGTCGTTATCGAACGGATGGTAAAGCCAGAGGAGGTATGTTTCTTGACCTATATAATCACCAGCTGCTGACACGGTCCTTCGCAGGTCTTGATTGTTGAGAATGACGAAGGAGAAATCGTCCGAGAATTCATGAAGGAGAGCGATACCATCGTGCTCTACAAGTCCATGCGTGAACTGCTTGTCTACTTGACCCATCTTGATGTGACCGACACTGAGACCATCCTAACGGAGAAGCTTGCCAAACAAGTAGACGGTAGCGAGTGGTCATGGAATAATTTGAACACCCTTTGTTGGGCCATCGGCTCAATTTCTGGTGCAATGAGTGAGTTTATTGACCTGTCTTATGTTCATGATTTAACGCTGGCTACCCCCTCCCCCCTGCAGACGAGGAAACGGAAAAACGCTTCCTGGTTACTGTCATTAAGGACCTTCTTGGTTTGTGCGAAATCAAACGCGGAAAGGACAACAAGGCCGTGGTCGCCTCCGACATCATGTATATCGTTGGCCAATATCCTCGATTCCTCAAAGCCCACTGGAAATTCCTGAAGACTGTTGTCAACAAGCTCTTCGAGTTCATGCACGAGACACACGAGGGTGTCCAGGATATGGCCTGTGACACCTTTATCAAAATTGCCCAGAAATGCCGTCGGCACTTCGTCATGCAGCAATCTGGGGAACAGGAGCCGTTCGTGGATGAGATCCTGCGGCTGTTGCACAGGATTACAGTTGATTTGTCCCCGCAGCAGGCTCGTCCTCAGTCCTTTAGCCTCGCCCGCATTCCGCTGACGGGAGTTTCAGGTCCACACTTTCTATGAAGCCGTTGGATACATGATCTCTGCGCAACCCAACAAGCCCCAGCAGGAGAAACTCATCGCTAAGCTTATGGAACTGCCAAATAACGCCGTACGTTCATGATAATATCGTTGTAACTCTGCACCACGACTAATGTTCCTCTTAGTGGGATTCCCTCATGGCGCAGGCTGCTCAGAATATGGATGTCCTATCCAGTAGCGATAACATCAAAATTCTTGCGAACGTCTTGAAGACGAACGTTTCTGCATGCACCTCAATTGGTAGTTTCTACCTCCCCCAACTTGGTCGAATTTTCTTGGACATGCTTGGCCTCTACAAAGCAGTCAGTGGAATTGTCAGCGAGACGATTCAAAAAGAGGGTGCGTTTACTCTCTGTCCTTCCCTGGAGCGTTGTATTCATTTCACTTCTAGGCCCAGTCGCAACGAAGACGCCTAAAGTTAGGCAGCTTCGAACAGTGAAGAAGGAAATTCTCAAACTTATGGAGACATATGTGAAAAAGGCGGAGGATCTAGAGGCTGTTAACGCCAACTTTATGCCACCACTTCTGGATGCCATTTTAGGAGACTACAACCGCAACACTCCGGCCGCTCGAGACGCTGAGGTGCTGAATGTGATGGCCACCATCATTTCAAGACTTGGGGTGCGTTCCCATGTTGTCGTAATAGCTTTTGAGGGTGGACTGACGTTCCCCATTCCAGCCGCTTCTAACACCCCAAGTACCGGCCATTCTGGATGCTGTCTTCGAGCCAACTTTGAACATGATCAACCAAGACTTTGCTGAGTTCCCGGAACATCGGGTCGGCTTCTTCAAGCTCTTACGCGCAATTAACTTGAACTGCTTCCCTGGTAAACAATGTTGCTACCCCGCAAATCGCTCATTGGACTGACGTACACTGTAGCATTGCTTACAATCCCCCCGACCCAGTTCAAGCTGTTCATGGACAGCATTATCTGGGCTATCAAGCACACGATGCGCGATATCTCGGACACTGGGTTGAACTGTAAGGCCAAATTCACTTCGGTTAGTTTAATTAATGAGACTCACGCCCCTTTCAGTGTGCCTCGAGGTCGTCAACAATTTCGCTACAGCGGCAGACCCAGCCGTGACAAACGCGTTCTTCCAGCAATACTTCCTCAGCATCATGCAGGATATTTTCTTTGTCCTAACTGATACCGATCATAAGAGTGGATTCAAGTTGCAAAGTGTGTTGCTCGCCCGTATGTTCCAATTGGTGGAAATGAACGTTATCCAAACACCGTTGTTCGACCCATCGGCGGTCACCGATCCCGGCATGAATAATACCTCGTTCCTGCGAGAATACACGGCAAACCTGCTCAAGACCGCCTTCCCTCACGTACCGAAGTCAGTGTATTCAAGTTCCTCTCTATTTCCGCTTTTCCTAACCTTACCTTATCCGTGTTCTCACAGTTCGCAAGTGCAAGTTTTCGTCACTGCTCTTATCGAAAACCACAACGACATTAATCGCTTCAAGCTCGCTCTGCGCGACTTTCTCATTCAGCTCAAGGAGTTCTCTGGGGACAACACTGAGCTGTTCTTGGAGGAGAAGGAGCTCGAGAGCCAACAGAAGGCGGAGGCTGAACGCCAGGCGGCCATGCGGATCCCCGGCATGCTCAAGCCCAGCCAATTAGAAGATAAGGACGAGGACATTTGATCTAATGGAGTGGTAATTGGGATCGGTTGCATCTTTCATGTTTTGTTTTCGTCTTCTCCGAGGTTTTACCCCCTTTCGCCAATGTACAACAATCTGATACGTAAAGCCAGCATTCATGCCCCCTGTTCCCCCACCCTACCATCCCATATGTTGTACAGCTCTTCTAGCTTTGCTATCGGTTCTTTCGTCGTCGCTGACGCTCTCGAATGTCTTGACAGTTCTTCCCTATGTACTATTAGCATACGAGAAATAATGTAGAAGTACTATTTTTGAGTGGACTTTCTCTCTTCCTCGTACGCGTGTTCGGATCCAGTCCGAAGTAAATGCACACGAAGGAAAGAGGCCGTACTTATGTGGGCGCCAGTGGACCGGTAACTATCTTCCAGTCACGTTCAAGATGGTGATCGACAACGCGCGGGACGCAAGGCTTCATAGGGCCTCATCTTACTTGATTGCCACCATTATCTACCCAACTATCCCCAGCCTTGTGTTGGTTCGAAACCAGTTTACCCTGGGTGACTAGGAAGAACACTCAAGGATGTTCAAAAAGTAAGTTCCGATCCGATTGGATTTTGACGCCCGCCCTGCTTATTGTTGTGCGATGATCGAAGGTTTTCCCCGTCGACGGACATTGCAGGGCACACGCCCGTAAAGACATCGGTTCAGAGGCAGATTCGTGCGGGGGTCTTGTCACAATGGAAAATCGAACCAGAGACGCTGGAAGCGGTGTGGCCCAAGAAGGAGGGCCTTGTCCATGTCAAGTGGTCCGTGTATTCATTTCCTCGAGATCACATCGCGCTGTGTCTAATCGCCATCGCCATTCGAATAGCAGAGAACACGTCTCGGTGTATACAGTCAACTCCGAGCCTCTGTTCTTCCAGCATTTTGATGGGCCGTTCTACCCAACGTTGCGGTTCTTGCACAAATGTGAGTACGATTCCGGCTTCGGGCATCTTGGGGGATGACTAGACTCTGCACCCCTGTGCAATTCATTCAAAGATCTGACTAGACGCTTCGCCTCCGCCTTTCCAGACCCTTACATCTTGCCTAAGGTGCAAGTAGATCGCGGCGCGATCCGCTTTCTTCTGGCTGGCGCGCACATGATGTGCCCGGGTTTCACATCTGCGGGGGGCCGGCTGCCTCCTGCGGAGGAGGCGATCCCAGCAGAGCGCCTCGTCGCGATACATGCGGAAGGCAAAGAGCACGCGGTTGGTGTGGGGATCACAAAGCTTAGCACGGAAGACATCAAGAAAGTGAATAAGGGCGTCGCAGTCGAGACTGCGACTTATCTCGGAGACGACTTGTGGTCTCTCAAAACACTGTAATAACTACGGAAAACGGTGCGCTGGACCTATCAGAGACCCCCAAATTGGATTGACCTTCGCATTCATCCAGGCTCCAAATTGTATTAAGATAGACAGCAGGAGTCATTGTGAGTCCTCTATCTCACCCATCAGCGGATGATCATTGAGCGTGTCCGTAGCTTTTGGCAAGGACAGGAAAAGAAGTCAGAAGCTTTTGTCTTATGACCACGCCTGTAGCGCTGGGTATCCCCTCCTCGACCAACAAAGATTGATATGTGCAGAAACTTAGTGCGCGGAGAAACCGGTGATATCGAGGAACCTCGTGCATGCATAGAACTTGTCACAGCAAATTCGGCGCTAATTCGAGCCTTGTGAGCCAATGAGCTGAAAGAGCTCATTGCCATTCCTTTCCGTTATCACCTTTGATACGGCCTGAGTTTCTGATAGCAATTCAGGTAGAATTCGACTGGTAGCCTGCGAAGCGCTCGTCTGTACAGTGAGAGCGCTCAAGAGAGGACCCTAAAACGTGCATTCTCGCTCGCGATGACCGTGCTGGTACAACAGACTTCGAAAGCGGTACTCATTGGTCGATGCCAACTAGCGGCCCTGAGGCCTAAATTGCAGGAATGCTCATCGGGTTGATGAACCGGTTCGAATGTTGCTTGCACAAGCTTGGATTCAAGGCCAACGGTCCGATCAGGATGACCGGCACGACTCCGATCCACATACTTGTTCCTGCTCCAACTCTCCGCCTCGAAAAAGCTATGTCAGACCCTCCAACTACCAAGAATGACGCATTTTCGTACTCGGACTTTATCCCAGCCACGTCACGGAAGAAGAAGAGAAAAAACTGGCTCGCCCACGCCCCAAAGCCTCTGTCAGCGCTATTGCCGCCATTGAGGGAGCAGGTCAGACAGTCCGAGTGGTTCTCGCTGTGTTCACGTCCGTGTCATCCCGATCGCGTCTCGTGCGCAAGAACCCACCCAATTACCCCACTCCTGACATGGTTCCTGTCTCCTTTCCATTGTAGAACGCCTGGAAGACGCCTGGAGCGCCTTTGGTGATTCTGTGGGGACCACTGCGAAATCACCGGCTGTACTTTGTCTTGGTCTTGGAAGCCCCAGTTCGTCCCTAAATGCCCGTGTCCAACTTGCGTTTCTGGCGGAGACGTGTCAGCGCCTTAATATTGTATGTATAGATCAGTTGTTTCCTCTTCCTGATACCCTCCTCTCTGTCATCGTGTCATACTTTCATGTGATGGACGATGCGAGTAATATACGTTTCTTTCCTGACAGGCCTTTGACCGGATATCTATCTATGACCCTGTCTTTACCGCCGATGATCAAGCTCTCTTCGAAGAAATGCACATGACTGTTCTGCCTGAAAACAGGGCACGTTCTTTGGTTAGTCTCAGTGTACCAGAGCAGTTATTAACTCTGCCGAACAGTGCTTGGAATACGCTCTGACCCTTCCCACAATATGCTATATGCCTCATTGTGATATCGAGCTCTATGAGGCGCTTCTCCGAGCGAATTGGAATGGAGAAGGTCTCGCGAGGCTATTCCTCCTCGGCAACAGCTTGCAAGAGTATTTCGACAAGTAAGCTCATCTTCGCGTGATCTCGAACAGTTGTATGTGAAATCTCAATCTCATTGAATCATTCTGTTCCATTCTCCATCATCACCTCTGTCTTGGTGATTCTCCAGCAAACCGACAAGCGCTCTGAGGGCAACCCCGTGCCTGTTGCGAACCGGTAAGCACGTTCTCGTTTGTCGCTCTGTGGCCATATATGTGCTGGTCTCACGAGCAACCGGATGAATTCTGGGCCACACTACTAGCGCCCTTTCTCGAAAACCGGCCATTGCCAGCATCAAGCGCATGGCCGACGGCGTTCAACAACACGTCCGCGCAATTCTTGCGATCGAGTACGACAGCGGCTGACGCCATATTTGCTCCGGAGGAGGCGGCGACACCGACGAAGGACACGGCCGAAAGAGGAAAATAGACGCGAGCCGCGTTGCCGCGGCAATAATCGTGGGAATATAGCTGTCGGCCGACCGCATCCAATGGTGACCGACACGCGAACCCCCGAGCGGCCTCCGAGCAGCATCGGAGTCAACACAATCAGTGTCACACGAGTGTCTTGGCTCAGGTGGGGCCATTCTATACCAAAAACACCTTATCAAATGTGAATTTCACAAAGGACCAAAACACAGGGGGATGAGTACGATAAGAGACATGCAACGACGGTGAGGCATATGTACGAGCAAGGGTGACAACTAAGAGGAGAGAGACAAGCAATAGACACACTACTAGAGGCGACTAGCACTCTTGATAATGATTATACGGACTGTTGAGGTGCTGGTCGGGGAAGGGAAGAGGGTCAAGCTGGAACGAGTAGAAGTAGGAATCTGAATCAACATAGACACGAGGGATGGGATGGCGCAGTCTACTGCGCTCTTGGGGGAGGGGAACGGATGCTGCATCAACCAAAGACAAAGAGGAGCTCGACCTTCCAAGCGAAGGCGTGGTGGGAGCGTCGGACTCATCGTCTGAGGTGTCTTCTATAGCGTCGGGTACGGGTAGGTCTTCTATGTCGTCCAAGTCGTGATAGGGAAGCGGGTCTTCATAGGGTGATGAGACAGGAGAAACAAGAGGGTCAAAAGGAGAATCGAAATGGTAGGCATGGATAAGAGGGGGATATGGCACAGGATATGGTACAGAAATAGGAGAAGAATAATAATCAGGCTGGCTAGGAAGGTCGTCCGAAGAAGACATGGGGGAGACAGTTGGGCTGTAGAGGGAGAAGTCGTCGTCGTCTGCTGGGAGCACCGAAATGTCGTTGGGGTTGGAGTGGTCGTCCGGGTCGACGCGGAAATCGTCGTCGTCATCATCGTCGCCTAACGTTTCTAGCAAAGAATCAAGCCATTGAGCTTCGGACTTGATGTCTTTGCTGGAGGAGGCAAGTTTCTCAGCATCTGGAAACACGAAGGCTTCAGAATCCACCGAGCCTGTAACCTCTACTGCGTCGTCGTCTTCCTCGCCATCGTCGACAGGGTAAGCAGGGTTTACTTCATCCTGAGTCGGAGAAGTCGCGCTGTTTGGGACAGAAGGCGAGAGGATAATCGAGTTTTTGAGTAGGACCCAACGATGCAAGCTGCAGCCCTCCTTCGCAGAGAAGGAGTTGTGCAACTTGGAACGGGCCAAAGAAAAAAGATTCGCAGATTCGCAAGACATAGTAGTCGAGAGGTTGGGCAGTGGTGGTGGTTGCGAGTGGTGTGTGGTGGTGGCGACTGGTTGAGCAGCGGTCACAGGTGCTGTTGGCATATGAGTATGGTGGGGCAGACGCGACGACATCGACTACGCACATGAGGAACGGGCGTGTTGGTTACCAGTGCGGTATACGGTCGACGATTTCTGGTTCAAAGAGGAGGGAGCCGTTCTTGGAGGTGCGGATGAGTTTGTTAACCATTCTCGATGCCGAGTGGTAGCCAGAGGACACGGTGGCTAGTGTACGGTTCAAGAGACAAGGGACGCGGTTGTCGCTTAGGCGGACATGGTGGGGCGGGCGGAGGGGTCAAGTTGGAGGAGCGGCAAGCAGTCCGGGGCTTATATACCGATTCACCGAAACCCCATCAGCCATGACTCGGTTGTCACGCGAACCACCGCGTCACGTAACCGAACCGCCCTGATCGATTCGCAAACCAGGCCCCACTTTCGCCAAACCTCACACGATAAGACGCCACCATTGCCTGCCCACAGCAATTCCCCCATCCAACTATACAATTCTCCGCGTGCAAAGGGTAATATGTACAAGAAATGTCGCCACAAATAGCAATGTCCGTGTGCCCTCGTCCTCACCCCTCGTCCATCATGTCGTCCCCCGCGTCCCGCGTCGTCCCCAGCAGCTTCCTGATCTTGTTCACGCTCTTCGGTGACATGTCCCGCGCAGCCGCCAGTGTCTGCGCAGACTTGATACTGTCGCCCATGAGTCGGTACAGCTTGGCCAGCTGGAAGACGACATTTGACTCCTCAGGAGTGGTACTCCGCAGAAACTCCAGATCGTGTACCGCGTCCTAAAGGCGCAAACGTGGGCGAGATGAGAAAAAGAGGCAACGCAGAACACAGGGTCAATGCCATCTGTCAGGAAGAATAAAAGCCTTTTTGACTCACAGGGTATTTCCTCATTGAGATGAGGATCTTCGCCCTGCGATACCGAACCAAGGCATTGTCAGGCGAGATTTTGACGGCCTGGTTGAAGAGCGCCAGAGCTCCTTCGCGATCACCGCGTCGTTCGACAGTCTGAGAAAAAAATAGGAGCAGGACGCAGGGAAGAAACGGAACCGTTAGCACGAGTCGCCTCCGAAAGGTGATAGCACGGAGATGAGTCTGTACGCACCATACCCACGCAGCCTAGCAGAACTGCGTTCACTGGGTGAATCGCAGCTGCCCTTCGGAAATGATATTCCGCGAGGCGGACTTTGCTCATCCTCAGATAGCAAGTTCCCAGGCCATACCTGGGTGATCATATCAGAAGATAAGCTTGTTCCACAGTCAAAGAAGCAGCCAGCTGTAAACTTACCATGCATTATAATGGCGAGCATCCGCGCGTAACGCCGACTGGAAGAAGTTGATTGCTCTATCTAGGTCTTCGTCTATTGACTCATGGCCGCTCAGAGTATACGCATATGCGCAAGTGGGATCGAGCTGGAACGCACGCCGGAAGCATGTCAAGGCCTGTTCGCGCTCCTTCTGCAGGGAGAAGAGGTTTCCGATTGCGATCCAAGCCTGTGGCGACTGAGGGTTGATGTTGAGAAGCTCTTGCGCCAGGAAGGACAGCTCGACGCTTTGCTGGAGTTGCCATAGGAGGGAGGAATAAATTTCCATGTCCCATAGCCGGTAGGGGTCTTCCTTTCGGAGTGTCTTAAAGGCCCGGTTAGCCTGTCATAAGGGTTTATGTTAATGAATGAAGCCCGGCATCATTAACACATACAAACGTACAGAGGGATAGTCTTGCCTCTCGTAATGGCATCTAGCAACCATTGCGATCACCGAACACGAGTGTTGGTGGGCATGAGGAAGTTGTTCAAGCTCGTCTAAGCATTTCTGGCATTCGTATAAAGCCAATGCCCTCGTCGCCCGGGCGAAACGACGGACTAGCTCATAGATGTAGTGCTCTGCTAGGGCATCCTCGTACTCTTCTTGGGCAGCCTGCTCTTGAGCCGATGTCCAATTACTTGGCGAGGGCGACACCTCAGACCGAGGGGATAGTGCGGCAGATGGTGGTGAAGTAGAGTAGGCGACCTCTCCACCGAGAGTAGACTCTTCGTCCTTTTCTGATTCTATCGATCGTGTGCGAGTGTGTGCAGGGATTTTCCGTCGTTCATTTCTGAGCTAAAAACAAATCATAAGAACGTGATGTTTTGAATGAAAAAACGATAGAAAACCATAAATACCTTGGGCTTCGCTACAGTACCACTTTGCAAGCGCGAACTTCGTCTTGTGGGGGCCGGCGGCACTGAAGGCAGAGTATTACTCTTCCCTAGAGCGGCATTTGTCCTAGATGAAGTCGTTTGCTGAGAACGACGACCCGCAGATGAGAAGATGTTAGCAAATGACAAGGCCGGGCGTGCGCGTGCCTTTTTCGACGGGTCGTCCAGACTAGTCTTGCTAGGCTTGGATTTCAGACCTTCGGGCTGTGATGCTGTAGACCGCAACCGCTTGGTTACTGGGCCTGATTCGTCTGCAGAGGAGAGTGGCCGTGAACCTGCCTGCACAGGATTGAGATTCGCCGGTTGGGAACGACTGCTCCGATGTACCAGGAATGAATTTTCCGCGGGGTAGAATGACGAATCATTTGTGGCACTGCAAACAGAAAGCTTAGATACTTCCAGCCATGTAGACTATGGACGGCTCACATTGAGTCTCG
Organism: Cyclocybe cylindracea; assembly: GCA_013376435.1. NCBI lineage: Eukaryota > Fungi > Basidiomycota > Agaricomycetes > Agaricales > Hemipholiotaceae > Cyclocybe > Cyclocybe cylindracea. Next base: position 203,064 of record MPNV01001270.1, read on the forward strand.
AGGACCTGGTGGAGGCGCCATACGAAATGGTTGGGGTTGTGCTATCTCGGGTTTCCACCCGCGAAAAAGATTTCCGCTTCCTCCTGTGTCTGGCGTAAAGAATCCAGCTCCTGTGGCCGTTGGCTTCGATTGAGCATCTTCCGGCGGTACTCGTTTGACAGGGGCTGGGCGAGGGGCCAATATTTCATCGATTTCCGGAGCTTGGCCTAGAAATTCAGAATAAGCCTCTGGAAAATATCGGAAAATACACTACAACGCACCCAGGGCACATAAACCCTCAAAGGCCTCCATTAGAAACGGGTTGAGCTTGAGAGCCTCCCGAAAGCTAGTCGTCGCCTTCTCGGTGAGATTGCCTTTCAATGCAGCCGTCCCGGATCGACATCGCAGCGCTGCTTCTTCAGGAAATGGTCGGGAAATCCTGCTGCTTGACGACGCTAGTACAGACGTGGCGGATGAGTTCGTGGCGCCAAAGAAAGATTACAGGAGGAGGTTGGACACACCGGAAGATACGTAGTGTGCGTCAGATAGGATGCGGTCGAGCACTTCACGCGCCTGGCCATGACGGCCAAGTGCCTTACAGCAACGGGCCTTGATTTCCATGCATCCGGTACACTGTTCGTCTTGCGCGCCATTAACGAGAGACAGGGCCGAGTATGTCTGGCCTTCGCGGAAAAGCGAAGTGGCGTAGAGGTGTCTTGATTCGTGATTGGAACGATCCATGGCAAAGTAACGCTCCGCATGAAACACAGCAGTCTGCGTGAGGTCTGCGTCGAGACATGACCAGATGAGAGATTGGTAGCGTTGGCAAAGGTACGGGTAGAATGACGGCGGCGGTTCGGACTGCATCGAGGGGCTCCGGAGTGTGGTTTAGGACATGTAGTGTAGGAGTGTGGCGTATTGGGGAACTAGCGCGCGACGCGGCGAGAGACGTTCAGAGGCGGACAATGGCGGCCACAACGAGCAGCCGGAAGTAAATTATCGAGGAAAGCAGAAAGAGGCTGCGCTCCCTTTCTTGTTGATCTACAACACGATACCACGTGACCAGTACGCGTCCCCTGTCTCATGCCTGTCCCATCATGAATCATGATTGCTTTGTTTTCGCAAAATCTTTCAGGTCAATAGGTGATCATCAATTATCTCAGGTTACGCTTCTACTACTTAATGGACACATTTACACTATGCACAGTCACTCTAATGCCCGTGAGGGTCGGGCTCTCCTTTTTGCTCTGTCAAATAGTCGTCAGCGTCACGTTCAAAGAAGACGGCAGAAATTACGCACCCGGGACGCACTGGATCGCATCATCGATACGCAGTAGGGAGACAGCAGCTTCGTATGCGGATTTCAAGCTCTTCACCTTGCTCATAGTGGGCTCGAGAACACCAGCAGCCACGTTATCCCGCACTTCTCCATTTAACAAGTCGAGCCCATATCGCAAGAGGACCTTCTTCGGGTCGCCTGCTGGCGCATTCTGCGCCGCGTTGTGATAGGAGCGTAATTTCGCCACCAGCTCGGTCGAATCCTTCGCGGCGTTCACGGCGAGGGTTTTGGGAATCGAGAGGAGAGCTGCAGCGAATTCAGCAATCGCAAGTTGCTCTCTTGAGCCCTGGAAGAAAGCTAATCAGTTATCCATTGACCTGAAGATGGAAGCAAGGGTTTTGCATACCAAGGTTGTGGCAAAGTTCTCGAGATATATGCTCAATGCAGATTCGACAGCACCTCCTCCAGGTACGACAGCACCACTTTCCAATGTGCGCTTGATAATCGACAACGTATCGTGCAGCGCGCGTTCCATCTCATCGAGCATGTAATCGTTGGCCCCTCGTAGAATGATCGAAGCTGAGCTCACAACCTTGGTGCCCTTGATGAGAATCAGTTCGTCGTCCGAAATGCGCTCTTGAACGACTTCTTCGGCTGTCCCAAGATAACTGGCCTCGAAAGTCTCTTCTCCTTCGAGATTGGCAAGACTGGAGACAAGTTGGCCTCCCGTCGCCTTCGCAATGCGACGTAGGTCTTCTTTCCTACACCGACGAACGGCCATAGCGCCTGCCTCTACGAACTCCTTCAAGCAGAGGTCATCGATGCCCTTCGTGGTAAGAACGACATTAGCTCCAGTAGCAAGAATCTTGCGTATTCTTTCAAGGGTGATCTCGGCTTCCCTCTTGCGAATCTCCTCCAATTGGTTGGGGTCATCCACCAAAATCTGCACGCCGAGCTGCATACGTGCCTTTTGCAGGTTGATATCTAAGCAGGCAATTTTGGCGTTTGTAATCCGCTTCTTCATGGCTGTGGGCAAAGGTCAAGATCGGTTCATCAATTTCGCTTTACATTAGACGCACCCTGACTAGCGACCGTGCAATTCAAAGCGTATCCCTTCACGAATATAGACTCACGAGCACTCCTTCCATGAGCTTTCAGCACATTGACAGCCTTCACTGGGTATTTGATATCCCCTCGCAAGTTGATAGATTTCACGGCTTGCATGGCATCGACCGCCATAGGCGCAAAGAGGTCATCATCGCTGCCAAAAGCACACTGAGCTTTGACAAAGGAAAAAAAGGTATATGTGTACGCACCTTCCAATAATTTTACTCGACATCGTTGTCTTCGCCACATTGATCAACGCGTCTCTTCCGAGTGCATCAACTTTGATGCTCAGCTGGTCCTGCATGAACTTAACCGCCTCCCTACACGCCAGCCTGTACCCGGTGATGATCGTCGTGGGGTGGATCCTCGCCTTGACGAGCTCGTTAGCGCGGCGCAGGAGCTCCGCAGCGATAATGACCACGGATGTCGTGCCATCGCCAACCTCTTTATCCTGTTTTTGCGCGAGATCGACGAAGATTTTGCCCGCAGGGTGCTCGACCGATAGAAGGGAGAGGATGGTCGCGCCGTCGTTCGAGATCGTCACTTCCTGGGGTGTTTGTAAGCTGTTGTGAGCACTTTCGAGTTCGAAGCTATAGAAAAGAGTGCGACGCACTCCGATGTTGTCCACCATCATTTTATCGAGCCCAAGAGGACCTAACGAACTCTTCACAATGTTGGCGATCGATTGAGCCGCCAGGACTGCAATTCCGAAGGCACTTGTATGAGACAGTACTTCTAGGACACGTCCTACAGCTATGAACGCACCATTTTGGTCACGTATGTCTTGTCCAGATACACGATCGCCTCCGAGAAATGCTCCAGCACGAGGATCCCGTTGATACATTATTAGTGCGTGGTCGTAAGGCGCAAGGAAAGGAAGATAAAAAGAGAGCTGAAGTCAAATCGTGGAAAAGTTGAGGATGCGCGCCAAACAATTTCCTCTTTGATCCACCACGATTGCGACACTGGTCATCCTCTTTCTACGGTAGTTACACACGAGCGTTGGTGCTGACTGATGGGAAGACTTCCTTCTGGCCGTCCACTCCTCCATCCCTTTCAATCTCCAGGAATATGGATAGCAGGAACAATGACAGGAGTCTTCTTGTCACGTCTTGCAATGCTGGTTCTTTTCCTCTGGCAGCCGAAGCACTGTGAAGGCGAAATAGTGACGATATAGCAGGACACGACTGGGAAGACTGAATTGCGAATAAAGGGTTTCAAATGTTTCAAATAGGGTTCCGGCACTTGGGAAGACACAAAGCGAGCAGTACTCACCCTGGGCTAGAAAATCGGACGAAGGCTGCCATTGGAGCGTCAAGGACAGGTCAAGGACACAACGAACCGGAGTCACTGTCATGCTTTGCTCTGGGAAGAGAAATGCCAGGGGGCCAGGAGGTCAGGAGGATATTCAAGGTCCCCCCTAAGATTGTCCTCTCATGGTCCTGCTGCAGGATCAGAGGCAATCGAAAGGAATCCCGACGCTTTCACGACTTGACACAAAGCGGGTGCAAGGTTCGGCACCGTCTGTGTTCGTCTAGCATTGCAACGAAAAGTAAGAGAAAAAACCCCTGGACAACGCAACGAGCATTCAATTTCTGTGTGTTGTCTACCCTAGTATCGAGTGCGAGTAGACAAGTCGAAGTTAGGTCATACGGGGCCCATCGTTAATTCTGCGCTTCCATCTTTGAGCAAATTCGTGGTATGCATTCTATTGAGTTTGGGCTACACCTTGAGAGGTGCTCTACCTCGATACATCAAGTACTCAGGCCACATGTCACAAATATTCAACCTATCCATCCCAGCATCTCCTGTGAGGTACGGCCTACCCTCTGTCACATATGATGGATCGTCTAGTCATGCAGGAAGTCCCGATGTGCCACCAGTCTACAACACCAGAAGCGATCAGTCAAGCTTGATTTTCGATGGGGGCTCAACGATCGTTGCCTGAGGTTGTTCAGCATCAGTTGAGGTGGTTGAGATGCTGAAGGGACAGGCATCGACGTACCGAGATAAACTTGAGTACTTCGTCGATGACGAGGACAGGGAAGCTTATCCAAAGTACTGCCTTCCATTCAGCCCAGTTGAGAGGAGTGATGGCGAACAGCGTCTACAAAAGAAGCCCATCAGCACCAACGGACATCGACAAGAAAGCCAAATACATACTGTGAAGAAAGGTACGTAGAGAATCATGAAGTGCAATGCCATGCTTAGTGTAATAGCACCGACGAGATACATGTTCTTCCAGAGAGGCAACCGAAGCAAACTCTCGTTCTCCGATAGCGAGTTCATGGCGTTGAACATCTCGATGGTTACCAGGATCGACAAACTCATCGTCGTTGCACGATGTGACATCTCGTCCGTGAACATCTGGCAGCCGATTTCTGGGAATTGGGACAGGCATTCATGGAAGTGGGTCTAGATTGAATGGAAAGATGGCCGTCAGAAGAAGCAGATAAGAGAAAAGTGAAGGAACATACCAGTTGGTAGAATGAAATCTGAGGACCCTCTTCATAGAACATGAACCACCACGCATAACCAAATACCGTCGCACACCCGACGTACATCCCAATGACCATGTAGCGGAAGAATAACCACTTGCCAACGAGGGGCTCGCGGCTGTCTCGCGGTGGGACACGCATAATCGAGTGGTCAGGGGGGTTGAAGCCGAGTGCAGTGGCCGGTAGACTGTCCGTGACGAGGTTGACCCAGAGGAGCTGGACGGGAATTAAGGCTTCGGGCATACCCAGAAGCACAGTTAAAAATATGCTGACGACCTCGCCAATATTCGAGGAAACTAAGCATAGCAGTCAGAAGAATAGAAAGAAAGGAGCGAGAGGGCACGTACTAAGATAACGAATAAACTGTTTGGTATTATTGTAAATAAGCCGACCTTCCTCGACGGCCTTCTCAATCGTGGCGAAGTTGGAGTCGGCGAGGACCATATCAGCAGCTAGTTTTGCCACGTCTGTTCCACTACCCATCGCCACACCGATATCTGCCTTTTTCAGTGCAGGGGCGTCATTGACACCGTCACCAGTCTACAAAAAAAAATTCAGTCAAATTGAGGGCTAGCAGTAGTAGAAGAAATTCTGACCATAGCCACAACCAAGCCCAGTCCCTGCAACAAATCCACCAGCTGACTTTTATGGTTTGGCTCCGTCCTCGAGAACAAGCTCGCCCTTTGCACCGCCTTCACCTTCTCCTCGTGACTTAATTCATCCAGCTCCCTGCCCGTATAACTCTTGTCCGTCAAGTCCTCATTCTCGCCAAAGATCCCAATCTGCCTGCAAATTGTCTCCGCCGTGCGCTTGTTGTCGCCAGTGATGCAGATAACCCGGATGCCCGCCGCGCGGCAGTTGGCTACGGCCTCGCGCACCTCGGGGCGTGGCGGGTCGAGCATACCAACAAGCGAGACGAACGTAAGGTTTTGTTCGAACCGGACGTAGTCTTTCGAACTCTCGGAGAGGTAATGCGTTGAGTCGATGTCCTGCACGTCGCGGTAGGCCAATGCCAGCGTCCGGAGACCATTCGAACCGTACGTGACGGTGCTCTTGAGGAGGGAGGCCTTGAGTGCGGGTGTGAGAGGGAGGGTCTTGCTGTTGACCATGACAGAGGTACATCGCTCGAGAACAGATTCGGGTGCGCCTTTGACGAAGAGAGAGCCTGTGCCGTTGACACGGACGAGGACAGACATCATCTTGCGGTCGCGAGAGAACTCGAAGGTCAGCAGACGAGGTTTGGTACGTTCGAAGTACTCATTGACGGCGTTAGCACGAGCTGAAGGCGAGAGTTCGCCTAATGATTTCGAGATTTCAGCATCTTGACATCCGATTTTCTCTGCCAATACTCTGAGAGCAGCTTCAGTGGGTTCGCCGACGTTACTATAAGCGCCCTTATCCTAGACAGCGGATTGAGAATGACGGTGGTTCAAGGCAGGAGCACTACATACCGCATTGTAGACAATCTTTGAGTCGTTGCATAGAGCGCTGATCTCAGCCAAACGTTGGATAGGGTCTGACTTCAGTTCAGCGGAGGCAATTTTGCCATCAGCAGTGTAAACCGACCCATAAGGTGAGAAGGTAGTGCCTTCCACGGTGAATTCACGAGGAGCGCCGGAACCGTCAACGATCAAGAACTGATCAAGGGTATTAGAAGTTTGCAAACAAATAAATAAATAGAACTACTTGCCTTGGAGACACTCATTTGGTTCGTGGTCAAAGTCCCAGTCTTGTCCGAGCAGATGACGTTCGTGCAACCCAATGTTTCAACGCTGGGAAGGTTTCTGACGATCGCGTTCTTCTGAGCCATCTTCTTTGTTCCAAGCGCAAGGCAGGCTGTGATTACTGCAGCTAAACCTTCAGGAATGGCAGCAACAGCGAGTGCAACAGCAATCTTGAAGTAATAGATGGCACCCTTGAGTGGTCCATGATGGGCAGGATCCCAGAAATGACGGAAGTTGACGACCCAGACGAGAATGCAAATTACGGTGATAACCTTCGCAAGCATGTCTCCAAAGTCATCGAGCTTCCTCTTCAGCGGCGTTTTTTCTGAGATTTGCGAGCTGATAGACTTGTGAATATCGCCAATGGCAGTCTTTTGACCAGTGAACACGACGATAGCCTTCGCATTTCCATTGACAACCGTTGTTCCCTATCATTCAGATTAATGCAGACTTCTTGAAGTTTTGCTGATGAGATGACGTACAGAGAAGAGAATGTTCGTCATGTCCTGCTTTACGGCCTTTATATCGGGCACAGCATCGATAGACTTGTGCACGCTGACACTCTCTCCGGTCAAGATAGCCTGGTCAATTCGGAAACTACTTGACGAAATCGAGAGCAGTCTGCAGTCCGCGGGGATTTTGTCGCCCACTGCCACCGAGATGATGTCTCCCGGGACGAGTTCCGACGCGTGTATACGCGCAAGTTGCGAGGACCTGAGGACCTTGGCTTCATCTGGTGAATATTCCTTCAGCGCCTAGATAAAAGGTGGCGTTAGAGTGTTCCCAGAAGGCGAGGCCGATAGGACATACTTCAATGGCCTTTTCTGCACTCGACTCTTGGATTACACCAACGGCTGCGTTCGCCACGAGGATAAGGAGAATGACGAGGGGTTCGACAAAGGCGCCGAACCAGCTTGAGTTTTCGTTGCCTTCTAGGAGGGCCAAGAAGAAAGACACCACGGCCGAAGCGAGGAGGATAAGGACTAGCTGGTCCTTAAATTGCTCTAGGATGAGTTCCCAGAGAGGAGTAGGCGGATCTTCGGGCAGTTCTGGGTAGAGAATTCATCAACAAAGACACAGACAACGAGGGTAGGTAGACGCACCATTTTTTCCGTATATCTCGGCGTGTTTAGCAGCTTGGGCTGCAGAAAGTCCTCGATTGGTGTCGACGTTGTAGAAAGCGAGGATCTCTTGTGGTGACTTGGACCACGGAGCTTCCATGGAAAATTATGAGCAAGAGAAATCACTCAGGATATAAGAAACGACGGGTATGGTAGGTGGAGGATGTGGTGGGGAGACAGACGTGTGTCCGGCACGGGAGACGGATCCATAAGCCTCGCAAAATATTGGCCACACGTGCGAAAGTGACGTGGCGATATCTGTAAACGTTCCCCTTTTCCCAGAGTTGCTCTCCCGCCGCTGCTGCACGCGATCCCACAGGATGTCTTCCGGGTGAACGAGACGACGACGCAGCAAACATATTTGGAGGTCGGAGAGGACTGAACTGAACAAAAGCCGAGAGTTACTTTTGGTCAATCACGCTATCAGGTTCCACGACCCGTTGCCTCTCCGAGCTTGCATCACCACGCATCACACACGACATGCAATATGAAGGCAGATGGACAGAATATGTAGTTGAGAGTTCAGGAAATGCGCGTAAATTCCCTACAACTAGAAAATGAATGGCAGAGTTGGTGGTCGAGGGGGACCAGCCTGGGGAATTCCGCCACCAGACAAACAAATGGCAACAGAGATTATGGCCTTCGCGCAGCCTTGGCTCCCTCGGACGCCTGACTCGGACTTGGGATAGCCTATCCTCGCTCTCTATTCCCACCAGCCACGGTCTGGCATAACTCCTCCCACCCCCGATGGGCAACTCCTCCTCTTCCTCGGGGCGGGGCCACCACGACGACACAGTCGACTACGGCTCCCTCGTTCCCCAAGGCGTCTACACCGGTCCTCGAGACTGGAACCAACCTATTGTCTCCCAGCTCATTGTCGCCCGCAGACTCGCTCCTTTCTATCGCCCTCTCGAAGACTATGACGACTCATGGGACGATGATCAAATCCTGGCCGCCAGAAAGGAGCTTCCAGATCCTGACAGCGCCGATACAGTCACACGAATAGAGGCCACTGCAATGGCTTCCTCTTCTAGCAAGTCTAAACGGCCAGGATTGCTCAAGGAGCCGGCCAAACCTGAAGCTCAGGTCTATAGGGGTGCAGTAGAGTGTCCTATCTGTTTCCTGGTCAGTCGTTGTCTTGCTACTCGTCTCCTCGCGATTCTGATTACGGCTGGCCCCTTTCAAGTACTATCCGCCTAACATCAACCATTCCAGATGCTGTGATCAGGCTATTTGTACAGAATGCTTCGTCCAGATCAAACGCAACGAGCCCACAGCCACCCATCTGGTTTCCGAGTACGCTGCTTGTCCCTATTGCGTCCAAGAGAACTTTGGTGTGGTATATACTGCCCCTCCCTGGCGAGCTGGACTGGGCAGCGATGGCGCGGTATGTGGGATTCTCTTTAGCATCCAATCCACGTGGAACTGATGCTTTCTCCACTCAGAATGGCATCTGGTCGGACCAGCGGGAGCCAGCTGCAGTGCCCACGCACAAACGAAGGCAGAAGAGCTTCGGAGCGGACAGTCCGGAGGTAGTCACGACAGGTATGTTGACAATTCACACTGATAGAAAGCATTTATCAAACTGACAACATTCACTGTCTTCAAGATCAAATACGACCTGATTGGGAGGCGAAGCTCGAGGCCGTTCGCGCTGCAGTTGCAAGACGTGCCAACAGACGTATCATCATGCGGCAAGTTGGTGATCGTCTGATTCCAGTTGGTGTTACAAGCGGGCGTGTGCACGCTCTGAGTCCGGAGGAGGCTGCAGCAGCAAGTGCTGCCGTAGAAGGGAGTTCAAGTCGGAGAGGTCGCAGACGTGGGCAGCAGAACGGAGCTTTCGAACAATATGTGGGCATGTCAGGACAGGACCTTGAGGAAGTAAGTCCTTCCATAGCGTTGCATATTGAAAGAGTTTGCTTATTCATCGTTACTTGTCGCGTCAGTTGATGCTAATGGAAGCAATGCGCTTGTCACTGCTGGAACATGAAGAATATCAACGGAAAGAGGCCGAAGAGAAGAAGAAACGGGAAGCCGCTGCAGCTGCAGGAGAGGGTTCCGATGGAGCGGTTGCAGTCCCAGCTGAAGCTGAGAGTACAGATCGCTCAGCTCCTGGTCCAGGACCGTCGACTTTAGAGGCTCGCACAACACTTCAACCCTCGAGTTCCTCCAACCTATCAACGTCTCCTTCCTCGCATTCGCGCTCTCCTGGCCCTGCAGCTCAGAAACACAACAAAGTCGATTCACAAGACTCGTTATCTCCCGGTCGTAAGTCATGGTCTTTCTCCCGAAGCCGCACACCACCCCCTCCACCTCCCAATCCCGTCCCCAATCTCCCTGTGAGCGAAGATAACCAGGCCGCCTGGCGAAATCGTTCAGCTGGCCCTCCTGCATTTAGCACATTGAGTGCTGCGCTGACATCTACATCAACAGCCGCCGCTGTCCTTGGAACTGCCGAGCGTGGCTCGTCACAGTCTGTTCCATCCGAGCCCGTCTCAACCTCCTCAGCAACGTCATTCTCTACGCCGGCGGCACCACCTGCGGCTTCAGGTGCACCGAATACGGCTGAAGTTCCGATACCGACGATCACGGTTGTTAATAACGATCCTCGTAATGGCGGTCAAGGAGCAGCCCCGGGTGGGGTAGCTCTACCTTCGTCGTGGTCTTCTTCTGAGGACAGCGCCGATTCTTCTCTTTCGTCACCGCCGCTTCCTCCTCTTCCAACAGAATTGGCTCATCAGGTGGCTCCTGGGTCATCGGAGGCCAACGGTGCATTAGTCACCAGTTCGGGATCGGGCGAACAAGGCGGGCAGACTGGTTACGGACAGTTCCCATCGTCACCTGAGTCATCGCCAGAGCTGGTTGGTTCGCGTGAGCCTTTGCTCGTACACTCGGATTCGGACACGTCGACCAAGGTGGACGATGTTAGAAGAGCAGGTGCAGTTGCTTATGTCCCAGAGATGACGAGATGAGGTGAGGCACCCTTCTCTTTTCGTCATGTTTTTTTCTTTTTGTCAGGTGTATCTTGGATTTCGGATTTTGCTCATGGGTCTAGATATATTCTTCCCTTCCTTCGCTTTTCTTTGTGCATCTGTACTGTTTTCCATGCCATAATTCTCTCTTCTCTCCAACCATTGAATGAAAGCTAATGAGCCACCCCTCGGCTGGTTTGTAGAGATTTTAGATATGATTTCACGGATTATGCAATCGCATGTTGATCCTACGCAGCACTAGGGCAGCAGTTAGTCTGCTTGAATTATTGTGCATCACGAACAACCTCTACACTGGCATTAGCTCTATCATTCCTTTCATTCAACGCCTTTTACTCCACCTCCTTCCTCTCAGCCACCTAACATGCCGACGACATGATCCACACGTCGACGCCCTACCTCCTATGATACACCTTCCTCTCTTGCCTCATTACCCATCGAATACCACGACTCACTCCCATTTAGCAGTTTGTAGCCTATCTCTTATCTATGTAGACTTGTTTTCGATTTGAAGCTCTCTATTACACGACGGACCGTCGTACATACATACTATCCCTTCAAAGTTCAAATATGCATCCTTGCGAGGAGACCACTTCAAACGCGTCAGCCAATGGGAATGCGCTGTTTTGACCAACGAACGTGACTATTCGTGACAGACCGTGTTCGACACACTTTCAGTGTCACGGCGTCCTCCAACTTCCACCTCACACCCGCTAAGTGCAACATGTCAGGGAAATATGCATGGGGCAAGGTATCAGCTGTTACAGTGGGGCGTAAGCATTCCTGCTACTTCTTGGAACGACCTTCACGCTAACGGGCGTTTCTCTAACTTTGCTACTCTTCGGATTGCTTCTGTGTATATGGCCGTTCACCTCGTCCTCGTTCTGCTCTCGATCATGTTTCCTCGTATCTTCATAATGGCCCCACTCCGTTTGCACTGAATATTGTCTGTTTGCTGACGAAACATCTTGCATTCACCTCACTTATCTTCTCCGGAAATCGACTACATTTACGCGGATATCTGTTTCTTGGACGTGCTCGAATTGTGGATGGCCTTCGTGAACGACACGCTGCTTTTGTTCTCCTCGGCTGCTCGTCATTGCATTTAACTTCTCCGGAATTCTTTCCGTTAGTATTCGCTGTGGGCTATGCAGTGATGAAAGGTGAGTACGAAAACTGTGTCGAAAAGCATCCCGTTTTGCTCATGTGTTTTCCTCGTAAAGCCACAACGCCGACAGAAGAACAGCTATATAACGTGAGTCCCTTCACAGATTCTTCTATTCATTACCTTCGTTCAGTTTCCATCGGGTTGGGTCAATGTATAGCCTTCTCCGGCGGTTAAAGCAACCAAGACGGCTAGCGTGCACTGCACAGTACATTGTCCTCGATTTTATTTTACTCAGCGTCGCCTTCTCGTGCAATGTGCATACCACATTTCACCTTAGAACCATCCTATCGGTGTTCATTCCCTGCCGAACGACCCTCGCTTGTCCTTTCGGTTTTGTGGCACTCATCTTTTCACCCCTTCGCCATCCTTCTTATGAAAGAAGACAAACATGCGGACAACGGCCGCCTAAGGCGCCCGTGCGTCTGCCATACGTTGCTTCTGGGGGCGTAGTCCATTTCACTTTCATGTCGCTCGTCACTTTTCCTGCCTAGTGCTTGTCATTACACAACATGACCTCTCGCTGCTACGTCTCATGGTGTCATGATCGCGGATACCTTTCCGTATCCATCCTCGTCATCCTCTTCACGTCCACCAAAACCAGAACCAGCAACTAACATACCTTCTTTCAATCTGCTCTTCTTTCTCCGGCGTGCGGATAGGAAATGTCGCCCGATCTGAGGCGGAAGGTGGACGCTGCCCGCGCTGCCCGACTGGCTAGGGAGACGGCGGCCAAGAAGCAGACGGACGCACAGGTGAGTTGACCTCCAGCATTCAGGCATATCATGAATATGTGACTACACAAGTATGGGGTACTTACGAGTACACCGAGTTCGCGACTTGAGCTTGTTAAAAATAATGTGGCGTATGTTGATGGTGGTGTTGACTTTTTTCTTTCTCTGGATAGACTACGAATGAGGCCGCCCCGGAGGAGGCTAAGCCTATCTGGGCTGACCCACCGCATAGTTCAAGAAAATAAACTGGAATACCAAATTCTTGACAACCAGGACTGGCATTGCGTCTCGCAAGCATAAGGATCGCTACATACGGCCGTCGAAACCTGCGATTTGACCGGCTTTCCAACAAGCGACAAACCCAACGATCGCGCTGCACAATGCACATCACTGTTCTACATGATATGTCGGTCAAACCTGACCTTTCCTCCATCGCTTCTCCCGTCCCCGTGTCTCTCATGACCCGGGTACCCACTTGTGGGTTGTTTCCCGAACCCCGACGTCATCCCTTGGTCCGCATCTCCACTCATCAAGTATATTTTTCTACAAGCTGTTATTCCTGCAACTGTACATGATATGACACACATCCCCGATTCTTTTTTAGGGAACAGATCCTGGAAACTGCCAGACATAGAATGCATTTTCAAAGGGAAGTTGGCCGTTCGAAGACCAGAAGGCAGGCCGCAAGGCGAATATCGCGCTGCGCAGTCGACTTTTGTCGACGCGGGCTCAACAGCTGACCGTGATTCCTGAATTTCGAAGCGGGCAAATTCGACGCTCATGTCTCCTCGCCTCGCTGCAGGGAAAGGACTCGGATGCACCGCAACTCCGGTACCGTAGACCGAGCGTTCTCAATTGAGACGGCCGTTTCGCGTGCGCGAGGGACCCATAAATGGGCAGCGTCCATACATGCGCCACCAAAGAACTTGAGAAGCCGTTTCAAAGTGACGTGTATGTCTGCCCGTAACGATGATTATTTTCCAGACTCCAGAAAACCTTCCTGTGTTTGGCGGGGGTGGTGTCACCCCCGAAGCCTCTGGGAGGGCTCAACCGGGCATGTTGTTGACATGTTTTTTTTTTTACCTTCGCATGGGCGGATGGGGCTGAGGAAGCGCGATTGTGTGGCGGGTGATCACCTCGTATCAGTGTTTGTGTGCAGGCTGGATAAGGTTGGGTAAGGGTCGAGTGAGCGTAAGTATGTAGAGCATGTTTTTTTTTCTGCTTTTCTATTGAAAGAAGGCAGCCGGGTAGCGTAAACATGCACTTTCATTTGCTCGATCGAGCGCCTTGCGACTGTGCCCGAGTCTGAGTTTATTCCTTTATTTCGCGCTGGGCTTTGCGCTGGGCTCGGCGCTTGGTGATGTTGATGGAGAGAAAAAAAAATATCAGCAGAACACATTCTATTTTCTGTGATCCACATCCACTGTAACACTAAACACTGACTTTCGTGTGCGTGTGCCGTTCAGCCGAGCCTGACGGATACCCGGAAAACGCGGACGCCCCGTCGTACATACAAGGCAACGCTTCCAAATCCAAGGAAGGAAGAGATGATCACGCCGTGCAAGGATCAAGCAGGGATCAGGGATCAAGAAGGGTTCCATAGGAGCCAAGGGTATGGTAGGGTAGGGTAAGATTCGAAGAAGGGTGGTGGGACGGACTCGGAGAAAGCAAGAAATGGAAGGAATTCCATTCTGGTTCAGATGCTGGGCATGGGCTATAACCCAGGAGACGGTATGCGATCAAATATGGCTACGGCTAAGGAAGGAAGATGGGGAAGGGATACCGTGTACGGACCCACGGAGGGAGGAAGGCGTCACGCTACGGCGCTGCCGAAAATAATACAGTTGGAAATAAAAGCTCCGAAGAAAAAAATACTGAGAAGCTTAGAGTTAAATATGATATGTAGGTTGTCGCCTACGCACGCAGGAAGCTGTATGTATCATTACATACCGACCGACGACGGCTGTTCTTCCGGAGAAGGACCCCGGCTGGAGAGCCTTTCGCTAGCACTCTGAGCGGAGTCCATACGATACCTACCTATAGGTCGACGACGCGGAGGAATATCGCTTAGACTCCACTGCAACAAGAAACACTCCCTCGAATCCGTTGTTCTATGTTGTCGTTCTTTTGAATTCTCTGGATCGGATTGGAATATGCAAAAAAGACTTGGAGACAGTGCACGCTATGATAGAGAGAGCTGGTAGTACTAGACAACGACAAACGACAGCGAGGATGACGATGCGACGATGACGATGATGATGAGATGTAATGTATGTGGATGGATGGGTGGATGGATGGTGGTGTTGGTGGTGCTGGTGGTAAGTAAATAGATACGATGGACGATGATCGATGAGACTGTAAATAATAAGACTCGCAGACGTAGACACAGACACGGACACATGAAATATATACGATGAGAGCAAAGGCGCCATGGAGAGAGGAAGCATCAGCCAGAACGCAATGCAAGGCGAGGCGAGGTGAGGCGGTCATGAGATGAGATGGAACGAATTCGAAGATACTTGCTGAGCTAGGATGGATACAAGGATACATTGACAAGACGACGATATGGATTCCGATGCACTGGAGAGCGGAGCCAACTGAGGCGGAATGCGAGTGTGTGCAGGTGGATGTGGATGTGGATGCGAGGATGGTATGAGCGGTGGATGGATGTGGAGTTCGAATCCGGATTTGTGGGACGGATGGCAGGTGTGAGTGGCGATGGGCCCACTGTAGTGCAGTGCAAAACAGATGCTAGTGGGATGCGAGGGCGGTGCGGATGATGAGATGGGATGGGATATGTATGGAATAGCGTTGTACGATGTGGTGCGCCCCAGAATAAATCATGATGCATATACATGAAATGAAGGCCGGAGGGTGTTTGCAGCTTTTAGTATGGCGCGAATCGAGACAAATTCGAATTCGAAATCGCCCGGAGGGTGAAGGGGGAAGGCCGAAATAAATGGGAAAGGAAAAGGAAAAGGAAAAAAGGAGAAAGAAACGAAGGCACGGTTACATTAGTACAATTTAAATCAATCAGTCTATGTAGAGCTAGCAGCAGCGTGACGCGAAGCGAACAGAACAGAACAGAATTTGAGCTTGAGCGTCGAAGAGCAGAGAAGGAAGAAGAAGAGAGTACAACAGAGGCCCGGCCGGCTGCATGCGTCGAAGGTCGAAGGTCGAAGGAAAGCCGGGTGGTCGAAGAACGAAGGAAGCGTCGAAGAACGAAGTGTCGAAAGAGGGAAGGTCGCAAGTACTCGGACTCCGGAGGAAGGGTCGAAGAAAAGAATTCTTGTGAGCTTGTTCTACTTCGACTCTGAGCTGCTAGCCTTCGTGCTGCGGGCTTCAGGCGTCAGCTTCAGGCTCCAACTTCTTCCTTCTGCCCTTCTTCTAGAGTATGCTCGAGAAGAAAATCAAAGAACCCTGCGGGCCATCCGACCTGTGAATTTGAGGCATGGGTTCCTAAGGCTCATGGAGGAGGCTTCGAGCTTCGGAGACTTGTCGAAGAGAGACAGGGAGGGGGCGAGCAAGGAAGCGAAGTGTGAAGTGCGAAGAGCGGAGCGCCGGGGTCCGTCGGCGCCCAATAATTAGTGCGCTAGGATTAGGAGTGGGCGAGTTTAGCATGATTACTGGCGCAGAGCGGTGGAGCAAGGAAGCGCTAGTGCTAGTGCAGTCACTCTGGTGTAATCGGTGTGATGTCGAGATTCGAGTTCGAGAAGGCCTGCTCCGGCGCTAAGCGCTAACTGCCCGCCCAATCACATCCACCCCAAGCCTCGCCTTCCGCGCGCCTACGACGCCGACGCATCCGCCACGCGCGTCATCTGCATGGCCATCCCACCCATCGGAGGCGCGCCCGGCACGCCCACCACCACCGAGCGCTTCCTCAGACTCTGCGTCTTCCCCGCGAACCCCACCGCGTCGCTCGACCGCCTGCTCCGCATCTCGATCCGTGCGAGCTCCTCCTCCCACTCGCGCATGTAGTCCGAGGGCTCCGTCTCTTCTCCGTCCCCGTCCCGACTGGATTGGGTAGATACGCTCCCCGAGCTCGTTGTGGTGCTCGTGCTACTCCCGCTCGGCGCCGCCTTGAGCATGAGCTTGCTCCGCCCGCCGCCGGGAATGTGCGCCGGTCGGGACGTCGCGTGCGATTGGGACGAGTGCGAGTGCGTCGAAGACGACGAGTGGGACTGGTACGAGTGCGTTTGGGACGCGTACGAATGCGAATGCGCCGAGGACGAGTGCGAATACGAGTTGGGTTGCGAGTGTGAGTGCCCCGAGGCGGACGGCGCGTAGGAGTGGTGCGCAGACGGGTTGGAGTGCACCGTAGACCAGAACGACGAGGACGAGAGCTTGCCCGTCCCTGGGCCTCCCGGGCCACTGACGAGGCTCGTACCCACGCCGCCATTGCCCGCGCCCTTTGTGCTACCAGTGCTCCGCGAGGACGAGGAGATCGAAGACGTGTGCGAGGCCTCTTTCTCTTTTCGGCGGTTTCGTTCCCTCTCCCTCTCCCTGTCCCGTTCTTTCGAGTCCTTTTCCCTCTCGCGCTCGCGTTCTGAGCGCGAATGGCTCGAGTCGGGCCTCCCACTCCCTTTGCTGCTGCTCCCAACGGTGACCCCAAAAAGGCTGCCCACAGGAAGCGCAGGCGGCCGCATGACGACAAAGTCCGACCGGCGCTTCGCCGCAGTTGCACTTCCACTTCCACCACTTCCTCCACTCCCACCCACGACGCCACCAGCACCAGCACCACTCCCGCTCGCATCGTGCGACGACGCACCGTCCCCATCCCCATTGGCGGCATCACCGTCCGCACCACGTGGGCGCGCATAGACACCCCCGGCGAAACTGACAGGTTTGTCACGCGGACCTGCGCTCGTGTGCGGGCGCCGCGTGCTGGAACAGCTCTTGCCGCGCGCGTACGGGTAGCTCGAGGGTGCGCTCGTCTTCGTTGCCGAACTGGACGCTCCGTCCCCCCCAGGAGGCAAAGGCGGCCCTGCCCCACTTCGCCCAAGAGCAGGTGAGGGCGGTACGACCTCGTCCTCCGACCGTCCCCCGCCGGGTCGTTGCGAGCGCCGAGGGGATTTGGACTTTGAGCGCACGTTGCTGTTGCCGTCGGGGAAGGGCGAGGTGGAGGAGGCGGAGGCGTCGTGCGCTTCGTTGTATTTGGCGATGGCGAGCTGCCGTTCGGTGTCGTTGGTCGAGACGACGAGGAGCTCGTGGTCGGCGAGCTCGAGGGTCTCGGTGCCCGAGGGGGAGGTGATGATTATCTGCAGGGGAGAAGAAGAGGTGAGTGTGGGTTGGGAGGAGGGGAAGAGAGGGAGGATAGAAACGAAGTAGAGATAAGGAAGATAGACAGAGTAATAGGAAAGAGAATCGACATAATAGAAGAGTAGAACAGAAGGAAGACGCACCTTCGCCTTGACAAAGAACCGCACCGACACCAGGTCCGAGATGATCGTCTCTCCAACCGCCCACCGACTGTGCGACTTGGCCGCGGGCCACTGGAGGGTGAGCGTCTTCGTCCAGACGCCATTCGTGTCGCGCGCGAAGGTGCCGGACGACTCGGCGCCGGCGATGGGGTTCGTGACGACCTTGGACGACGAGCTGCTCGGAGGGGAGTTCGGGGCGGACGAAGGGGGGAGGAGGGGTGTGGTTTCGAGCGGGAGGGAGAAGGTGCTGGGCGTGATGGTCGGCTGGGAGGAGTTGATGGAGAGGGTGGAGCCCGCGGGTTGTTGGTTGAACGGGGAGAGTTGGTGCGTCTGTGTGGGGGAATACGACCCGTTCGAGTGGGTAGGTGATGGTGTAGGCTGCTGGGCATGGCTCGAGGACGGGCGTGAGGAGGGGGACGAGGTAGAGCCTGTCTGGAACGTCGCCGAGGGAGGCGCGGAGAGGGAGGAGGAGGACGGGCCGGAGTTGGGGCACTCATGGAGATAGATGCGGCGCTCGACGATGACACTTGCACTGCGTATGGATACACCCTGGTCTAGGGGCTGGAGATGGAGGGGGATGGAGACGAGGTCGAGGGGCCCGATGGCAGTGCGGGGCGCGCTGACGGAGTAGCGGATGCGGGGGGCGCGGGGCTTGCTGGTCTGCTGGGAGAGGAGGGGCTGCGGGGGCGGGAGGGCAGGGAGCCAGGACGGCACGTCGTAGCGGATGAGCGGCAGCTCAAAATGGCGGATCTGACGCGACCCGACGCCGGCGATGGGCGCGTGGTTCAGCACTGCACGTCCGTTCAACCACGCGAGTTGCACGAAAAGCGGAGAGGACATACCGGCTTCGACCCTCCACGTACACCGGTAATCTACGAATATCGCAGTGCTGAAGCCGGCGACCTTGGCGGGCAGGTTTATTCTGAACGGGAACTCGAGGTTGCCGATGTGCTCGTGCTCGACGCCGTCGGGCTTGGACCAGAGCAGCTGCGTGTACTCGACGAGGACGTTGGTCTGCAGGGTGTTGACGCGGCCGACGCGGGTCTCGTAGCAGCGCACGGAGATCGAGATGGACTTGGCGGGCAGCGTCTTGAGGTCAGCGTCGAGCTTCGTGCGGACGACTGGGGGAAGGTGAGCACGAGCAGCAGACGAACAAGGGATACGTGCCTCCTTCGATGCGGACGGGGGTGAGGCCGAGATAGCCAGAGTAGGGGAAATACCGCAGACCCTGGTTGCCTGTGCACGGTGAGGACGAGCAGTGAGCAGCAGACGGGGGACAGACCTTTTGGCGAGGAGAGGAGGAGATGGACCATTTGTTTGCGGGAGGGAGGGAGGGAGAGGGTGGCTGGCGAGAGCGCCATCTGGATAAAAAGCCTTGGGCACGAGAAGCGAGCTCTTCTCCAAAGATCTGTCGACGCTAGCTTCTCAGCATCCGGGGAAGCGAACCGACTACTACTCGCCTTCTCCCTGAGAATATATACTGCACTAATTGATTTAACGCCGGTCACGTCACGCCGAGATCCCGCCGCCGGCCCATTCACCACCATCCCCGCTGGCGACACCCGTCCTCTCTCCGTCCCCACCATGCCCTCCTCTCTCTATGTCCCGTTCCTCCTGGCGGGGATGATCCTCACCGTATGTCTGCTCTCTATTGTGCTGGTATCTACTGACCACCACCGCAGGGATCCAGCAACTCGCTCTGGTCCAAATGGCAGGCAAGAACTCCCTATCAACCCACTCGGGCCCCTCCTCACCTCCCCCTAGGACATGCAATGCGTCGAGAACTGCAGCGACCCCGACCCCACCAAGCACGTCCTCTACGAGCAGCCCGTCTGGCAGACCCTGCAGATGTTCAGTGCGCCCATCCTCCCCCCTTATCCCGCACCCACATAACCAACCCGCCGTCCTAGTCGGAGAAATGCTCTGTCAGTCGCATCACACCATCATCTTCCCTGCTCCCCTCTACCAACTCTAACCATGTGCTGACGCTGCCCAAGGTTTCCTGCCGGTCATATACACGTGGCTCAAGAGCAGACGCCAGTCATCTTCCGTACAGCTCCAGCCAGATCCCGCCGACCACCAGCCAGTCGACAAGCTCAACCTCCCGCCCCAGGCCCTCCAAGGCTGGAAGATCTGCCTCCTCTGGATCCCGGCTGCCTGTGACCTCACCGCTACCACTGTCAGTCGCAGTTCGCTTCACGGAATGGACCCCCAACTAAATATATCACCTGTGCTAGCTAATGAATGTTGGCCTCCTCTACACCCCCGTCTCCATCTATCAAATGACCCGCGGTGCCCTCGTCCTCTTTGTCGGCGTTTTTAGTGTCGTCTTCCTCCGGCGCCGTCTCTGGCTGTATCAGTGCGCGCTAACTCTATTAATCTATCAGCCCCGGCGCCTAATGACTAATCCTCCTTTGTCCTTGGTAGATGGATCTCGCTCATCATCGTCATGACCGGCGTCGCACTCGTAGGCTACAGCGGGTCGCTTATTAAAGATGCGGTTAAGGAGGCCGTCGTGCACCACCTCGCGCGCGCGCTGGCTTTGCACCATGACCCCCATACGAAAGCGATCGAGAATCCCGCGGTGACGAAGGTGCTCGTCGGTGCGTGCTCCCTGCCGACCTCCGATCTAGTAGCTCGAGCTAAGCGCCTTTTTTGTTCTGCTTATAGGGATATTCTTCGTGCTGTTTGCGCAGGTGTTGTGAGTCCAGCTTTCGCTCTTCCTTGATACACACCAACTGCGCGCCCGCGCAGTTGGCGTGTATACCTTCTTTTGTGCCGGTGGATGGACCAACTGACTGACAAATATACTCCGCTTGTAGCACCGCCACGCAGTTCGTCGTCGAAGGTTCGTATTTTCTTTTATCGTTTTCTGTACAGAAGGACAGCACGCTGATCGCACCTTCTCCCTTCTTACACCCACAGAAAAGATCATGAGTGCGTACAATACCGCTTGCATAGCTTAGGCTTACCCCATCTCCGCCCTTCCCTTCCCTCTCCCTTCTTCCTTCTTCCATAAACTGACACACGCGCCTTCTTCCTTCTTCCGCACAACCACCTTTCCTAGGCCGGTACGCCGTCTCCCCCCTCATCGCCGTCGGCTTCGAAGGCCTCTTCGGCACCCTCTCCATCCTCCTCTTCGTCCCCATCCTCGCGCTCCCCTCCATCTCCTCCCTCACCCCCTTCTTCGACCTGCCCCGCGGGTGGCACCAGATGATCGACACACCCACCGTCCTCTACTCGGGCATGGCGATCTGTGTCAGCATCTCGCTGTTCAACTTTTTTGGCTTAAGTGTGACGCGCCATGTCAGCGCGACGGCGCGCTCGCTGACGGATACGTGCCGTACGCTGAGCATCTGGGTGATTAGCCTAGGGCTGGGGTGGGAGAAGCTCGTGTTCCCGATTTCGCTGCTGCAGGTTCTGGGGTTCTCGTTGCTTGTGTGAGTGGAGAGGCCTGTGGCCTTTGTTCTCCTTGGAGAAAGAACGTGCTACTGACCTTTGTTTATTTGACACCTCGCATGGCTTGATAACTGGACAGCTACGGCACAGTAAGCTCGTCCCTTTCTTCTCATACCGTCATTACTCATTTGCCTTTCCAGTTCCTCTTCAACAACCTCGTCAAAGTGCCGTCGTTCCTGCCCTCTCCTCCACCCGCCGGTCCGCCCTCGAGAGAGGAAGACGAAGAAGAGCGCGAGGGACTCTTGACAGGACATCAAGGGCTGAGCCAGAGCCAGACGCTCGACGAGACGGCCGCGCTGCCGGCGGATTTGGGCCAGAGCGGGTTCGACGTCGTGCCCGAGGGCCAGCACGCGCTGGCGTTGGCGAGTGCGAGTGCGGCAGCTAGCCCGAGGGAGGGGTCGAGGGTGAGGTCGGCGAGGGCGCATGCTGATTGATTTCCTTCGGCGCTGAGGCGAAAGACGGAATAGAGTAGAATGTGTGGTCACGGTGGCGAATGGAGTTGAGCGTGAAGAAATCGAGATGGCCGTGGCCCGTGGAGCGCCCGACGCTGTGGATGTGTACATGCAGTATGCAGACTGAGGCTCATGCAGATCTCGGGGAAACGTCGGGTGTTTACCTGGCGAAAGACTTTTTTCTTGGGTGTGCGCCATGCATTGTTTTACGGTGCGGGTGGCACGATGGGCGCTTCGGGTCCGGACGCATTTGCTTGATTATTTATTTTTGACAACCACCCTTTCGAATTCTTGCCTGCATGATCGATCTCCTGCATGATTTTCTTTCTTGATATGATATGATATTTCTTGGTTCAATGGTTGTAGACCCCTACCCACCCGTCTTTGCTTTGTGGCGTATACGTAGACCATACCTAAGTAGATGTGTTTACTCTACTCGCAAATAATGCATGTGGTCTCCCTATCAGCCTTTTTAAAATGTGCTCTCCATGACGGTGATGGCGTTGTTCGCCTGAATATGGGTTTGCGATGCCGGCAATGCTGGAGGTTATGTGCCCCGAAAATTGAACGGAACGATGGGTGCTGAGCGGGCTAGCGGTTCATCTATTTAATTTCGTGATAGGAGCGGTGCAGATGCTAAGAAAAATTCTTTGCGTGCTCGAATGGAAAGAGTGGTGACGGTCGTCGGCGGGCACCTCCTCCAATACAGGGAATCGATGAGAAATAGAATCGGGCCCCTATGCACATACTGCGCTGTTGGCTGGCTACTGCATAATGGAATTGAATTTTTGGGCTTCCGCGCCAACCACCATTGGTCCACCAGAACCGCTCGACTTGGCGCCGGGGGCGTGCGGTGTCCAAACTGGGACTAGCGCGAGATGCGAGATGCGAGGTGCGAGGCGGCGATGGGCGATGGGTGATGTGGACCGTGAACGTGCGTCACGGTGCGGTGCGGTGCAGGTG
Organism: Cyclocybe cylindracea; assembly: GCA_013376435.1. NCBI lineage: Eukaryota > Fungi > Basidiomycota > Agaricomycetes > Agaricales > Hemipholiotaceae > Cyclocybe > Cyclocybe cylindracea. The sequence goes on from MPNV01001270.1 coordinate 225,955, forward strand.
GCCGATACCGATCGCAGTTCCATCTAGTATAGAGTATAAACGGATACGGTCCTACGGAGGAGCCAGCCGGTGAGGTAGTATTTTATTTCCCAATCGGACGCAGTTGTGTGGCGTCGCATCGCGTGTGCTAGCAGTGGCACGCTTGGCGAGCGCCGAGCTAAGCACTCATGAAGATCCTTGAAGATGTCCTCTGTTTACGTCTTGCTAGGTCTTTGCCTCGTGCTGATCATGACATACCGGATGAACTTCGCAGTGTGTGTTGCGCCGCACACCTACCGCGGAAAGCAGGAAATTAATAATGGACGGCTGAGAGCGATCATCGACGTCGTCTACGGTCTGGGTGCATGCAATCTGGATGGATGGACGGGAGGACGTCACTAATACGGTGGACTAGCGGCAAGGCCTCTCCGACGATGACGATCGATGAGGCTTCCAGGTAGCCTTCGGGCATTGAGGCCCAGGTCGAGGTCTGGCATTGTTGGAGTGTGTGTGGACTTATGTACGATGACATGATGATAGGCATCGCCGCCGGGCTTTGGTCAGCTCGGAGAGATCTGCCTTGGGAATTGGAGTGGTGAGAGGAAAGAGACGAGGTTGGGTATATAACATCAATTTTGCGAGCAGCCGGCCCGCTGATGGTATATGTCGAACAAACTCGACCTAGCTCCATGATTAGGGAGAAAATATCATTCAGGCTGTGGGCATTGATAGCTCGGGTCCTCGTCTTGAAGGAATATGCTCTGGACATCCTTTACCCAGGACAATATTTCAGACGCTGTAGAACATCTCTCGATCGTAGAATACCTTCCTCCGAATCGAAGACCTTCGGGGGCACGAGAGCGAGAGACTTTGCGTCTAACCTGGGTATAGCACCGGCGCGCGGCGTACGCTGCACGCAGCTGACCTCGAGCACGCGCTTCTCTTCTCAGATCCCCAATCGATCGCTTCGAGGTCGAGCGTTTGACAGTTCCGAGTTCCATAGCGTGGCTTGAGAGCTCGAGATTGCGTTTATTCTTGACTCTTGTACACGCCCGCCGCTATGTGTTTGTGTTACAAGCGGACGTGGTCCCGAGGCAATCCAGGCGCAACTCGAGAACTCGAAGGCTCTGGGAGCAGAATCAAACGGTCAAAGATCTCACTGGACAGAAGTGCTGATAGATTATCGTCGAATTGTGATTGTTTGCAGCTGTGCAAGCCTTGGGCGGGGAGATGACTGATCATCTTGAATTGTCAGATGCTAAGAGCTACTCGGAGTCGGTTTTGCGTGGAGGGGCGGGGAGCCGGCGTCAACGCGGTGTGAAGTTACATACAGTGGAGTTGATGCATATGGTAGATGTTCAAAGGGGAACAAGAGGGCTAAGGCTTGGCTTCGGCAGACGTCTACATATCTCCAATTCTACACTCAAGCGCTTATGTAGGCTCATGGTGGTGGGCAATTTGAATTTTACGGCCGTCCGGAACTGTCGTTGCGTCATCGCCTATTACACGGAACAGTCGCGATTAATTTTGCCTCGATGAAATGCAGCTCTGCCTAGCGCTTGGCCGTCGAGGTTCCGTTGCCGAGCTCGCCCAGGGTGAAGAAGAGGTAGATCGCAGGAAAATAAGGGCAGCAGGACCATACGTCGTTGGAGTAGGCGTGCTGCGTCGGCAGCTATCACCGCTCAGGCTCCATGCAAGAAATTTGAAAGTTCGTGATGAGTTCTTGGTATGCAGACGGTAAGTGAAATATAGAAATCGTACCTTGTGCTAAACTGGGAGGTTGTGGCTGATTGAATTCGTGAATGCTTGAAGGTTTAAACGCTCTCGGAAAAGGGGATGAGCTGCCCCCGTTCAACGTTCATTCTTTGCTACGGCTCTGATTCCAGGGGGCCGAAGGCATCTCAAAAAAAAACTGCAGCATGTCATTGGACGAGCGCTTATAATTTCACTGCCTTGCCATTTATTTATGTGCCAGATCCATCGAGTTCCTGCCGAGCAAGTCTGCCAGTTTTGTTCATGTGCGCCACGCTGTGCATCGCGAGGCGTGGCCTTCTTCCTGCCTTCATACACATGTGCAGCCTCTCGCACCGGGGCGACTTTGGAGCGGTGGGATACTCCAGTCTATTACCGCCTCGGCACCGAATTTCCCGCCTTGTTTAATTACAGCCTGGATGCTAGACTCGTACATGCGTCCCAGATCAATTTGACACTTGCTGCTGTAATCAACTGCGACTTTCCAATGGACCTCCATTCAAAGGAACAAGACCACCGCTTTGTTAACCAGGTCATTTGTCACTCCATTGAGCGATGGAATCAGCACTTAGAACGTTCAGTCCTGTGCCCATGATCACCGGCTGCGGAGCACGCCGCTGCACGGACTGTTTTCGCACGCAGCCTGCCCGCGTCGAGCCTCTTGACGGTGCAAGAAGTATGCCGGACGTGTTGACTCCCATGGACATGCGGCAGTGATATAAATATCCGACGAGCCATGATAATTGAGCAGAAAATGCGTGCTTTCGGTTTCGTTGTCGCCAGCAGACGACGCTAAATCACGCATGAGAGCTGTCCTGCGTATAAGCGTCGCCTGTGGGACGAAAATTCGGCATGTAGGGGACGTAAAAATATCTGGACCACACGTAGGGGTGGGGTGCCCACGACTCCGAGCACCCGCGCAGATCGCTTCTGAGTGCATCCCCAGAGGCGCAAGTCGAGGAATTACTCGAGAAGGCTTCGATTCGCCGCGAGGTTGAGTCCTAAATGACAACGAGGAGGGAGGTCCGAGGCGTACATGAACGTGGCATCGCCTTCGCCGAAGGAAATCCGGGAAAAACAAACGGTTGAATTACAGAGTACAGGCTTCCTAGGCTTTTTCAACGGTTTCTTCCAAAGAAAGATGAAAGCCTAATGATCAGTGGTCCGCGGGAGAAGCGACGCGGTATGATCTTGTAGACATGGATGACACATAACATACAATTGTAGAAGGTGGTAAACCCATCAAGCCTATGTCGAGAGCTTCCGATTTGAACACAGTAAGCAAAATAGGCAGTACAAGGCCACATTTCTGTGGACCCTCCAAATATCGTGGGCCGGCAGAGAACTCATCCCAACTTGTCATCCACAATGATTAGTGATAAAAGGAAGCCCATGTGATGGAAAACAGCGATCTCGGAGTCCTGTGCAATCGCACCGGTGACATTCCTTGACACCTTGACAGTACACAAATAGCCCTTTTCAGCGAGATCTTTGACAAGAAGTGACAACAGCATCGGGGAATGTCCCAAGATAGTTTATCCTACTCGAGAAAAGATCAGAGTTTGACGGAGGTTCGACAAAAAGAGAACAAAAGCCAACATGCCTAAGTACACCGCTGGGAGATCGAAGGATTAACCACAAGACGCGAGCCTGGGCTGTTGAGAACCAGCCGTGGTGTTCGCATATGAAAAAACGTTGAATGGAAGGAGGCTAGGAGAAGACCATAGAAGGGTATCCGCAAGAGGCGCATAACGCCGGAGCGTGACCGGAGGGATGTTGCAGAGATACCGGCCCTGTCTTACCGAAAATGGGAGACGTCGAGTGGCGTGCAATGAGCGCCCTTCAAGAAAAGCCACTCTAGCCCCGACATTTTCTTCATTTCCATAGAAACTCTGAGGTTCTTTCTCAACTCTGTAGCACTGCTTTCATCCCCAACTCTATTGCACTCCAGCAATTTTAGCCTGGTATGGTGCCCTTCGTGGTTCTGCCTGCATTCCTAGCTTCCAAGCAACAGTTTAGCTTCAAGCTTCCTCGGTGACCTGCATTGACCGCTCTCCTGACAAGGACGCCTCTTGCTAGTAATAGATGTCGTTTCAGGCCTTTGTCTTGGCATCTATCTATGGAAGACATGAAAGTCTCTTTGAATTTGATTTGACCCAGGAAGCTTGGCCTGCAATCGAGCATGCTGGGCGAGAGGCTGAACGGGACAGACTTTATCGTGGTTAGGAGCACATCTAGCTATTCTTTCGGTCAGTAACGGAGCTCCTACTGTGCACAGAAGACAGATTCAGAGCCGTTGCTGGCTTCGTCTGCACCTCATCGCAGTCGCAATTCGAGTTCCAGGCTTCTGTGGAGCTCTGGGTCGTCACGAATCTAGCTGGTATGGGGTCCAGGAACTTATATCACCATTTATCTGCGTCTTAAGGACAATGTGTCCAACCGGATGTCGCTGCCTTTATCAAGTTCCTCAAAAGTCACTGCCACTTCGGACTGCCACTTCGGGTTGCACAAAAGTGGGTAGCCTGAAGGTCACCTCTTAGATGCTGGCCACCATGTACGCGTGTCTTAAATGAGGTCCTGAACTTGTTGAAGTATTGAATATTGATGCATCATACGGCGACTAGTCATCGTTGGAGCGAGACTAGCAAGGACTGTAACGGCGTCCTCAAGAGTTTTCCTTCCAAGAAAAAGACGCAGCACAAAAGGAGCTTTGAAATCAAACGGACAGATCTTGCTCCTATGATTCACTCCAACCCCGTGGAATTCAGGACGGACGACAGGCCATCAAGAATATTTGAGGAGTTCTTGACAAGAACGACATGCCCTACCCGGCTAAACAGAATATCAGTCACTGGCAGGGTAGAGGAGAAGTGGTTTACTGGTCGCTGCCCATGGGCAACGGACCTATTCGTCGTCCGTTGTCTCGTCGTCGCTGTCACACTCTCGTTCCCCTGTCCTCCTGGCTGCAGCTTCAAGCCCTTCAAGGTCCCATCCGATGGAAGCTTTCTCTACCTTTACGTTCATCAAAGCTGTCCCTAGCCGCTGTAGTATCTGATCACTGATAAATATATGGGTCTGAGTGACTTGAGAATATCATCAAACTTCAGAAGAAATGCTCACTCGGCATCTGCTTGTATCCAAACGCAGAAATCGGCAACCCAGATTTTGCTGTAGACATAATACACCTCGTGGTGATCGAGAATATCTTTCATCTCGAGAAGACATCGCATGACTATCCGTTGGCCCTTTTGGAGGAAGTTGGCAACGTCTTGTTGGCATTTTTCGGCCAGCGCGAAGGAGCGATACAAGGGGAATGCAAGAGACCGCCGATAGGATGGTACGAGCGATTCTTTCAATTCATCCGGCGAGAAGATATGGGGACCTCCTTTGTAGTATGAAGACCGTGGGGGTTCTAGCGCAGTGAAGGCTGGAACGAGGTTGCATATAGTCCAGCCGCTCTCAGAAGTAGGATCATGCAGGGTGGTTCTCTCATCATAGGCATACGCGAACAAAAGGGTGACGAGAGTTAGATAGATGTCATGGGTCTGGTTGGCCGTCGCGAGATCTAACAGAGTATTGAGATCGCCGGGATCGTATCAAAGATAAAGCTTTGTGACAAACATTCTCTCTGTGGCAAGCGTAACATGTCCATATTCTCCTTTTCGTTGTATTTGAACGGGCGGTTGTTAGAAATATGAGGGTGCTTCCAGGTTAACAAATCTTGGATGTATTCGTCATCCATGTAGTCAGCCCTGCAGTAGAGTTTAATTAATGGACGCATTGGAGAACGGGCACACTAACTTACATATAGTGTTCTTCGTCCCACTTTTCGTCCTCATGCTTTAATCTTCGTACTCGTCGTTCTTCCATGTTGCACACCTCGGCATCGTCACCGAGCTCGTTGACCTCATTCTCCGTGTGCGTCGCATGCCTTAGATATCCAGAGTGCATGTCCAAGAACCCGTAATGCGCCTGTCGGGAGGTGTTAAGCGGCGGAAATAACGCAGGGACCTCCTGAGGCAGCTGCCAATCATTTTCAGCGGCTATGGAATATGAATGGGTCGACACAAGGTTTCAGCGGGGGAAGAATTTACTCACCGTCAGTGATGTCGTCCCGCTCTAGAGACAGAGCCTCTGTTTTTGATGCAAGTTCATCTTCATCTTCGGGATGCGTCTCAGACGATAACACCTCAATTGAAGGAGACGGTCCAGATTCTGCAGTCCTTCGAGGAGCCAATAATTTGGCCAACAGATCAAGGTCATCAAACACCTCGTTCTTATTCTCTTTTGTAAGCGTCACAGTGAGATATCCGGAGCTTGGATCGTATTTGGCCGAAGAATCATCATCTTCGAGCAACGGCTTCGAAAAATTCAGCCGCAGAAAGTATGGGTTGACGTGAACGGTGACAAGCGTGCCGTCGATATTTATTTCCACATCGGCTGCCTACTTCGCCAAGGACTGAGACGAAAAAGCGTGTTTTGAGAGGAAGATGGCCTACACGAATTGAAGGGCAGTATATTGAGATTATCACGCTTGATTCGGTTTGACTGCAGCTGAACCGAGGAGTGATCATGGTCGGCGGTTGAGGGATCTGAGCTCAGGCGTTCAAACTTCAGATTCTAGCGGATGCGGCGAAATACTGGTCTCTTTTCCGAGACCATGAAGTGACAGGCGGAAGAAAGGGATGCCAAATATTTTGATCTGGATCAGGGGACTTTCACTCTTTTCATTTACCGCAATCGCTCATAACTAGCCGCTCTCTGTGGCGCGCTACTCCCCCCATTCTGACCCATTAACCATCTGCTATTCTCCCAACTAACGGTTGACTGTACGGGCTACATCTATCTCCAGACTGTTCGCGCTTCAAATATGGATACTCAGGTGTGTGTTACTCCACTTTGATCGCCTTGAGGGTTGATTACCGCCTCCAGAATCTACCAGCCTACCCACCTCTCTCCGTGGTTGAGGACTTGATTGTCAAGGAGAAGAAAGGCAACTGTGTTCCCGTCTATGTTGAGCTCCCTGCCGATCTGATTACACCATGCATGGCCTATCTTCGAGTCGCGAAGGATTCCAAGTACAGCTTTCTTCTGGAATCTATAATCGCAGGAGAGAGCGTCGCTAGATACAGTTTCATTGGTGCTGGTGTGTCTATTTCACCTTTGAGTGCCTTCGTTTTAGTAACAATTGATTCCGGAACAGATCCTCTCAAAATCATCAAGACTGGACCAGGAGAGGAGATAACAGGAGATCCTATGGTCGCTCTACAGAGGGAGCTTGCTCTCCACCAATACGTGAAGATACCAGAGGTCCCAACATTTACGGGGGGCGCCATAGGATACGTGTCGTACGACTGCATTCAGCACTTCGAACCAAAGACGAAGACTGAACTCAAGGATCCCCTCGGAATTCCAGAAGCGGTGTTCATGCTCGTCGACACTCTGATCATCTACGACCACATCTTCCAGACTCTGAAGGTCGTCTCACACGTCTTCATTCCCAAGAGCTTCGGCACTGGAAATCTTGCGTTTACGTACCAGACAGCTGTCTCGAAAGCTAGAAGGCTGGCTAAAGTCTTGCTGTCAAGTTCGACACCCGAACCGCGGCAGCCGCCGATTGTCCTAGGAAATGAAGCAGTGTCGAATGTCGGAAAGGAGGGGTACGAGGCTTTCGTCACTCAGCTGAAGAAGCATATCATCGCAGGCGATATCATCCAAGCCGTACCATCCCAGAGACTAGCCAGACCGACTTCACTGCATCCTTTCAATGCCTATCGACAACTTCGACAGGTCAACCCGTCACCGTACATGTTCTACCTCGATTGTGGGGATCTTCAAATTGTCGGTGCAAGCCCGGAGACGCTTTGCAAGGTCGAGAAAAATGTCGTCTACAACCATGCCATTGCGGGAACAATCAAGAGAGGAAAAACACCGGAAGGTGAGCCGGGTTTCTTTTGCTTGGACTAATGTTCGACCAGAAGGAAGAGGATCTGACAATGCACCTAGAGGACGAGAAGCTGGGCGCTATTCTCCTCGCTTCGGAGAAAGACCGAGCGGAGCACATCATGTTAGTTGACCTGGCGCGAAACGATGTCAACCGAGTCTGTCTACCCAAGACAGTCAAAGTAGACCATCTCATGAAGCTCGAGAAGTTCAGCCACGTTATTCACTTGACTTCTCAAGTTTCGGGCGTACTAAGAGAGGGTCTCACAAGGTACGTCTATGCCGTCTCATTCGTGTTGGTCTAATGTCCATGGCGCTATCTTATACAGGTTTGATGCTTTCCGGTCGATCTTCCCAGCGGGCACCGTTTCTGGGGCGCCGAAAATCAAGGCTATTGAGATTATTTCTTCGTTGGAGAAGGAGCGAAGGGGCGTATATGCCGGGGCCGTTGGCAGATTTGACTTCGCCAATGATGAAATGGACACCTGCATTGCCATTCGAACCATGACATTCAGGAACGGCGTTGCATATCTACAAGCTGGTGGTGGAATCGTATTCGACAGTGTCGAGGAGGAGGAATACATTGAAACAATCAACAAGCTGGGTGGAAATGTACGGGCGCTTGAAGCTGCCGAACGTTGGTCCTTCCTCCTTTTATTTTTTCCGCAGTATTGAGATCACTTCGACAGGGCATTGGTATCAGATTCAACAGAATCAAGCAGCGAGGAAAGCGGCGGCGACGTCAAATCGGAATGTATAGATACATATCTATGGTGTATATTATGCGTCGTTCTCGTACAGGGCTTTCGACCGCTTTTGCCTGGTCCACTTCTCCTTTTTCTTGAGCTGCTCTATTCTTGCCTTCTCGCGAAGAGCGACCCCCTCACCACCAGCAATGCTCAGAATGCCTGCGACCAACTCTGCTGTTCTTGTGTTTTCGTCGTTGGCGGGGATGGGATACATCACCAGCCGAGGGTCCACGTTGGAGTCGATGATTCCGATAGTGGGGACGTGCGCTTGAGCGCACTCTTGGATGGCAATGGTGTTTTGGAGGGGGTTGAGGATGATGACAAGATCAGGTGTCGTGCGGTGGCTGTCGACTTCGCTTTCACCAAAGAATTGTCGTCGGTTGGAGAGCGTACCAGGCAACCAACGGTCACCGACGTGAAAGCCTTGCTTTCCTAACCTTTCAGAGGCTTTGTAGACAACAGGTCGAAGGTCTGGCCGAGTGCCAATGAAGAGGATGATTCCACCGTCTCGAGCGACCTGTCGTGTAAGGTTTGCAGCTCGACGAAGCATAGGAACGGTGTGGTCGAGGTCGATGATGGTAATCCCCGCACGCGTTCCGTAGGCATAGGGCACGAAATTTGGGTTCATACGGGTTGACGCATGCCCGAAGTGGGCACCCGCTGCAAGAAGAGCGGAAGTTGTCGCGTGGGCTATTGGCTTGTGGATGCCGTGGCGTAGTCTGAAAGTATTGTCTGGATTGACCGTAGAGCCGTACTGGCCAAATATTTCAACTGTGGAATGCGCGTTGAACCAGTGGGACGCGACTTCGGGGTAAGTAGGACGCACTAATGTCTTTGGTTTCCTGACGCTTTTGCTTGAATCTTGCCCAGTCCTCTGGTGTCTTCAGGAGCTCTTCCGTTGACTGGTACCTCGCAAATATCCGACTTGACGATGGCAACGCCGTAGCAGCTTTCGAGGAGCAACGTGCAGAGGCGAGCCATGTTCGTAGTGCTGGCTGGGACATGGAGGAAGAGGTTGGGTGGGTGGCTGTGCACAATTCAGATCACTTGCTTACCTCACCATCGATTTTTTTTTCCATCCCTCGTCCTACTTCACCTTAACCACCACCCACTACCCACCCTTTTTTCTCTAAAAAATGGCCGAAGATTTGTTTGACGGTGCCATTGGCATTGATCTCGGTACCACCTACTCGTACGTCTATCCGAAAAGAGTACGAACTTCCCGCTCATCTTTTTCTTCCTCAGCTGTGTAGGAGTCTGGCAAAACGACCGTGTCGAAATCATCGCCAATGACCGTCAGGAGTTCCCCGATACGTTGAACATATGCATATACTTATTGGACTACAGAGGGTAATCGCACAACTCCATCATACGTCGCCTTCTCCAACGAGGAGCGTCTCATTGGTGATGCCGCCAAGAACCAGGCTGCGATGAACCCCCGGAACACAGTCTTCGATGCCAAGCGTCTGATTGGTCGTCGATTTGAGTGAGCGCTTCCATTCTTTCAAACTCATTTTTCGTATCTAACATATTTTACTCTGCTCCCCAGCGACCCAGACGTTAAGAAGGTGCGTCTCGAACTGATGTGATTCCATGTGTACACATCTCAATATTTGCGTGTTATATAGGATATGACACACTGGCCATTCGAGGTCGTTGAGAAGGACGGATCTCCTCTGATCAAGGTCCAATACCTCAACGAGGACAAGACCTTCAGCCCTCAGGAAATTTCTTCCATGGTGCTCTCCAAAATGAAGGAAATCTCTGAGGCTAAGCTCGGCAAGACTGTCAAGAAGGCTGTCGTCACGTGCGTTCAAATTTCGTCCCCGATGTGATTTTGCTAATACACGTTGCAGTGTCCCCGCCTACTTCAACGACTCTCAACGTCTTGCTACTAAAGATGCTGGTGCCATCGCTGGTCTTGATGTTCTCCGTATCATTAACGAGCCAACTGCTGCCGCCATCGCCTATGGTCTCGATCGTCAATCCAAGGCTGAGAAGAACGTCCTCATCTTCGATCTTGGAGGAGGAACCTTTGATGTTTCGCTCCTCAACATCAGCGGTGGTGTGTTCGCTGTGAAGGCAACTGCTGGAGACACTCACTTGGGTGGTGAGGACTTCGACAACACCCTTTTGGAGCACTTCAAGAACGAGTTCAAGAGGAAGACTAAGCTCGACATCTCTGAGGATGCTCGTGCCCTCCGCCGTCTCCGCAGCGCTTGTGAGCGCGCTAAGAGGACTCTCTCGAGTGTTACCCAGACCACGGTTGAGGTCGACTCCCTCTTCCAGGTTCGTGATTGGTAGTTCTTACGCAGCAATGTTTGTTTATCTTTTTCGTAGGGTGAGGACTTCTCCGCTAACATCACTCGTGCTCGCTTCGAGGAGATTAATGCCGCCATGTTCAAGTCCACCCTCGAGCCCGTTGAGAAGGTCTTGAAGGATGCTAAGATGGCCCGCGAGAAGGTCGATGACATTGTCCTTGTCGGTGGTTCCACCCGTATTCCCAAGATTCAGGCCCTTGTCTCTGAATACTTCGGTGGTCGCCAACTGAACAAGTCCATCAACCCTGACGAAGCCGTCGCCTACGGTGCTGCTGTCCAAGCTGCCGTCCTCACTGGCCAGACTTCTGACCAGACCAAGGATCTTCTGCTCCTTGATGTTGCCCCCCTTTCCCTTGGTGTCGCCATGCAGGGCGACGTCTTCGGCGTCGTCGTTCCCCGTAACACTCCCATTCCCACCAACAAGTCGAGAACGTTCACGACCGTCGAGGACAACCAGACCACTGTCACCTTCCCTGTGTATGTGCTTTCCATCTTCTGCATGTAGTTTCTGTCTCATGTTCATTCTGTTAGCTACGAGGGTGAGCGCACCCAGTGCCGCGACAACCGTCTTCTCGGAGAGTTCGAGCTCACTGGCATTCCTCCTATGCCCCGTGGACAGGCCGAGCTCGTCACCACTTTTGAGGTCGATGCCAATGGTCTCCTCAAGGTGTCTGCAATGGACCGCGCCTCCGGCCGCAAGGCCTCCATCAGTAAGGGGTTTTTTCCTTGTCGCAAGAAGGTTAAAATCTGACATATTCTTAGGTATCACCAACTCCGTTGGTCGTCTCTCTACAGCTGAGATTGATCAGATGATCAAGGATGCTGAACAGTTCAAAGCTGCCGATAAGGAGTTTTCTGCCCGGCATGAGGCCAAGTCCGACCTTGAGGCTTACATCCACCAGGTTGAGAGCACCATCACCTCTCCTGAAATCGGCATGAAGCTCAAGCGTGGAGCCAAGGGCCAGGTTGAGGCTGAGCTCGCTCGTGCGCTCGAGAAGCTTGAGATCGAGGACACGACCGCTGATGAGCTGAGGAAGGCTCAGCTGGGCATCAAGCGTGCCCTCCAAAAAGCTACCGCCGGCATCCGGTAAAGTGGTTTCATGGGAGAGTTTAGACCTTTCCATTCGTCGTCATGTTCATTTTTCATCCTCCGCATTCCGTCCTCTCATTGCTTTCTTTGACGTCCCTTTTGCATATCAAAATGAAGTCCTAGTCGTGTATGATTCATCCTTGGTGCCAGTGCTCTCTCCCTCTCTCATGCGGTGCTGTAATTCCAATGTAAACGAAAAGTAATGACAGCTAGACGACTCTTTGAGTGGATAACGGTGTGAAATTTACGAAGAAACGCATGAAGAATCAGGAGAGCTAATGCGATAGATGGCGAAGATGCGGTGACGACAGGAATGTTTATGACAGGACTGCTTTGCTTACACGTAGTCCAACTCCCAGAACCCATAATTCTTCGTCTGCGCCGTCGCAGAGCGCCTTATCTGCCTCTGCAAAGACAAGAGCACAAATCGATTTCTTCCTGCCATTCAAGGTGGGATGAAAGACAACAAGATCGTGCAACTAGAGAACAGTTCAGGATACACACCTTCACTAGTAAAGACCGCGACGACTGACCTGAGAGATTATTTGAGCGGCAGAGTACCCTTCCCTCATCAAGAATTTTACTTTCTTCCTTATGGGTTCAAAGCCACCGCGTCTGTGATTTGGTGCTTCATCTACACCCATTCCAGCATCGACTTCAATACCAAGGACTCTGGCAAAATTGTTTATCACGTCGCTGGGGACCACTCCAGCGATTTCTTGTATGTCTATTGGAAGAATGGGTGTTGGCGGGTTGCTTGAGGCGGAAAGCCGTGAGGCTGACTGTAAGTAGGTGATAGCACGCCGGAGGTCACCACCCGACGTGCTGATGAGGGCATCGATGACAGGTTGGTTGACATCAACATGCTCGGCTTGGGCGATGTGTGATAGTCGGAGAGAGGATGATTCGGAGTCGAGGGGAGTAAAACGGAATTTTGAACAACGTGAAGCAAGAGGCTCGATGATTCTACCCCATCTTGAGCAAGATACACGCGGGATTTGAAGATGACTCGCACCTAGTGACGTAGTTACATACTAGACAAAATCGTGTAATTCGCGCGTAACTTTCCATTATTCGCCGCAGGGCACCTTGGGCGTCTTGTGTCATGGAATCGGCTTCATCTAGGATGATAATTTTGTAGGGTGGACATGGGTACGTTTTGCCATCAGAAGCGACGGCTTGGGCTCGGGGAGTCTGGCGCGCGAAGTTCTTGATCTTTTCGCGTACGATGCTGATTCCACGTTCATCGGACGCGTTTAACTCAAGAACTCGATTCCGAAAGTTATCTGGTCTTGAATTCATATTCAATTTTGTTCCAACAGAGGCTTAAACTGAACCCCACCCAAAGAGCTGCCGCGCTAATGCAAGGATGGTTGAAGTCTTTCCCGTTCCGGGTGGTCCATAGAACAGCATATGGGGCAACTATCGTACTCATTGAGCAAAATAATGGAAAGAATGAGGCAATGTGGACTTACATTCGTCGAGGTCAATGTTTTTTGAAGCACTGCTACTGTGTGTTCTTGCGCAGACACTTCGTCTATTGTCTTCGGTCGACTGACAGAGAATCAGTGGGAAATAGTAATGGGGAATGAGCAACGTACTATTTCTCCACCCATGGCTGCAAAGCAGAATCCACTGTGTGTTTCACGACGTTTTTATTTGACGGAGCTTTGACTGAAAAGAAGTTGGACGCCATTGGTATTGGAGCGTTGGAGAGGGCCGCTGTCACGAACGCGTGACAAGGTGCGCGTTTGTCACGACGCGTCAAGGTTTCCCACGAAACTATTTCGTGGCTTTAGCAGCTCGCGTCTTATTCAACGACACCACCTACCCGGCGAATGAAACGGCGCCCTCTCGACATGTCGGGAACAGAAGCTAACAAAGGTACCGTATGCAGAGAATTGTTTTCTTTGGTTCGCCTGATAATTATGTGTTCTCGTTTAGCCACGCCGGAAGTTGCCCTGCCAGCAGAGAGTACGTTCGACGCGCCTTGCCAACAATTTGGTTGGGCTCTGACGCGTTTCTTGTTCCAGAGAAGCAAGAAAAAGCGAGCATTGTTGAACTCCGGAATGGAAAGGTTAACTTCAAGCAGAAACCACTCTCATTTGAGAAGCAATCGGAAACGCTGCAAGGTGTGTGTACCGCGCTGCGTCGCGACATGCTGCTTATGGGACGCGACAGAGATCGTCAGTTTCCGTGCAATGTTGGAAGGACGAATTGGCAACAAAGAATCTCCTTTAACATCGTTTCCGGAGGAGCACCGCCCGCTAATTGCCAAGTTAGCGCACGAAAGGTCTGCGTGCTCCGTGATGTGTCACCCATCCATTGTGCTGATTAATGAATACTCTTGTGGTCAGCGACAAAACACTTTCTGCACTCAGCAAACACATTCATCAAGAACTGCTGCCGACAATTGACGATGAAGACGACGAGTCTTCGGCCTCTACAATATCTGGAGCACTCCCTATCAACATTGTGGAAAACGCTATCAAGAATATTCTGACAAGAAATAACTATGGTCTCGACCCACCATTAGGTGTCAAGCTACCAGCAGCGGTCTGCGTTTGGCGGTGGGAGGTTAGAAGTGAGAATTGGGCATGGTTACCCAAGAACAGTCGGGAGAAGGCGGAAGCTAGGCTTGCTGAGCGCATTCAAGTATGACATCCTGTTGTCGAATCTGATTAGCCCTAACCTTTACCCTGGTAGGCAAAAGAAGAGCTGAAGGCTTTATTCCTTGCACTGCCGCAGGAAGCACGGGACGTGATTATTGATCCCAAAAAGACCTCTACGAAGCTTCCTCCCAAGGAACTGAATCGACCTGAAACCACCCCGAATCCCGACTCAAACGATGACGCGAAGAGCACGCTGCAGTCTTCCAAGAGTCAGGGCAAGAAGAAGGCAGATGAACCGGAGAATGACAAGGTATAACATTTACCATTTACCTCCACAGTTGATGATGTTGAAGCCATTTCTAGCAGAACGATACTCCACAAGGTCGCTCGAAGAGGGTTCAAGATCCTGAAAAGGCGGTGAAGGTTGGTCGACAGATAGTCCTCCTTTTCCTTCCTGCTAATACTTAGCTGGTAGGAAAAAGAGAGGTTGGAGAAGAAGGCTGCTCGTGCCGAAAAGGAGAAGAAAGAGAAGGATGCTCAGAACAAATCACAGTCAATAATGGCGAAGTTTTTCTCGAAGCCAATAGGGTCCACAAGCGCGGCGAAGAAGCTTGACACTGTTGTAGCTGGTCCTTCCAAAGTGCAGTCCGATTTCGAACGAGTTTTTAAGCCGTTCGTATTGCAAAAGGACAAAGTGCTTGCTCCGCAGAATTGGTTCTTAGCGGAGAAGAAGCGCAGGCGTACAGCCCTGCCTAATGCCCCGAATACTGAGGTCATCGTTGTCGACAGTGATGACGAACCTGATGTTGAAATGCAAGATCCTCAACCTACTGAGCAAGAATTAGCTGTTATGTCTCCACAAGGTTGTTGATCTTCTCGTTGTTGTGGACAATGCCATCTAACAATTTGACTGCAGAGCGTTTGAGTGCTATCCTATCAGGTCTGCCACCTACGTCTGTAGGCCCTCAGTTTGGTCGCCGCCGGAGAACACCTGCCCCGTTCAAAACCTACCACTCCGTTTCTGTGCGAGACCTCATGTCACAACTTTCAGAAGCAGAAATTGGTGGGAATGACGAACTGGTACGAGAAGTCACAGACAAACTGCGCGACCGAGAGTTCCTGCCTGCGAAAGCTTTCTGTTTTCATGAAGATTCTCGGCCAGGATACTTCGGTACATGGACACGGAGTTCAAAACTCATCGGTCCTCGTACTCCATTCGCCAAAGACACGCTCGTATTCGACTATGGCTACGACAGTGGGGAGGAATGGGAGGAAGAGCCTGCCGGAGAGGACGTTGCGGAGGATGCTGATGACGATGACGGTGATGCAGACGAACAAGACTCCGACATGGATAGCTGGCTCGTTGACGATGACGAAGAACCGGTGGATTTCTCATCTATGGGAAGCAACTCACCGCCGCCTCTTTTCGATTTCCCGGGACCCCAGCCCCTACCCAAACGTAAAGCAGAAGACGAACAAGCAAAGACGAGCAAGAAGCGTAAAACAGTTATTCCACTAGTACCATTCGCGAAAGGGCCTATATGGGAAACGACTGTCGGTGAATGCCTCTATGAGCCTTTCAATCCTTATGCCATCCAACTATTCAACGGTGATTTATGATTGTTTCTCAAAGATTACGTCTTCGCTCACCTCATCTAATAACGACAGATACACCGCTATCCGTAGACCCCTTCACCTTTGTCTCAATGTGCCTTGAGGACCATAAAACAAGCTTACGAACCGCAAATTCTGCAAACGCTAAAAACAGCACAACCGACGGCACTTTCGCAATTCCGGGCCTTCCTCCTCGGCTAACCGTAACGCCCACAATTAATTTGAATGATGCGTCTTTGAATCTGCCTGGTACCAGCATCACATCGAAGAAAGCGCCTATCGCACCTAAATCCACTTTCCCGGAAATCTACATGGACTTCCTCCTCAATAAGATTACCCAACTTCAAGCCTCAAGCATTACCGCCCTCGTTGAGACAATCTTCCAAGACCTTCGAGAACATAAGGTCAAGAAGATTGCCATTGAAGCGAAAGTTCGCGAGGTGGGAGAGAAGTGTAGGGAGAAGAAAATTTGGATCGTGAAACCCGCACTGCTGGTAGGCGCCCATCCGAATAACAACGCTTCTTGGGGTCTGATGACGACACAGCAGTCGCAGTCATAGCGTGCAGAACGCTGTAGAGTATACCACTTTTTATGATATCATCAAGATTCTCTCTTCGGAGGTCGATGTTGTTCGAGGTCTCCGCCTTCCTTCTTGTATTGATAGTTTACTATTGTCATTATGATACACTTCACATGCCTGCAATACACAAACAAGATTGCAAATATAGTCTGAAATACACAGCAAGAGGAGAGTGAGCGGGATCATGAATTGACAAGTTTCCAGAGGTGTTGGGTAAATTCAAAATCACTCAGACCAGAGGTGAAATCGGCGGAGTGGACATCCCCTGATTGAGATCCTAAATTAAACATATAAGGATGGTTGCAGTGGATAAAGACAACGCAACGCACGAATGAACA
The DNA here is from genome assembly GCA_013376435.1 of Cyclocybe cylindracea. Classification (NCBI taxonomy): domain Eukaryota; kingdom Fungi; phylum Basidiomycota; class Agaricomycetes; order Agaricales; family Hemipholiotaceae; genus Cyclocybe; species Cyclocybe cylindracea. The sequence continues at coordinate 242,934 of MPNV01001270.1, forward strand.
TTTTTTTCACATTCCCATCCTTCTCCACCACTGGGTCGAACCCGAGTCCTTTGTAGAATGCTAGCCGCAGTCTACAGCGCCATAATGAGTGCCCAGTTAACAGGAATGGCCAGAAAAGAACTTACGCGCTGCCGTCCAGTTCCTTTTCGTGCTCGGATGCCGGGTCATATACCTCCAACATTCGTGCCTCTTCCTTCAGTGCCGCTAACTCGGCTTCCTTGCTCGCCAGAAGAGCTTCGGCATCGCTAATGGATTTGGCAAGAGACAGCCGACTGCTGTCCAGTTCATTCAAGGTCGTTGCATGGGCCTGCTCTGAGGGAACAGAAGCCGGTCTTGTTGAGGATATCCGGGCAGCCTCCAGTATTTTTGCAAGTGCTGTTTCCAGAACAGTTAGACCCATTCGTCCGGAGGGGTGCACGAATACACACCTTTCAAATTTGCAAGTGCCTCTTCCAACTCCTTCTTCCGCGCTGCTTCTGATTCTTTGAATTTCTCTTCAGCAGCGACGATAGTCATGTAGTCTTCATCGGGGTCCATGATGGGCAACATTTCACGGATGAGCTTTCTAACGTCATGGTAAGGTATGTTGGCGTAAACGAGGAAATATTCACATACGTGGCGTCTTGAACGTCAATCATCTTGAAGGCCTTGCCCAACAGCCCAATAGCGATGGTGATTGTAATCTTAAGGAGCAGCCTTTACGGTCAGAGTCAACACGATCGCGGTCACGTGATGTGACAAATGCGACTCTACAGTCTGGAATAGGAGTTGTCTTTCGGCTCCTCCCAGTGAGCTGTGAGTAATATTAACCCTGGTAGGGAAAACACATGCGGAAATGCTACAGATATCTGGGACTGGGAGTGCCTTTAAAACACATCGAAAGGCAACAGTTACCAGTAGGTATTTATATCCAGGGAACGAGTATGTATATTATGCCTAACTTTAATCCGAGTACTACTAGTAGGTGAACCAAACCTTAAAAAGACCCGAAGTCCATTGGTAAAGACCCAGAGAATTTCAGTCCGTTTTATCCAGCGTGCTCAACGATGGTTGTGACGAGCTTGCCATTTTGCACAACCGTCTTGAACATCTCGGGAACGGGCTGCTCCTCGAAAATACCGTCTTCTTCTCCTTCCACTGGCAAGCTTATATTGATCGCGCTGCACTTCGCTGTGGTTATCTCGGCACCCAGGCTGTCCTTGGACAGGTAGATCTGGCCAGAGTCTGTTGTGTCGAGTTGAATCATAGGGCAGGTGCCTGTGACCTGCAGTGTGAAGGAAGGAGAAGCAGTGACTCCGACCGAAGCCACGACGGAGTGGACTAAGACAGCGGTCTTGGAGCTGTTGACTAACGACGAGTTACGGATGCGAACCTATGGTGCACAAGAAAGGAGACATACGGATATTTACGGCATTGACCTTTCCTTTGATGATGATGGTAGTACCTTTGCATCCAAAGACATTGACAGAATGATTGATTTCGACGTTGTCAACCGTTAGAGTCTCGTGCTCTTGGTGCTCCTGAAATAAACGGGATGTCGAGCTATTGTTCACATGCTCTCAGGAAAGGCCCGACGTACAATCAACCACTTAGTGCCGTCCAGTACAAATTTTGGCGGCTTCTTGCCCGCAAGAGCCGATGGTTTTGACGGCTTAATGGGTCTCTTCCCAGCTAGAAGAAGGGAGTAAGCGTGCATGATGTCTCAGAAGATAAGAGCCACGAACAGGGGGAAGGACCAGAAGTGGACGCGGGAACGACGCTGCCCGCCCTCAAGGCGGGGTTCTTGTGCGTCATTTCGCTCTTGTCGACTTTGCGCAGCCCTTTGGTGACGTCTTCACCGCGGTTGATTTGGGCGAAGACGGCGGTAGCATCAGCAGCAGGTGCAGCCGCTGAGGCTCCGGGTGCAGGGGCTGGGGGTGCAGGGGGTGGCGGAGGGGGCGGCGGTGCTCCTGCACCAGCAGAACCTCCTGATGCCTTGTATTGCTCGACAGTAACTCCCTTCATGCTTGTTAGGCATAGCGTTCGTCAATAGTCTAGTCTGAGCGCACCTTGGGATTCCAAACGAGCCCCGTCGCGTGATATTCCTTGATGTAGGCATGCATAGCGTCTAGGATTGCAACATATTGATTCACCCATTCAACATGTTTTGGATCCCTGTCCACGGTGGTGAACATCCCTCTTCGTTATAATATAACCACGACTCACTTGTCCTTATACTCTTTCTTTAGTCTGTTTCCGTAGTAGACAACGGAGTCCTTGATATCGGTGACGCCTTGTGCCGGCTTTGGCTGTGGTACGGTGGTAATCAGTCACTGAAACACGACGAAATTCAGAGACACATACGTTCACTACCCATCCAATAACAGGGGCACCTTCTCCGAGGAAAGACAGGTGCGAAAACCAGTCGCGATCGCGTCTATTGGCCTCCTTTGCACGAGAAACGGCCTCAATGGATTGAGGGAAAGGTGCCAGGAGCGCCTCTAGTGTCTTTTGATCTGGCTTCTGGCATGACGCAGACAGCTTCAAGAAGTCGTACAAAATATCAAATTGCTTTTGAACCAAGGAGACCTAGACGACAGCATAAGTCCGCGAGTATTTGAACAGTACTGGAAAAGTCAATCAGCGCACAGATTCGACGACGTTCGGTCCGGCGAAAACTTTCGTGAGCTCGATGAAGGGTTTGAGCTTCGCATCTATGACCTTTTCCTGGAATGCGATAGCACTCTTCGGTGTCTCCGCAGGTACTGGGGCAGGTGCAACCGGAGCCGCAGGGGTTGGTGTCGGGGTTGATGGTGACGCAACAGAGACCTTAGATGCAGGCGTCGCTGGTTGGACAATTGATTCTCGACGAGTTCCAGTAGCAGATCCCGATGCTGGATCAAGAACGACAGCGATGTCCTCGAAACGAGAAGCCGCAGCCTCAAGGCTATAGAAGCGATTAGCTTTGCATGAATGGTCAGGGAGCGTGTCGCGTTGACATACCGCTTGATTAGGGTAGCAAGGGAGTGCAGTCCACTAGAATTTACCGTGGCCATCGTCAGACGTCTTCAGGACTTCAAGTGTTGTCCCAAGTAACAGTTGTGGTCGTAAGCTTTAAAGTTGCGCTTCCGACTTTGGCAGTTGCTTTGCTCGCTTAGCTAAACTTAGACTGTGCCCTGCTCTGTTCAGGCTCGACTTAGCACCTTGAGTCCACCTTGACCCCACATCTGCAACGAAGTATCTGCACTCGAAGTTCAGACACAAGATGTCCCCACAGTGGCAGGTTCTATTCGTAAGATTTATCGCCGCTAAGCATTAATGCTAATCACACTGGGTACTATCCATGTATTTCCGTAGAGTATTCTTCTTCAATACTCTGAGGCGCCTCCTTTAGCTTTGCCTTCTTCTTCGCCTTCTTTCTACGTCGACGCTCACGTTCTCGTTGCTTCGCTGCCTTCATGTCTTCCTTCGACAAGCCGGGGTTGGCTAGCTGGTCAAGCTAGAGACACCAGGCGGTCAACCTCATGGCACATTTCAGACGGGAAGCACATAACACGCCTTCTGAAGGAGCCATTTACGTGCCAGCTTGCGGTTCTGGGAAAGGGAACGTGTCTCCTGGCAGGACACTCGGACACCTGTCGGTTTGTGAAGCAGCTGGACGTTGTTTTCAGTTTTATTAATCGATTGTCCACCCTATCACCGAGTTTATGACGAATGCATGTAAGGACTGTATGCGAACATACCGGCCCACTCCCTAGAGAATGGAAGAGATATTAGCGCTGGTCGTGCATGGAATGAGACGGATGGTCTTACCTCGAACGAAAGACTCCTCAATGTCATCTTCACAGATTTCAGGTAATATACGTTCCTTGTGGGCTTTCTTAAGGGCAGAAAAATATCTTGGAGGAGCGGGGATCGGTGGAGGTAACGAGGTCTCGTCGTTAGGCTGAACAGCATCTGGGGACGAACTGGCTCAGTTTTCCTTTGAGTAGCCTATGCTTGAAAGGCCAACACATACTTGTGAGCTTGCCCAGCCCTGCGGCGTTGACTGCGACTTGACTCCACTGTCGGAGGATTCTTTACGGATTCATTGTCACCGAGCTCAGTATCCTTGGTCAGCCGTATTCCTGGAACATGTCAGCGGAACGTCATAGAAATTACGAATGATTATTCTCACTGTACAGCTCCGAGCCATCTTCAGCAGCATCAACCTTCGTAGCCTGCACAACGTTCCGTCTCAAGACACCCGCGATTTCCTGCAGGAATTGACCTTGTTGTTGGACGGCCGCTTCGTCTACGACGAGGCTCTGCGAGAGATCAGACCGTACTTTGGTCCTAAAGGCTACGGAGACACGGGGGTGTAAGACTATATTCCTCCAACAGACGAAGCTAATTGCCTTGCAGAACTGGCCGGTCACCTTCACGGAGCCTTAGCCTATCGCCGAAGGGATTGCAACATAGGCTTACCAGCAAAAGTAAGAGTTGCCGCACGCAAGACGTCTCTGTATGCCGCTCGGGTCGCAGACCGTAGCGCTGGGGAAATGGACATGGTAGACAGAGGAGAAAACTGAAGTGTCCTGATTGGTTCGCTCATTTCCCAAAGTGTGCGTCATGTGATGGCCATCTTTGTTGACGCGTTGGACGCGTTTTAGAATCAACAAACTTTGCAGACAGGCGCTTATAGGGGCGACACACACGCGCATAGAAAAAAAAGCATTACACACATAATTTCGATGTGTAAGTATCCTCCTGTGTCAACAGCGTGGTAGATACGAAGAGACCAACCTGCGCACAGCCTGTGACGATGTTTGTTGATTCAAAGTGAAGTCTCACGTGACGAACGCGATCGTGTTAGTATAAATAGACAAGCGACCCAAAAGCTATCAGACCCCCTTTTGCCTCCCAGGTTCATCTCCAACCACCGCATCCCGCTCCGCCGCCCTTCGCCGCCGCCCTCCGCCAACCTCCGCCAACACCTCAAGCACTTGCTAGACAACCTCAAGATCCCCGCCGTCAACAATGTCGACCAAGAAGACCTCCACCGCCAAGTCCACCACCAAGAAGCCCTCCGCGGCGAAGGCTGTCCCATCGCATCCTCCCTGGGTCGATATGATCAAGGTTAGCTGACCTTTAAATGACCACTATACTCTCTTCCCTGGCACTTTACCCGTGCTACCGCGCGGTATTTTTTTTACCACTCGTGCTCGTCGTTGTCTGCCCAAAAAGGTAGGGCGGAGGGCACGAAGCCCGTGCGCAAACTTCAACACAAACATGACATGTCTCTTCGTCTGTTGTTAGGTCCACGGTCTCTTTTCTCGACGTTTTTCCGTTCTCTCTTCGTCGTCGACAGCATGCTGACAACGCTGCGACAACGTGTAGGAATGTATTGCCGCCAACACTGAAGATGCCCGCATTGGTGTTTCACGCCCACAAATCAAGAAGTATGCTACACCCTTTTTGGTCTTTCTTTTTCCTTATCTTATTTCCTTTATCAGGTTCGTGGAGTTGACATACAAGCTAGAAATCGGAGCCGCCCAGAACACTCAACTCGCGAAGGCGATTACGAGTGGCGCCGAGAAGGGTGTCTTCGCCCTCCCCAAAGGTGGATGGACCGCTCTGAATATGCTAGGCAATGTCTCACTGATTTACTTGCAGGTCCTTCAGGACGAGTTAAACTTGCTCCTAAGACCAAACCCGATGCCTCCGCCAAAGAGGTACGTTCGTCAATGCCAACGGCGCCTCACAAGTATTGAACCATATTTGCCTAGAACAAACCTGCCGCTAAGGCAAGGAGCACTGCTACTAAGGCGAAAGCCACAAAGGCCGCAGCAGCGAAAACCAAAGCCACCGCGAAGTCTTCCGCCAAACCAGCCGCCAAGTCGGCCGCTGCACCGAAGAAGACTGCTGCTGCTGCCAAACCTAAGGCCAGTGCGACTGCAAAGAAACCTGCAGCGGCGAAACCTGCCGCGAAGAAGGTCCTTGCTGGAAAGCCCAAGGCCGCTACCAAGACCTCTACGACCAAGAAGACCACGTCTACCGCTAAGCGGGCCTCAGCGAAGAAGGTTAGTGGATTTCTGCAATCATATCTTATTAAAACCAATCTGGGTTTTTCTGTAGGCTGCTACCGGCACAACAGCCACCTCGAAGGCTAAGGCCGCCGCAAAGAAAGCCACCCCTGCGAAGAAGGCACCAGCAGCAAAGAAAGAGGCTAAGCCTAAGGCTACCAAGAAACAGGTCAATGATTTTCGACTTGTGGATTCTCGTTCCTTGCTGACATTGGGCGATACACAGGCTGCTGCAAAGTAACCTTGTGATGTCATCTGTACTCGTCTGGGCTCATCTATGGATGCATGATCTCTACTTCCGCTCGTCTCAGTGACATCGCCCTTTTCGTTCCCTAATCGACCTATTTCCTTTATAGCCTCTTTGTCGCATTGGTTCCCTGCTATTCGCTTTTTCTTATTTCTTTGTTGTGTATTCATAATTTATTGTTGTTCAGGTGTACCATGTACTACTTTCTCCTCGCCTTCCTTATCTTACAGTAATGTATAGCATTGGACCGGCGACAGGTCCGTGTTATGTGTTCCTAGTAGTAGGATAGGCATAGCAAGGAATAGCCATATCGCCGGATTTTTTGCACCGTGCAATGCGGAAGTGTGAGGATTGTCCAGCGCCACCCATTGTCGACTACGAGTAGTGTTCCAACATCTCCCAATATAGGGTTAGGGTTCACTCCACTGACCCAGTGAGATCTAATAAGCAACGATTTGTTCAGTTTCATTTTCTACCGACCACGACGCGGCACACGGTGAGGACGGTTGCCTTATGTCGGTGTCGCACTATGCATCTCGGCCGCAGTCTTTCCAATATCCGTCTCCGCAGGCTGTGAAAATATCCTCACGCGATTCGTATCCGACATTCCTTTCCGTGCAGGAATCGGCTCTTCTACAGTTGACCTGGGCATGGAGAGGGCTTTATGATTCCTTTCGCTGGAACACGGTTGTTACGACTGTAGCGAGGTAGGCTTGAATAAACTCTGAACCAGCAGTGTTCTAATCTTTCTTGCCTTATCTCCTTGCCGACCTGGTTCATGAATATCGTCCGCCCGTCCTCCTTCCACCCCGAAAACACCGTTGCAGTGACGCTGAGATTCGGGCAAACGTATACAAATCGCTCCTCTTGAACTCGCTCTCGCTGCTCTCGATATATGTCTTCGACCTGCTCCTCCTGCCGCTCGTACGGGACCAACAGAAATGGTTCCACCGGAACATCGGGTGGTTCTATCAGGTCCTATGGCTCTTTCCCGTCGTCGGGATGTCGTTATACCTTAACGTACGCTCGTTCTATTTCTTTCTCTCCAGCGGTGAAGGCGTTTGCCTTTATCTCATTCTGCTTTCGGTTTGAATGTAGGGTACTTGGTGCACCACTATCGCGAAACGCATGTACCTGCTCCAGCACGGTGGACGTCCGGCACCTTCTCCGGCGACGACGTATACCGGGATGCTCAAGGCCATTGCGACGTCCGCGTACCGGGTCGTGATGGTATGCACGTCAGTAATCGTGTCGTTTGCCATGAGTCGCTTGCTTGTTATTGGCCCGACGGCGAGTTTTATCTTTTTGTGTTGGGTTGATTCGTGAGTGTCAAGTCCTACAAAGCGGCACTCCTGAGAGACGAACTTAGACATGACGCTCCTCTTAGATATTATTGCTTTGAGTGAGCCTGTTTCTGTCGCCTCTCAAGCATTTGGGATGAACGAAGGTTTGCAGGTTTGTTTGGATATCTCGTGGCCTTTCACTTTCGAGAAGAATCAGGCATCTTGAAGAGCGTTGGGCTTATTATTTCGCCTTCGGTTCGTGGATGCACCTTCAACAGCAGCTATTTACTTGATGCTCAACCTACAATGTTTGACAACTCAGGTTTGCCTTCAGCCGCACTATGCACATGGGGTACCGGTCTTGCGAATGCTGCGATATTTGCGCTCATATTTCCTTCTGTAAGACACTCCAAACGCTTTTCCTGTACTTCTCTGATATCTCCATTGTTAATAGTACATCATAATGGCCATGCACGCCCGCCCAGCCCCAACAGATCCTTATAACCCCACACCGCCCATCCCTTCCTCCCGACCGGAGCAGAACGACATCATCCGGCACCCGTCTCCTTTCATCCCCATCCGCCTTCCGATTTTTGCAGTGGTGATTTGGATTAACGATGCGGTTATTCGCGTGCTCAACTTCATTGGAGGGCGGCCGATTGTGAGGCATAAGGAGGCGGCGAGGGGGAGATCGTTCAGTGACTCGACGGAGAGCGCAGAGGACGGGGCGGTGCAGATGGAGATGAAGCCATACAATCGGAGCGGCACCCCGTCTCAGTCGAGCAGCAGTAAACCTGTTAGAGCCACTAGTGGGAGGATTAATATTGGGACTAGGCGAAAGCTCGACTGACGTTAGGGTCCACACAGTTACACATTGTTTTCGATACTTACATTCTAAGCATTGTAGATTTTACACGGTTCGTGGATGACGCTGTTGATCATGAAGGAAAAGCTCAGCCGAAGCCTGCCCATTCAATGGAGACGTAGGACGCTTCTTCCTTCTCGTCGTCCCAGCCGCACAGAAGATGTGCCTTTTTCGTCGCAGTGCCCAATCGACCGTGCGCGACGATCTCCATCGGCCGCAGGGAAGCTACAGGCGATTCGATGACTGTCGCGGTGAAGTGGGAATGATACCGTAGTGGGTCGCCTACAAAATGTTTAGAAGTGTCGAGCAGGTATCAAGCATTATGGACTGTGGGCATACCGGGGTAGACCAGGTATTCTCCTCCAAACTTAATACCTCCGCCCATGAAGTAGCCTTGCTTCCATAAGTCCTTAAACACACCACACCTTGCGCGTTCTGGGAGATTGGACGGGTAGTCCCAGACCCCTGCCGCTTTCGCGGATTCTATCGTGGTGAAGGTGCACACGTCCGCATCATACCATTCCAGTGACGAGGAAGATGCTGGAATTACAACTGTGTAAGGTATTGAGGACCCCTTTTGTGTGTTCTCAGGGAGGGATGTAGTGGGCTCTGGCGTAGCCGACATTCTCGTGTCCTGTTCCGTAGATGAAGCAGCAGTGGATAAGGGTGACGCAGCTGCAAGCAAAGCAATCGGGTCCCCATCTTCGGCCGCCTCAGCAGCAGCTTTGGCTGAAGCTTGAGCCCTCTTCCTCTCTTCCCTAGCCTTCCGTTTGAGTAGCGCCTCCTCAGACATGGCACGCCCAACTTGCTTGCTTTCGTTAACCACCTTCGTCTCGGCGCGCGCGAGCTGGGTCTTGATCGAGTCTTGTTGTTCTTGCGACCAGTGTTGGAGTTGAGGGACCGCGGGTTGCTTGTAGGCAGTCGGGTCGTCTATTAGGACGGCTGCACCTGATAACGAAAGGAGAGATTGACAGGACGATAAGCATCTATTGAGAAACCAATGCAGCACGCAAAACGGAACGAACGCACCTATTACTACAAGGAGAACCGCTTCCTCGGGCATAAGCACGAGAGGAACTCCCAAAAAGACATTCTGTTGGGATAGATGCGGGAGGGTACCAGTGAGGACGCCGCAGATGTGATGCTTGGAGCGAATGGCCGCGATGTCTAGGTCAGAATCAGCCTTGTTTCTTCGCGGGTAAATCCCTGAATAAGCCTACCATCTACGTCCCAAACATATGCTGTCTTATTCGCGACGCGTAGCGGAATGAGCCGAGTGTCTGCGCTCATTGTGCGCACTGTGATAACAAGGAAGAAAACTTGAGTCAGAGTTTGACCAAGTTGCGTGTTGAACGTTGGAAGATCGGACCTCCCGGCCCGTCATTAGGTGATCTACGCCGTTCGCGTAGATCATCGCCTGCGGCACAGGGCTCCTCTTATCTTTCCCTCACCCAGCGTTCTTTCTCCTCTAGCTTCAGAGAAAGATGTCAGCTCATGTTCTGGATGTTTTCATGCTTTTTGGTGACTCAATAACACAAGGAGCATGGGAGCCTGGTCGTAATGGATTTGGCCAACGTCTTGCTCGTACGTCCGCCTCGTTGGTGATTTCATTTGAACGAGATCGTTGACAACGAACGACGAACAGACGTTTATGCCAGAAAGCTAGATATCTTGAATCGAGGACTGTCAGGATACAACACGACATGGAGCATTCCGTGCCTCGAACAAGTGCGTAAATCGTTATCCTGAACGACTCGGACTCTGAAGATCAAGTGCGCTTGCAGTGTCTCGCGAAGAGTGCCGACAAGAGTGCGCCCAAATTGCGGGTCCTGACCGTCTGGTTTGGTGCGAACGATGCCTGCATAAAACCATCGCCCCAGCACGTCCCCCTCCTGACCTTTGTGTCAAACCTCGAACGGATGGTCGATATGGTCAAATCGCCGACATCTCCGCACTATTCGCCAGAGACGCGTATCATACTAATCAGCCCGCCGCCCGTCAACACGTTCCAAAGGCGAGCCGATCTCGAGTCACGCAATCCCCCACTCAAGCTGGATCGAGAGTTCGAAACCACGCGCTCGTATGCTCAGGCCGTCCGTGACGTCGCGTCGGAGAAAGGTGTGGCGTTCGTGGATGTTTGGAACTTGCTCTGGGAAGCTTCGGGCCAGAATGAGCAGGAACTAAGCAGGTTTTTGAGCGATGGGTTGCATTTGAACGCTGAGGGCTATCGAGTGAGTTGGTCTTCAAAAGATCAGGGGTCCTTGTTGCAGATATCTGATGCCCCACATAGATCATGTACGAGGAGCTCGTAAGCACCATCGCGAGAGAACATCCAGAAGTCCACTATGACAACATCGGATATGTCTTCCCTGCGTAGACAATCATTTTGTTCCACCCATGACGTTGTTCTTACCTAGCTTTGTTGGTGCAGATGGGCCGAAATTGACTGGGCAAATCCTGACAAGAGTCTGTATGTGACAAAGCGCGACGAGTAAAGGGTTTTGGAGGGGTCCTGTAGATGTAATTTATGTCGCGGAACGTCGAATTCATCTCTTGCTAACACGAGGCGCCAACTTGAACCTGTTCGGGGACAAAGAACGGACAAAGGGGTGGGCCGACGTCGCCAGGGACATCCGAAACGCGGTCACGTGCAAGTTGAACATTGACCAACTGCATGCAAATAAAGTAGAACCAGGACGACTGCCACTCCAAGGACGCGTTTTTGCGACATTTTCCTGTTCACCGCCCAGGCGACCCGCCTTTTCTTCCAGTGAAACCCCCTCCGCCGCCCCGCCACCGTCACGAAGATACCCTTTTTTCTTCCTTTCAGGAAGTCCTTACCGACGGCACTGGCCCCAATCAATTTAATTACGTCCTCGCTCCCAGAACCGCGGTCAAAACAGTCCCACAGTTGTCCACAAGCCTGGTTTGCTTTCAGGAATCCTCGTGAGAATACCTTCCCTTGAACTTCTTCGTATTCCACCGTCACAGCGCTCACCGCCGTCTCTTCTGTTCTGCGGTCCAGGTGCGGCCTCCTCCGACAATACGTTCCTTACGCTGTAAGGTATGTGGCCCTCTTTCTTGACATGCAAGGGAGCTGGCCCGGAGTGCCTGGGTTCCTCGGGCGTTCAACCAATCCCGCCATGTGCATCTGGCCCGAGTTGGTAGACAATGGGCCACTCGAAGCTCAACCTGTGGCTCCTGCCCCCATACGGACCGAGATCCTGTGTCGGTAACTCAAGGCTGATTTATTGTTCAACAGCCAGTGGCCTTAAAACCAACACTCGGCTAGATTCCTCGATAGGGCCAGAGACTCTGGTCTGTATGATACCTCCATCGCCCTTATAACCTGTATTCTGACTTGTTCTTATTTCCCCTCGCGCCACCACTCTCCCTCTCGGCTCAACTTCAACGACCACCTGTATCTGTGCCGCTGAACAACCTCTGTGCGACATCATATCTGTACCATCACCATCTATGGCTGCCACTCGAACCACCCATACCCGCGCCACCTCCATGCCCTTCCTCGATCATCTTATAGCAGCATCCTCGAAAGGTGTATACAAGAAACAGAAACGCTCTCATCACAGCGATTCCTCGAGCGACGTTGAGATGGCTTTCTTCGCGCCATCCTCCAACCAATTCCTTCAGGCCCCATCCGCACCTTCACGCAAGAGGAGCCAACGTTTCCTGAAGTCCAACAACGATATAGAAGAGTTCCTTTCGTCCGACCTGGAGATCTCCTTCGCCTCCAATGTATCATTAAACTCTCCTCCACGCGAGAACATCAACTTGTCCTCCGACTGCGAACCTATGGACATCTCTCCTGCTCCTGCAGCCCGATCGGCGAACAAACCACAGAGGCCACGCGCCTTCACGAGTGGCGCCAGGCTCTTTGGTTCAGATCTTAGCAATAGTGGCGACTCCCTCTTGCCTAGCCCTCACATGGATGCTGTGGCTGCTGCAGCAAAGGGACCTGTTGCGACACAGTCCTCAAAACGCACTCAACGATCAGCCTTGCCTTCCGAATGGTTTACCGTCCCCAAGCAGCCCGAGGCGACCATTCTGACTGTATGTTGAATTTTGCAACCTTGTTGATTTATTTAATTAATTTCACATCGTAGGCTCCATCATCGCCTATGGATGATGCCATGGACGTTGATACGTCTTATCACGCTGACTCAGTGGCTCAACCGATCACCTTCTCGCCGCCTTCGTTCTCGTCCGCTGTTCAATCTGCCGCCCCGACGGTTACTGGATTCAATCAACTGTTTTACGACACACTCTCACCCCGTCGGTCTTATGAGTCGCCTTCAGCACACCCTAGGAAACGCCGCTCTCTGTCTCCTGAGTCCGTTCGAAATACCGTCAGTCCTCAACATGAACTTTCGTCGTCTCCTATGCAGCACTCGTCGCCTTCGGATGCCAAGTTGGAGCGTATTACTGTCGCTGGCCGTGGCAAGCCTTCTTTGCCAGGACTCGGGGCGCCTTCCGCCGGCTTCTTGAAGCGTCCTCGCAGGCCCGTGCTTTCTGCGATGGTTCAACCTTCCGACCATGCCATTCAATCGGCCTACCCGATCATGTCGCCCTCGACCGCTGCTTCTGGTTCGGAAGAGGACCACAGCCCTCGTGGATCTGCACCTGTCCGACGTGCTTTCTCTGCTTTCCTCCCTCCCTCGATTTACACTGAGCAGGAAGATGAGGAGTCATTTGAAGGACCAGACATGTCGTCTCCTGCTCAGGCGTACTCGAAGCGCCAGCAGGTAAAGACGATCAGGCGTTGCGATGGTACTGAGGATTTTAGGCCCTTAACTGGCGCGACAGCCATGATTTCGAAGGAGAGTCCTTCGGCCAAATTCATGGCTCCTGGGATGCCTGGGTTTGGGGATAACGAGGCTCACGGGAAGATTCTCCCTTGTCATCGCGTGTCAGAGGACGGTTTGATGAGGATCAAACCTGAGACGGTTGGTTTCCCTGTGTTCACCCGTTGGATCCTTTTTAATTTTGTTCTCTAGTTGGACAATCTCTTAGACGGACACTATAACGACGACATTACTGACTTCCATATCATAGATTGCCGTTTTGATTATGAATACGCTGGTGGTCATATCCCAGGAGCTGTTAACATTAACAACACCGCATCCGTCGAGGAGCTGCTCCTTGGCCCCAGCTTGACGAAACCCAAACCATCCGTCAGTGGCGACAAGGCCAGAAAGACAATTCTTGTCTTTCATTGCGAGTTCAGCGCGAAGCGTGCACCGACTTTGTGAGTACCAATGCCTACATCTTAATTCGGCCGTGATGACAAATGAGAGAATAGTGCAAAACACTTGAGGGCCAAAGACCGTGCTATGAACAACCAGGTATACCCGAGGATCCACTATCCGGAGGTCTACGTTCTTGAAGGTGGCTATTGCCAATACTTCAAGATGTCTGGACATCGCTGCGAGCCTCCCGCTTATGTGACGATGGACGATCCCAACCACGCGTCCTCTCGTCGTGAAGACTTGGACCAGTTCCGCAAGGCAAAGTTCGGTCGCCATAAGTCCTACACCTACGGGGACGGGGCCAAGGCACTTTCATACGCCCAACAACAACAGCAACAGCAACAGCCTAAACGCAACACTGCACCTGCACCTCCTACTCTGTTCGCCGCGGCAACTGCTGCACGCAGCCGTCGTGGAGGAGGCGGGCTGACGACGCTCATCGAGGACGGTAGCGCTACTGCTGACGAAACTGACACTGATCTCGGGGACAGCCCTTGTCCGCCTCCTACGAAGTCTGCAGGTCTCAAGAGCAAGAAGCCTATTCGCCCAATGGTCCGCTCGGAAACTTACGGCCCTGGCCGTATGCCCTTCTGTTGATCAGCTGACAACGACTTTTCGACGCCCATCATACCTTACGACGAGACTGAACTCTGAGTTCTCCTGATCCATATTGGATTTCATGGACTGGAGTGACCATGCCTCGATCACGTCTCTTTCAACAACAGGTAAAATCGCAAAAACACGTCGGAAAACAGCTCAAGCCCCAACAATTGCAGTCCAATTGAACGACCCGCAATATGATATGATATCACTAGGACCAAAGACTTCACCATGCCCCCGTAGGCCAATCTTTCAGCACGCTCGTTTAGGTCTTCTTGCTCCCTTTCGGAATCGTTCCTCTCAGCCTCGCTCTCGTCGCCGGCTGGCTTACTCTCCACCACTCGCCCCTCTGGCAGATCTTTCCTTCCGTCGGGCCACAAAACAAATTGGTTCCTGCTCTTCATATAACCATCGACTTAGCTGTCGAAGGTCCCATCAAACCCATCTCAATTCACATTGTCCATCTCGAATGCCCACCCATCATAAACGAGTATCCATTTCATCAAGTCATCAATTTCCTCTCATCTGTCTCAATCTCAATAAAGCATCCACAAGCATTGCGCAGTGTACGGTCTCATCTGACATCACAGATCTGTTTCGTTCTAGTCGTCGCACGGACCCGTCTAAAGATTCTTTTTTCTTTTTCTCCTTGATTTTCTTTGATTTCTCATCTCAAGGCATCCATTTTTATGTCTCTCACTTACACATTTATTTTTCATCCTTCTCGTTCCATTTTCCCCTCAGCATAATTCTCTCATCCCCCTGTTCGACCACCTGCTTCTCCTTGTGTTCTTACCCTTGACTATGACTCGGACTATTCCTTTCCGGATTTCGTCATCTGTGGTTTCTTCCGGAAAAGATCTACTAAACTTGTTTCCCCGAGTCCCGCCTTCGATTTTATTTTCACTCCACTAGCAACACTACCTAGGCTTTTTTGACGGATAGCATTTCTAGTTGTCGTCGTTCTCCCTAGCATGCTTTGGAACCCCTAAGTTTTCTTTATCTCTTGGTTCTCTCTTACTACGCTCTCGATTTCAATCTGATATTTATCTATTTATTAACCATCCTGTGATGCCCACCCGTCCCTGAGTGTTGTGGATCTTCACGAGCTTCACCACTTCTGCTCTCTTCCTGTGTTAGCTGTTTTTTTTATAACCAATACTAGCCCTGGTCCAGCGTGTCTATGAGTCCTGAGCGCATATCCTCTTGTCTAGGAAAAAAGGTCTATGCAACCTTGGTCCCAAGAAATATTGCCAGTCCCGGGAAGCGTCGCTGGGTACGTGTCCAGTCTTTCCGGCTGTTGATTCTACGCTACGCTGATGTCGTCACGTCTCCCAGGTTCCAGTCAGCGCCAGCGCTAGCGTGTGTTGGTCCATCACCAGACATCGGGATCGGATAAACTGCCTTGACAGACGACATTAGCGAGATCGAAGGTTCGACGCAGCAATACTTACTGCGAAAATTCGCCTCAGGCGACAGCACTCGAGATGTAAATTCGAAATCTATCCTTTCGCTTGCCTTCAAGGCTTGAAACTCGTCGCCCTCGCGTATAGTCATCGCCGCCAGAGTACGCGAGTCTTCAAACTGGATGTGCAAGGTAACTTTCCGCAAGGCTGGGAAACGATTCTCATCTGCCAGGGTGTTCAGCCTACTGCAAACACCGCCAGTTTGTGTGAAGGCATCCTCTTCGACGTGGACGACTATGTCAACTCTTTCCAGGACGTTCTTTTCGCCCCATTTAGTGAACTCGTCGCAAAGGCCGAGGAGTGGATCTGCTCGAAAGTCCTGCCAGCTGATGATGATGACTGCCTTAAACGTCTTGAGGGTTTTTAGAGTCCCGGTTCTGACCAAGTCCTGAAAAAATACGGGCCCGTGACCTTGGTTGACTGGACAATAGAGCAGCTTAGAGGTGTCCAAGATTGAGATGAAGACTTATCGGACGAACCCGTTATAGAGAAGTTCTGCATGTGGTTAGACAGCTGAAGAACTTCGGCGGCGACAATCACCTCCTGGAGATGCGACTGTCGAACGATGAATGTCGAAAGGCGGCTGAGGTCGACTAAAGGTACGTTGTCGAGGGTGGCCTTAATCAAATCTCGGACGCCTCTTGCTGATAAATTTGAGATCGTCAAAGACGTCAGAAACAGGCTGCCAGGCACATCAACTTCGACGTAGTCGGGAGCTTCCACGAAGTCGGTATAATGCAATGACAGGTGGCGAAAGCCCCTCGACGAGGCCAGGATGATCGCAGGCAAGTTAAACATTGCACTCAAATGGAGATCGACCAACGAAGGCGACTGAATGATACTCTGTAGTGCTCTCTGGAGCTCTTTAGACAGATCCCGCCAATTTAATCGAGGATCGACGCGCGTCCGAATTCTAGAACTCAACACGAGCTTCTTAACGTGAGTTAGACGCTGCAATGTTCGAGCGAGGAGTTCGTTATGATAATCTATGCGTCGAACGCAGTAGTGGAGAGTTCGAACGTAGAATGCAAGATCGGGGTTGGAGTCGATAACGCGCGTAAATTTTTTGAGGAGGGGGAGCTGGATGTGCACCATGGTGTCTTCGGTCCAGTATGGGTATGATGAATCTGGGAGGAGTTTTATCGTCGAGAAAATGTGAGATCTGCATGAAGGAAGAAGCGCCCGTGAAGTCAACGCCCATGCCTTGACTGTGTCTGTGTCCCCTTCTTCGGCATGAAGATTGATAACAATCTCAAGGATCTCCAGTGGTAAGACAACGGGTCTCATCGATTTTTTTGCATCGGTTGGCCTGGCCATTAGACGCTCAGCTTGGGACGAGAGCTGGTTGGTATCCGAGTCATCCAGGATATCGATAAGTGGTGTAATAGCTTCCAGGATCCTGAACGACACAATCAATTCGGTTGAGAATCACGGTCATAACGGGAGTATCACACATTTTCCAGTGCGAAGAGAAAAAATAAAATTGTCGGCCGTTGTGATACTGAAGGTTTATGGTCTCGGAGACGGAAACGCTGCAAGAGCCGATTAGGTTTTTATGGCTGACTAATTTGTAACACCAAGCTTGGGTTAGGTTCACGGGCCTCCGTCCCTCAATCGATTTGCAGGGGGATCGAGTCAAAATATTATCTACGATCGTATCTTTTTCTCTTCCTCCCTCCTAGGTCCGCCCACTCCCCCCAGCTCGACAATGTCCACGCCCGCAACCACCACTCCGTCTATCCAAACCCCTCCCATTCCCCAAGGAGCGGGTAGTGCGGCTGTACCTAGCACAGCTCCGGCGAAGGCGAGCGCTACTCAGCGGGATGGTTCAAGCAATATCGGAACTTTCGGCGTACGTCTGTCATTTATGCATTGGATTTCTCTTTGTCTAAGTCTAAGGCATTCTCAGGTCAAATCAGGTCTTGCCCAGATGTTGAAGGTGGGTAGAAGATACTTGAGATGTTCGCGGGTGAATAAATTTCATTCCTTCTGAAAGGGTGGTGTGATCATGGATGTTGTCAACGCGGAGCAAGTAAGCACCATTGTAGCATTCGATGATCTTCCAGCGTCTAACCTATGTTCGATGCAAGGCCCGCATTGCAGAGGAGGCAGGAGCGTGTGCCGTGATGGCTCTCGAGCGAGTTCCGGCTGATATCAGAAGAGAAGGTCAGCATATCCGACATGTCCTCTTCGAAAATAGGTTAAGCTTTCTATTGCAGGTGGTGTCGCTCGTATGGTACGGATCGCTTTTTAGGACTAGGCGAAAGGGCTCTTTATCTAATCTCTGCATCAGAGTGATCCCGAAATGATCAAGCAAATCATCGACGCGGTGACCATCCCTGTGATGGCGAAGGTCCGCATTGGACATTTCGTCGAGGCGCAGGTGTGCTCTGCTTCTTCATCTTATATGCGCTTGAGTTTAAGCTTCACCTTAGATTCTCCAAGCCGTCGGTGTCGACTACATCGACGAATCTGAGGTGCTCACCCCTGCAGACGACGAATTCCACATCAACAAGCACGGCTACAAAGTTCCCTTCGTCTGCGGTGCCCGCGACCTCGGTGAAGCCCTCCGTCGCATCTCCGAAGGCGCTGCCATGATCCGTACCAAGGGCGAAGCTGGTACTGGAAACGTCATCGAAGCCGTCCGCCACCAACGCGCCGTAATGAGCCAGATACGCAAGGCAAGCGTCATGAGCGAGGAAGAGCTCTATGTTTTCGCGAAAGAGATCCAGGCGCCTTTCCATTTGTTGAAAGAGACAGCTAGGCTGAAGCGCTTGCCTGTTGTCAACTTTGCAGCTGGAGGCATTGCTACTCCCGGTGAATTTCTGACGGGTTTCGACGTTATGTACGGTCGTTGATATCTTCCTCTTATTAGCGGACGCTGCGCTGATGATGCAGCTTGGGTGCGACGGAGGTACGTCAGTCAGCTTAACGGTGTGCACATATTTTACTCAGAAGCCTCGTTTTCAGTCTTCGTCGGCTCCGGCATTTTCCACGTACGCTAATTGTTTACCACCCGCTCGGAATCCATTTCTCATTATTGCGACAGTCGGGAGACCCGGCCAGGCGCGCCCGTGCTATCGTGCAAGCTGTCAGAACGTCCCTTATTTCATGCAAATTTTGTGCTGATTCTATCTACAGGTGACCCATTACAACAACCCAAAACTTCTGGCCGAGGTATTACAATGCTGATCAGTTGTCCAACGCTAATTTGGTTTCCAACTAGGTTTCCGAGGCTCTCGGACCAGCTATGGTCGGACTAACCATGTAAGTATCTGCATATATTTCTTTGAAAACCAAGGATCTAACGCCGCGTACCTAGCGACAAAAACATCGCTGGTGGTCTCCTCGCCTCCCGCGGCAACTGAAGTAAAGTAGAGGAGTAACTTAAAACCAGAATTCTCTGTATTATCTCACCTATATTATCGGAGTTTTCCTTTGTGTGTACTATATTTCCTGATTTTAAGAACTCCTTCAACGTCTGCCATACTCACCCAGAGCCAGGGCCATTTCAGTGACACTCTGCTCTTAATCATGCGGGGAATTGGTACGGTAGGGTCCAATGACGTCATTGTTGAAGGTGGTCCGGTATTCTCCTCTCCGTCCAGGCGCTCTTTCTCAGTCACCACGACCATCTAAACACGTTCTTCATAATCTCATAGCGAACCAAGAATAGCCGAAATGCCCGAACAACAACCAAAGGAAATTCTGAGAGCCTTCATCAACGTGAGTGTTAGATATTCGTCCTTGCCAGTCCGCCTCCCGAATATGTCATTCAAGCACGATCCCAATACACAATACACGTTTGAAAGTGAACGAGGGAGCTCAGAGTCACAATTATGTCGAGCAGGCGGAAGAGAAGGGCGAGATTGTATTACGGTGAGTTCCAAAAGTCGCTTAGCATGGTGGCTGGTTTGTCTAACACCGTTCCTGCAGTTGAAGATGACTTCACAGAAGTTATTCCAAGCTATGCAGGTAGTTATAATCCTTAGGCTCTATTCTAACTCGTTGGCTAATATGGACTCCCCCTTTCTGTGTGACGACGACAGGAACAGGGATTCTTCTGCGCTCTTCCCATAGATCCTGGACGGACGTACATGAAATGCGAACCTATGCCGAAGTAGAAAGGAAACATGCACTCTCACTCATGTACGCTGTATTTATATCCTGCATTAGTAGAACCATGCATTGGATTGAGCTTTCACTGAGTCCAAGCTCTCTCGGTGTCGAGGCGGCACTTTGATGTCATTGCGGCAATCCCGGCCCGACGTGTTGAGAAGCAATCAACGAACCCTTCATTGCTCTTCTCTTGTCCTCCACCATCTTCCTAGTCGATGTCTTCAATCCTCTACCCTCTTGCCTCTCTCTCGCAAATAGAGAAGACTCCTTCGATGGAAGATGGGATTCCGCAAGATCTAGAAGAAGACCTCCGGGCGTACGGGTGCAAACTAATCCACCAGGCTGGGATCCTGTTGAAGCAGTAAGCCTGCCCTCTCCGTGAAATAAGGAGCGGTGCTTAAGAAGAGTTAAAGAAAACAGGTCGCGGTTGCTGCTGCGCAGATACTTTTTCAGCGGTTCTGGTTCGTCACGTCGATGAAGCAGTTCGGGGTTGGGGTGAGCGATCTCTAGCAATCCATCCGACCCTCAGGATCAACTTACTCCGAACATAGGATATCGGGATGGGAGCCCTCTACCTCGCCTCCAAGCTCGAAGAGTGCCCCATTCGGATGCGCGACCTCATCAACGTGTACGACCTCCTCCTGCAGCGCTCCGCGCACTCGCTCACCTCCAAGCCTGAGGCGGACTTCCACTACCACCCAATGACGTACTTTGGGTCGACGTTCTACGACCTAAAGGACGCACTCGTCGTTGCTGAGATGCAGATCCTGAAGCGCCTCGGGTTCAATGTGCATGTGGTACTGCCCTATGGAACACTTGTGAGTTATATGCAAGTCCTAGGATTGGCGGGGAGGGAAGACGCGTGCGAGAGGGCTTGGGGGTATTTGAACGATGCGTATGTCCTTTCTGTTCGAAATATTTCCCCAGGAAGGGCGCTGAATGGTTAGGGTGTAGGCACCAGACGCCAGTGTATGCGCTCTACCAAATCCCAACCATCGTCTGTGCAGCGATCTTCCTTACCGCAAGGCATCTGCAAATCCCGCTCCCTTCGAAGCCGCCCGTGTGCTGGTGGGAGCTGTTCGATGCGAATTGGGAAGATCTCTGGAGCGTGAGCGGCTATATTATGCGGCTTTACCGGAAGAGAACCCCCGAGGAGAGGAGGAGAGTGCTGGGTTTGGTGTCAAAGAAGGACGTGCGGAAGTGGCTGGATGAGAACCAGGCTGATCTCGTATAGAGTCGGTTTGCTTGATTTTGTGGGCGGGCTTTGTAGGTTTTGTTTATTATACCTTTTTTCCTCCATTATTTGTTGGATTTATTGATGTATGCCTTAGACTTTCAGGGCACTTCATCATTCAGCCCCCCACGCCATCAAACCCTCGCGTCCTTGCATTTCCTCAGGGTATTTCGGATTTAACTCCTAGGAGCACGTCTCCTGGAAAAAACTAGCGGGCTGCCGGTGGGCGACTATGTCGATCGCTACTCAGCTATACGAAACGCTCAAAAAAAAAACACTCACGTCCCTGCTCACCACCTCGGGAGACTGGATCGCATTTTTATAACAATATGCGAGGAGCAAAAACATCCAAATTTTGCACCCTGAAGAAATTGTCTGCTTGCTGCTGGATGCGTATCCTCCTGCTAGGCACAACTTGATCACCCCAGTTCGCTTCCACAACGAGCTCGAACCCTTTGCATATCTATACGACAATGGAATGGCACAAGAAATGGCAAGCCTTCGGGACGGAGAAGTGGAAGACATATAAGTACATAGCTACCAGTCATCGACCAGGCTTCGCTTGCATCCACTACATTGCGGTCGTGCAATGGAATCTCAACAAGTATCGGCTCCCAGAGCTTCGCACACGACACGACTTCAATCGATCTATCTTTCCTTGGCAAATTTCCCAAGAGGAGTTCAAGAGCAAGTACGATGTGAAGTATCTGTTCGAGGAAGAGTTGGCTGCCCGCCTCAGCTCTCGCTTCAAGAAGTATGAGATAGCTATAGCTGTACCCGACAGCCGAAATTCCGATGCTTGGAGGTCGGTCCAGAGGCTGGTCCATCATAGAGGTGAGTTTTCTTTGGGGGCTTTATGGAAGGGCGCCCTTATTTGCCTTCTTATTTTCCCCCATTATTAGAGCTGTTGATAAATGCCTCGGACTTGGGCGTCTCATCATTCGGCGCGCCGCTCCAAAGTTCTCATCTACTGATCGTGTTCATCAGGATTCTGCCCGGCCGTCATTCCCCCCTAACCTTCGTTCTGCTTCGCGTCCCCTGACTAGGAAGTACATCAACTCGAACGCGCCCAACTGTCTGCTCGGCTGTCCTCGACGCCGAGCTCATCGGGGGATCCATTTGCTTTCCTGAGGCTGCTGGATCGTTGTAACCACAGTTATCTTCTGGTGTGGACTTGCTCTTCCCCTCCTTGCCGCCCTTCCTGCGACGTGTGCCGTCATTTGGAGCTGTATTAGTGTGTGACCTCGCCTTGGTCTATGGGAAGAACCCCGTCGATTATGATTCATTTTTGACGCGGTTAGGTGACACCAAGCGATGGTAGCATTTCAGACAACCCAGCTTGCTCCTCGTCGTGTACTGTGAACTCTGAAGCACAAGTTTCTGCGTGCGATAACAAGAAGACGTGCACGTTGTAAGGGAGACGGCGCGCCATATGGCGCTGAAGAGGAACAATGCAAGGCAAGCGAGGAGCTTATTTTTAGAGTAGGCCCGACCCTGCTGAAGTAATGCTCACTAGCGATATTTTTGGGCGAGAGAAATAAATATAAAGCTGCTGGCAGAGCCTTCCGCTGGCGCACCCCCCTCTCTCCACGCCCAATCCGCCTGATTTTCCTTTTTTCTTCTTGTCGCTCTTTTACTGATCCCCCGTCCCGTCCCCATCTTGTTGTTGGCCTTCTCGCCACCCACATTCTCTTCAGAGTCCCTCCGTAAAGCATCGAGACTCGCATATACCCACCAGCACCACTCGCTTGAAGAAAGATGCGCGCCTTCCTTTCTACCGCCATCCTCTCCCTCGCCCTTCTCGCCGAATTTGTCGGTGCCAATGATGTGCGCCACACTGGTCGTCTTTCTTGGACTCGACGGAGGCAACATGCCCGTGGCAAGACCGCCGACCCTGTCCCCGCCACAGTACCGCACAACTTCACCATCGACGCTAGAGGTCTGGAGAGACGTTTTGGGGGTGCACGGTTCACGTTCTACGATGCGGGCCTTGGGGCGTGCGGGAAGTACAATACGAACGCGGACCATGTGCGTGGCTTGGCGTTTCCTTCATTGTCAGGAACATTACTAAATGGATTTGGGTTTGCTCTTGTCACTGGTAGATCGTCGCTATGAACTCTGGTGTATGTCGCTTGGCCTTTCAAGGGTTGTGGCTCGTTTTAATATTCTGGTTTTGTTGTTGGTCGTTCTAGCAATTCGCAGGTGGTTCCCATTGCTTTGAGATGATCACCATCACTGCGAACGGGAAGACTGCTACGGCGCAAGTCATGGACGAGGTCAGACGGTATCCTTAATTGGGTTGTTCGCTTCCATCTGACGCCTGTGCAACGCCCATAGTGCCCCGGATGCCCCTTTGCTGGACTCGACTTTTCCCGTGGACTTTTCGACGTCTTCGCTGATCAGTCGGTTGGTGTGCTTACCGGTTCGTGGACGTTTGGTGCGGGTGCACCTGCCCCGCCACCACCGCCACCGCCACCTCCTCCTCCGCCGCCGCCTCCGCCTCCACCACCCCCTCCGGAGACCACAGAGGCGCCTCCATCTCCTCCGAAGACTACTGCGCAATCGACCCCAAGATCAACTCCGCCACCAAGTTCCTCTCAGCCCGCTTCTCCGAGCGCGTCCGCCTCTGCTTTGTCCAGTAGCGGGCAGAGACACGCTTCAAGCAGTGCTGTTCCAGCTGCGTCGAGTGCCGTGACTCCCACGCCGACAGGAAATCTTGCGCAAATGCAGCAAGTTTTTGTCGAGATCGGCGCAATCGTCGTAGCTGGCGCGAACGCTTCCAACTAACTCAATCCCTCGTATTTGGCTCGGAAAGGACTGCAGCGTCTGACCTGGCAGTCCTTCGACATCATCGTGCATTCATTATTTATTCGCGCTGCCAGTGGCGTGCATCATGACGGGATGGACTTCCAGGTGAAGGGCCATCGGAAACAAACAAGTTATCCAGGATCAAGAACCTCAGCCATACATACTCCTGTCTGCAACTGCACGCTTTTTCACTTCTTTTCTCTGATAGCATACTTTGCATTTGTCCGTCTCGTCCTCGTTTTCTCTGGTCATTCATTGTCTCGTCTCTATAGGTCAGGTCGCATAGCATACTCTAGTTTTTCTGCATTCAGCTATTGGGGCTCCGCACTCCATACAATATCAGGAATTTGTCGTGACTCGTCCGTCCCTCGTTTTCTGTTGGGTTCCTTACCTTCCATTTGGCGTGTGTTGCGGAGTCGGGGCCTCTTGGCACTCGTTATGCAAGCAACCGAGGTAAAATTTTGCGTGTATCTTATTGGGGGCTCTAGCTTATCACAGTTCTTCCATGGTTTTACAGCTCAAAGTATCACAGAAACACCGACTGCCGAATTTTGTGCGGTCGAATTTGGCCGTGGACGTCTGTCGGTGGAGATTGGTCTCCCTCGAAGCCCGGTTTGGGGTGATCAGGTGCTGAATACAAGCGTGAGAAATCAATCAGGGATATTGCCGGCGAAGAGGATTGTTTGTTGTCAAGCAGAAAAACAAAATCACCCTTCATTCTTCCCCCATCACTGCACGACCTCCAGGCCTTCTAATCCAAGTCCTTCGTGGACGACACATTCCCTTGCTCACCCACATTCTTTCACGCACCGTTCACCAAGAGCTCCTCCCATAGACATCAGCTCTCAGCCATGTTCGCCAAACTTCTCTCGCTCTCACTCCTGAGCCTGCTCCCAATCACCGCATTTGCCTCCCACGGGAACCCTCTCTTGAACCGCCACCATGAGATTGCGAAGCGCGCTGACGGCCACGTCGACCTCTTCAAGCGTGTCTCGAACTCCAAGTGGTCGTACTACAACGTCCAGACGGGTAATGCGTAAGTTGAACCATCCCAGTCTCGCTTGCGACCAGGGGCTCCACAGGGACAGCGCTGACGGCTATGTATAGAGGCTCGTGCGGTAGATACCACGTCAACAGTGACTTCGTGAGTCCTCGACGACTTCTCGACCATGCTTATAGTTTACTAATTATAACGTATAGACTGTCGCTATGAATGCAGTGGTATGCAATCATGGCTGAAGTTCGCAGGAGTGATACTCATCATTTCTGACAGCAAATGAACTCGGGCTTGTGCTTCAAGACTATCAGGCTCTCTTACGGAGGGAAGACGACCACTGCAACCATTTCTGACACTGTAAGTATTTCGACTGGAGCAACATCGTGCATACTGATGAAATGCGTTTAGTGCCCTGGATGCCCTTGGGGTGGTCTTGACCTGACGGAGGGTCTGTTCGCCTTCTTCGCTCCTCACTCGGTCGGCATCATTTATGGTGAATGGGACTTCACGGACGCCGCACCTCCTCCCCCACCTGCGCCGACCACGACGAAGAGGCGAACTACGACCTCGACCTGGACACCACCCCCCACCACCACGTGGGTTCCTCCCCCTCCCCCTCCGGCTCCCACTACCACGTCCTCTAGCACCAGGCGTTCCAGCAGCCGGGTCAGCTCATCGACCACGTCTCGGCCGAGCCCCTCGTCCTTGTCGTCGTCTTCGTCGACCAGCAGCGCTACCCCCACTTCGTCGGTCAACTACTCCAGTGGTGCGGCCAGCGGGCTTGCTGTACCCACTGGCAGCCTCCAACGCACCCCTGGCCAGACCTCTAACCTGGCGGATCTTAACCAGGTCTTCATCCAGGTTGGAGGTGTGGTTGCCGCTGGTGCTCAAGTTTAAAGAGCTTTACGGATATATGGGGTTATTTAAGTAGAAGAGGGAAGGGGCATTTGGGTATCCTTCAGTGCTCAGTATCATGCTTAATCTTTGCTTAACTGCTTTTCCTTTTTATTTTATCTCTTTACGTATCCTATGGTCGCACTTCCCCACTACCGTCTACCGACACCCACACCCTCGCCTGCCTATTGTCATATACCCCAAGCATGCAATTTCGAACGTGGGCTTGCCTACGAGTTTTACCCGGAAGAAACTTTACGAAGCAATCTCAAAAAATGACGGAGTGAGAAACTGCAAAAGGTGAGTGATGATCGACAGGGTGGAATATTTTTGGCGGCGACCTGGCCCGCATTTGGAGTGTCGCTCCATCCACTCATGGGCGGCTGGCCATCTGTATCAACTGCTGCGCGTCTTCAAGCCCGATATCTCGCCCATGCTTTCGACCTGGAACGCACCCTATTTCTTGCAAGATATATAAAGGCGAGGATTTTCGCTGGTAAATTCCATCTCAACCCCTTCAGTCCTGTCCTCTCCAGTCCTGCTCACTGTGTGAAGGATTGGTCTATTGATCCGCTCCTCTCGTCGCTCGCTGACTGCTAGGAACCCGCCTAAGGGCGTTTTCAAGAACACGCTATCCAGCTAACTCCACACTCGTTTACGCCTCTATAACAACCTACAAACCACCATGGTGTCCGCCCTCCTTATTATCCTCCCTTTCGCTCTGTCGAGCGTCGTTACCGCTTTCGCTGAAGGGCCTCGACGTATGGTCCACCGGAGTGTGGCAAAACGCGCCCACGGCGACGTGCAGCTCTTCAAGCGCTTCGATGGCACGCGATGGACGTTCTACGACGTTGGCCTGTGAGCACTTCTGCGCAGTTTGCCTCGAATTAGTGGGTGCTGATTGCCTGGTTACCGACGCATTTTCAGAGGCGCCTGCGGACAGACGAATGTGGCGTCTGATTATGTGGGTTCTTTCATTTTGACTTCTGTTCCGTCAAGGCACACATTTCCTAATCATGACCATTGTCCGGTAGATCGTGGCTCTGAACGCGGAGGTTCGTTAAGAACCTGATAGTTCCTGCTGCGCGGTGCTGATAGCCTTGTTCGTGTGTAGCAATTCGGTTCTGGCTATCCAGGACCCAACTGCTTCAAGAGCATCACCCTGAGCTATAATGGAAAGACGGCAACCGCGACAATCATGGACAGCGTACGCTCGCACTGTCCAACTTTTTATTTCCAAACTCGCGATTGACCCCTTACTCGTCCGCAGTGCCCCGGATGCCCGTACGGCGGCCTCGACCTCTCGCGCGGGCTTTTCCAACACTTTGCCAGCGGAGACGTCGGCGTCATCTATGGATCGTGGTCCTTCAACGACGGAAGTACCCCCACGACAACCACCACGAAGGCTGCTGCTGCTGCCACGACCACCCGCACGACAACCAAAGCAGCGACGACGACTACCCAAGCCACCACCTCCCGTACCACCTCCCGTGCATCTGCTTCTACAACCACCAGCCATCACTCCACCACCACTTCGCGTGCTGCCAATCTTGCCGTCAGCACAAGTAGCCACGCTTCTTCATCTAGCACCCACTCGGTGTCGTCAACACATACAAGCTCGAGCGTCAGCTCTTCCTCTACTGTTGCATCTGCAACCGCGTCTGCGTCTGCCAATGTCACGGCCGACTCAGCTGCTTTGATCCAGGAAAACCTCGCAGCGATGAGCGACATTCTTACAAGACTTGCTGGGTTGATAATGGCGGCTGGTCTGGGGACTGAAGAGTCGGATTAAGTTTGGGACGTCGGGTGAAGACAAGAAGTAGGTTGGCGGCTTGACGAAGAAAGGTTTCTCCAATACTTTATATCCAAATGACTCTGGAACTGGATCCCCGGTGGACATTTCGCTTTTTCGTGTATTCTTTTGCATATCCGTGATAGGCCCTTTTGTATGAAAATTTAACGGACCATTCGAACGTTCTCTTGAGACGAGCTCTCACCTAAAATACTTTATTTTCGTCGCTTTAATAGACATATATTCCTGCCTACCCAGTGTTGGTTTACTGTATTCCCTGGGGTAGTTGCAGGTTCGTCATTGCATAGTAAAGAGTCCATATCCATGGTCAGTTTTCGTCCAGCTTTCAAGTTTGAGGACATGGATCCAAGTTCAAGGTCCTATATCATCCTGGGTTTTCGGCTCTCTCCCTTGTTGTCGTCTTCGTTTTCCCTGCCTGATGCTCCGGACCGCTCTTGGAGCGATAATCGATTCTCCCTGAGCGGATTTATCTTGGAATATCATACAGGCCGAGGACGATTACCAAGGCGCAGACAGGAAGGATCGGGAAAAATCCTGGGTAATTTCTGCGGCTCGGCGAATCTGTGAGCAGCCACGGTGGGTTCGAGGGAATCTGGCGACGGTCCTTGAGGCTTCATCCGAGAGTCACAAAGCATTTTGTTCTCTTCAGCGGGTCGTTCGTTGTATGCAGCATCAGATGAGAAATGAACACCGAATCGTTGGGACAATAGGTTGACTTCGAAGTTTTTGCCAGTGGAGACCTCTAAATCAGACAACTCGTTCGAGCAGTCGAGTTCGCGATCTTTCAAGTAATGACGCATCTAGGAGGCAACGTTGAGTGCGATCCCGGTGCATGAAGGGCAACTGCAAAGGTGATAAGCCACGGCCGTCGCGGTGCTGGCTGGGGATGACTGAAAGTTTCGTCTCGAAATTCGATTGGAGGAACAGGTTTCGATCTCAATGGTGCCTTTCTGTCATGCTGGGATGCCTTATCCGGGATGCCTTATCCATAACACCGCAGATTGAAAGTTACTCCTTCTGGCCATCCGTGAACCATCCTTCGTAGCAGGTGAGACGCTATGGTCTAGGGTTCCCTGAGCGTGGTCCAGCTGCATGAAGCACTAGCCCTCGAGGTGCTCGAAACGAACGGATGCGCCGAGAGCGCGCCGTTTAGCTCGCGTCATTCCAGGGAGACCATTCACTGAACGCTGGGATCTGAGAAGCAGGACTGAATCAATAGAAATGAGATTGGTTCAACATACGGGTAAATACAAATCTGTGGTTGACCTTGAGTTTCCCAATAGACGCCAGCTGTTCGACTTCGAGGGTGAAGCGATTGGTTGCAAGAATACTTGTTTTCCGCGTCTAGGATGCATTCCAGCAGGCATGAGTTGCGACTGGACATCTAAATGAGAGGAAAGTTGAGAAACCATTATATAGTGGTGGTGGTAGTCGAGCAATGTTGACAAAGAGAGTCGAATGTCACTGGACTTGTTATCTTATCACCAACAAGTCAGGACAGTAGTAGTCCCAACTCCTACACACTTCCGTCGTGCTCGCAGGAAGATATTGAAGCAAGAGCAAGCAACTGGATTTAATACTAAGTACAACAAAACTCAAAACAATCTACTACATGCTAACGAGGGGACATTCGTCTTCGGCTTTGGCTTTAAATATATGCTGTGTAGGTAATGGAGTAGGGGACAAAAACTGCAAGAATAGGCACGGGAAAACGCAAAGAAGGCATGAAAAGAAAAAGCAAGAATTATTTAAACTGCAACAGAAAGCAAGAGAAGAGAGCCGAAGCCAAATAGGTCGTTCGAGTGGGTCATGCACATACAAGACAAAAAAGAAACAGACAACCTGAGAATGACCCAGGTACAATTACACAAGAATACAAGGTGCGTTGCAAATCATGATCTTCACCTTTCGTGCAAGTTCATCAAGCGGGAGTTGGCGATCTGCCGGAACGATATCTGTTCCCTTCCTCATGTCGGCCTCGAGGGTGAGGTGAGGCTGGCCAACGGGGGTATTAAACGGTACAGGGGCCGTAATCAGTGCACGTATCCGACCAGAAGGACCTGCAACCCATGGTCCTTGACCCACTTGAGAGGAGCACGGTTGTGCTTCTTCTTGATGGACTTGATGAGGGCAGTCTTGCTTGGGTACATCGCACGGCGCACAGCCTCGGGACCCTGGCTGCGAACGGCCATGTACTCGCGGATGTTGAGGAACGCACGCGACTTGAGGACGGCTCTAGCAGCGTTGAGGGAGCCGGGAAGGTGTAAGGAGGAGGTGGCGAGGCCGAGCTCAATGATGAGGGATTGAAGGAGGGTCAAGCGGCAGACCGTGTCGTGTTTAGCGTCGGGGTTAGACAAGAATCTAATAGACATAGACAGATGAGAAAATATGTCTTCGGTAATTAGAGCGAGACGGAAACGCACGAGGAGATGAAACTTGCAGCTTCCTCATAGAGTGAAGGGCCCGTCACAGACTCGTCGCATGATACCACGGAATGGCAGTCAGAGACGTCGTCAACTATAGGACGCTCGCCAAGCCCTAAGTGCTTGACGACCGCGGTCTCCTCACGCTGTGTCGCCTTGAGGGAGGCAATTGATGCAGGGTTCGGCGTTGAAGCGACAGCCAGCGATTTCTTTGACTTCAGTACCTTCGGCGAGGCTGCGGGTGAAGGATAAGGATTTGCAACGGCTCGAGTCTTCTTCTTCTTCTTCTCCTTCTTCTTGGAAGGGACGGATTTCTGTCCGTCTGCGCTTAATTTGGTCTTCTTGCTCTTCTTGGAGGTCCTAGGAGTAGGTTTCGGTGATAGACTCAGCTTGGCCATCTTATCTTCCAAAGATTTCGGCGCTAGACATCGGTCTACCTTAGTATCCCGGTCCTCGACGGGAGTCGAAAGCCCAGTGAATAGAGGAACAGGCGAGGGAGGCCGAGTAAGGAGAACGAAATCCCCGTCCGATTCCGTGGCGTCCTCGTATTCAGAGGAGCCAGGAGATTGCGAGCCTTCGGATACGCTCCAAACGATCTCGTCATCGGAGTCAGTGTCTGCGGTTATGCGGGAGGTGTTAGACACGAATGAAGAGCTCAGCATGTCGTAGGACGACACGGATGCAGTCGAGAGGGCGGGCGAGGTTATAGCATGAGATTGGGACGTCGCGGAGGCCATCTGGACAAGAGTCGACTAAAGAGAGAACGGCGAGAAAGAGAGATTGATTAATGAAGGTTTGGGAGTACTGGGCGCAGAAGAAAAATAGTACATCAGGTTTCAGTAAGCCCGCCATTGGTTGCTGTGATATAGGTATGAACGAAGGATACACACCTGTCTGCGTTGGGAGTCAACACTGGCCAGATCGTGGATAGCCTGACGAGAGCTGATATAAGGCAGGAATGCCTTGGATGGTGCTTAGAGGGAGTGGATAGAAGAAAGGAAGTGGGTAGCTACGGGAGAGAATCAGATCAGTGTCATTCAAGCAGGCAAGGTGATGGTTTCGGACACAGGAGCTGCATCCCCAATCCGGCAAATTACATCACATCCGCCAATCCCCGCAGCGGCATGCCTTATTACTCTCATAACATCGAAGCCCCGAGATAAGCCGCTGGCTGGTACACCAGCAGGCGGAATTCCCCATTCTAGTCTGATATTTTCCAATATACAACGCTATTTTCATAGCCAGCCACCATGCGCTGTTCAACCTTCACACCACGTTTCCACGTTCTACCGCTCAGGTCCTTGACTTCCTTGGCCTTCTTCGCCATGAGCATGAGCCTCTGCCCGTCCGGGTCCTCGAGCGTGGTGGGGGTGGGAAGGCTCCCCTTTTTCCCGTTACCGAGCTCAGACTCATAGTTCTTGCCCCAAACCATGACATCGCGTCCTCCAACGCCCGTATTCTCCGCGGAGTTCAAGGCAAGGAGGACATGGCCGGTGGGAGAAATAGATAACTCTTCCGGTCGGATAGGTTCGAGGGTGCGAGTGCGGTCGTTATCTAGGACAGTCCAAAAAAGTGCTTCAAGAAAGAAATTTCTCGCTCACATTGCCTGAGGCCGCTGATGGCTTTCACTCGGACGGGTGCGCCTTGCGAATTCGAATATGTGCTATTGCCGAGGCCACCATACTGACCATCGCCGCTCATCAGCACATCAGTTGAGGTGGGTCCGCTACCGGTGTCGCGTTCGACAGTGAATGCTGTGAGGTCGCCGCCTATTGTAACAGCGGGAATCAGAGCATGTGTAAGCAAAGGAATGAAAAGGCATACCTGCTGTCACATTGAGACATGTGCTCTTCGTCGTGTGGGGTGTTAAGCGCCAGAGGACAACTTCTGTGGGAACGGTTATGACGTCGAGGACCACGTCGCTTCCCAACCCGAGTTGCCTTCACACCAGTCAGTCAAGTAAAAATACTCGTGGGGTGCAGATTATCAAAGGATGCATACCCATGTTCATTGGCGCCCCAAGCCAACACTCTGCCTGTAGGTGTTCGCACAAAGCTTGATTTCGATCCAGCCGCTATCTGGGCTGCTTCCACGCCACGGAGAACAGGAATCTCGAACAGGTGGCTGCAGAACCTGATATTCTTGTCATCGACGGCCGTAAGATTATCCGAAGTGAACGCAGTAGGCACTGCTCGAGGCGCTCGTGAAGAATTGATGAACGGGTCAGCCAGGGATTTGGGAATAAGCTCCACATGGAGGTGAGCATCATGCTGGTGATTGATATGGCCATGGGCAGTTGGATCAGGTATGCTGAATTTCCTGAATCCGAGCTGGCCGTAGTAGTTGGCCCATTTATTGATCGGGTGTGCAAATACACGCCCTTTGGAGGTGAGAGCCAGGAGATGATTTTGCCCCGCCGCAATGGATACAAAGCTACAGAAAAGAAGTTATTCAGATGCGCAGGAGGAAATCGGAAACGTTGACATACGATTCACGACGCGCGAGCTTCTCAGAAGGGTGCACTTCAGCAAAATCAACGATCTCGTCCTCACCCCAGAACCAGCCAGTACCCCACCACCCGTCGCTGGATGGCGTTGGCGCTCCCGTAGGGAGTTCTTGCTTAGTGATATCAGTAGCAAGGACGTAAACTTTCCCGGAAGCCGATAGTGCGTAGAGTTTGTGTTCCGTGAGCTGCAGCTGTACGATATTCTGCAAAAGGAATCAATTCATTACCTCGTCAGCATTTGGCAAATTTGCGAGTTGAGCAACTGCGAACCTTCTCCCGTAGAGTCAGCTTGGGTGCATGCGATCCACCGTCTTTACCAAAGAAGCCTTCGCCCCATTGGTAGACGTCCCCTCGGGCATCGATGCAAGCGGCATGCGTCTGGTGCAGTTGGAGGTCTCGTAGGGCGACTCCGTTCAACCACTGAGCGACTGCTGGAGTACGTAGGGGGTCGTCCGAGGGTTTATCCGGAGAAATAGTACCCTCGCTAGATGACCATATTAATTGCAATGGAGTCAGCAGCAGGAGGCAACCACGCACCAATTGGAACCCCAAACTAGAGAGTAGAGAGCATCTGGATCCTTCGGCTTGTCCAGCGGTGCTGTCTTTGGTTTGAGGCGATCCCCCGCCTCGACAATTTGTATGGCATCGTTATGCACATACTGACGGCTAGTATACCACAGAGCGGACCCGCCCAGAAGGATAGAAGCGGCAGTTATTGCTCTTCTGTTCCCTAGCGTTGCTGCACGAGCTGCCCCCGAAGTATGCGCATGTAGAGACCGAACATGCGGCCTGAGCGTGTTTGCTGCTCGTCTGAACATTTCTTGCTGTTAGATGGGTTAGATTGTCATGGGTAGCTTGGAGCTGGGTAGGAGCAAGGGTAAAGTAAGACACGGAGTCCCGAAGCGACCAATATGAGGTTCCGAATTTTGCCCCCGAGACCCTGAATGGTGACGCGACCATCACGTGGAGGTCGTGTTCCGTGTCTGGACGCGGCGAGACGCGACGCGGTTGGATTGCAACACGACGCGACTCTCAAGTAAAAAGGCTGAAGATGCCAGTAAAAGAGTGTATGCGCCGACTGGGCGGTAAAATACCAACAGCGATGAAGATGGGTAAAGAGCGGATAAGGAAGGTTGTCCATGTCAAGTCCGCGCAGTAAGTAAAAATAAACATTCTAAACTGGATCTGTGAACTGTCGACTGGATTCAGCATCTGAGGGTTGAGTTGAGCCAGCTTCCTCGATATCTCTCGTCTTGATGTTGTCGCTGCTGCTCAAAGGCGAGGGAACTCCTCTCTTCGGCTTCGCAGGACTAGGAGGGGTCAAGACTACTGTCATAACGTTTGCGTTATCCGACCTCTGGTTGCCGCAAACCATTGGTTGAGAGGGAGATAACCTCAGTGAACCATTCCACCCGCTTTTTCGACTGAAAACGTTCACGAGACCGCAGCAGGATGGAGAGGAGTCGGAGCGCGAGGTCTTAGAATTTTCTTCCGTCGAAGAGCCAGCGTCAGTTGATGGATTTCTGTCGAGGTTCTGTCGGGGGAGCATTTTCCAAAAACGACGGCTGTAGATGAACGAGGCGATGGCGAAGACGCAGATGAAAAGAATTGCAATGAGGACAACAATTAAGATAGCCACTATCAGTTGACTGTGGTCAGTGTCGGCCCACACTGAGGTAAAGAGGTAACCTACCTGGAGTGAGCCTTGTAGCCATGGACTTCTTCGATTTTCAGACAGTCCTTGTGCGCATGGGGTATTGTGCGCAGGGGTGGACAATATGACGCGGAGGATATAGGTGGCCGGCAGGACGGGCAGGAAGATATCGTAACTTCCTGGTCGCTGGCAGTGCACTCACTTAAAGCAGACAGCCCAGGCCATACGGTTTTAAACCATCCTGATAGATTAGATTTTGAATACATTTTGTCCGAGTCAGACTGAGACTCTTTTGGCCGGACGCAGATCCTTTCATCACTTCTTTGCTGGCTGTCCGAGTTCGCTGGCCCGTTCAGTGGCAATTTGAATTCCTCGAGCAATGGTTGAGCGGACTCGGCCATCCTCCAATGCCAGCAGACCCGCTATCGTACACCCTCCTGGAGCTGTTGTCACTTGCATGAGCAACCCATCAAGAAGGATTAGAACGGGATAGGCGTACTCGTCACTGAATCCTTTAGCTGCGCTGGATGAGTGTTTCCTTGCAGTACCATACGAGCTGCCCCTTGCAGAGCTAAGAGTAGATGAATGTATAAATATTCAGGTCAGAAAGGAAACAAGAACATGGCACTCACTTTGGGCCGCCAGCTCCAAAGCCTCTGCTCGAGGAAGACCCATCATAACACCTCCATCTGCCATCGCCTCCATAAAGATGCACGCGAACGCTGGGCCAGAGCCTGACAGGGCAGTGCAAGCGTCGAAGTGTTTCTCCTCCAGGAAACGACACCGTCCAATGGAAGAAAAGATCTTTAGAATGACGGCTCGATCGGTCTCTGAATGAACAGAAGGCGGAAGGTTGGAGACAACGGTCATACCCTCGCGGATCTGTACATTTGAGGTGAAAACTTGATGCGTCCAAGAGAGCGTTGTATCTTACCTTGCATGGGGTATTAGGCATAGCACGGACGACTCTGGTCGAGGGCAGCACCCAGTTCGTAATTTGGCTCATCGTAACTCCAGCCAAAATGCTGATTAGAAGCTTGCCTTCCAGGGCTTCCTTCATCCCTGGCTCGCTGAGAATAGTATGCACAATTTGAGGTTTGCAGCTGAGTGTAATGGTGAGAACATAGCAG
Organism: Cyclocybe cylindracea; assembly: GCA_013376435.1. Taxonomy (NCBI): domain Eukaryota; kingdom Fungi; phylum Basidiomycota; class Agaricomycetes; order Agaricales; family Hemipholiotaceae; genus Cyclocybe; species Cyclocybe cylindracea. The sequence goes on from MPNV01001270.1 coordinate 278,284, forward strand.
GAGTCACAATACAAACTGTCTCTTACCAAAGGAGCACGACGTCCGAGTTCTGTACTGCTTCGATATTCTTGGAGGCGAATACCTCAACGCTCGATCCCAGCTGGCCCAGTGGCCCGAAGATATTTCCCAGCTTGCGAGCTGTTTCTTCTCGGCTGACGCAGGCAAGGAAACGACTAGGGACAGTGGCATCCGGAGGCCCAGCGGGGGTCAGAGTTCCAGGCGTATGGGACTCCCACTTGGGGAAGCCATTTGATATTTTCGAACTGCTATCGAGACTGTCAAGGACACCTGACAAAACTGCGACACCCATGGTCCCGCATCCTGGAAGAAAGAAAGTGAGTAGCGAGGGTTGGTTGAAGCGAAAAAGCACATACCTAAGACACAAAGTGAGTAGCCCATCGTTGAAACAGTCTGAGTAAAGGATACGGTCGGCTGGGGAGAGGAAAGACGAGATGTTCATTCTGTGCCAAGTTGAGAAGTTTCAAAATTCTCGGCTTTTCGGATTTGCCAACAGGTTTCCTCGGAAGAGGATCGGAAGGAAGGAGGTTCGAAAACAAATCGATGATGGACATTTGGAAAGACTATGTATAACAGTCTTAACTACACTATGTAGTATGTCACCAATAGGTTTTTCGTGTTTCCATGGGTTTGAGAATAGCGAACAACAAAATGGCTCCCATCCTTAGAAAGATGATAAATGTTTTTCTAGCTTCCATAAAATGAGGACGTGCGTGTAAGAGATAAAACGACGCCCAGAGTGTCGAGAAGCAGTTGGAAAAGATCACACTCGAATTCGGCGGGGGAAAAGTAGATGTATTGCGAATATCTGATAGAAGAAAACCTGAGGCTAACGTGAGGGTTTATCTGCTCACCAAAGGCAACGTAACACGATGTACAGTGTCTCAAGTTCATGGGCTCCTGATTCATTCCTCCGCAGTGACCAACGAAGATCAGAGTTGAGGTATTGCACGAGGCAAAGGAAGCAGAAGGAAACAGAACATGAGAGATTATTCTCGCTCTGCTGAATGGGCCCCCATCCGTCGAGAGAATAGGAAGGATGCCAAAGTGATGAGAGCTAGGAGGACTTAGTTGGACGAAGGCTGGGAGAAGAAGAAAACAATGGATTGCGTGGGACGAAGTGGATAGGGAAATGCTTGAGGAAAACGCTATGAAAATAAAGCCCAAAGATTTGGCTTAGAACACGAGCTTTGCATTGATTCAACCAGAAGACTCACCGAAATAAAAGAGCCAGCTGCTCGAAATCCTGAAATGTAGCACAAAAGAAAGGAGTCGTACCAACAGCAAAATGCCACAACAAAGAAGGGGGAAAAAAAGAAAAGTAGACGTAATGCGGAGGCGCAGCCAGCCTTTATAAATGTGCAAACATCAACAAATAATTGCTTCAGAAAAGCACCTCGGAGTCCACAACGTATAGTGGGCTTTTACGCAGTCTGGGTAGCAAAAGAATTATGACAAACACATCTAGGAAAGCATTGCTGCAAGTTTGCTTGTCAACGTAGTTTTTTGTCCTGCTAACTAATGCCGACGTGTTCGATGCTTGGAACGCCCAATGGGACATGTCCGGGTAATGGCAGAGGAGTCCGTGTACTTACACTCATGGAGACGTTGGGGTGAGGAAGACAAAAAAACCGAGATCACTGGGTCTAAGGCTGGTTGGGATGGCCACATAGCGCTGTGGCCACGATGTTGAGGAAGGCGAGGAAGAAAAGGTAAGAATTTGCCGGAAGTGACATGCAGAGTATAGACATAGACAACCTAGGACCGAAAATGAGAAAAAAAAAATCGGGAAATTGAACATGAAATACTTACAATAACGTAGCAACTACCGGTCTGGAGGAAGGGGGGGTGACATGAGAATGAAAGACATGGAATGGGATTGATGAGCTTACAAAATTCGTGCGTCTCGTCCGATCGTTTGACTGTTTGCTGTGGTGGAGAAACAAAGACTGGTCAAGGTGGCTGGGATGCGATGCGATGAACCTACCCACCTTCCAAGCTTCCTCGAAGTCAACAGGTAGAATTACATACCGATTCTTACGGACAGCTGAAGTTGTTTCAACACTCTGTGCAGACACCTCGTAGGAGACCGCATTACCTTGAAGTCCAGCAGCTTGAACGATAGAGGCAATTTCGGCTGACGACAGGCGATCTGGACGCGAAACGTCTACAGAGCAGCATCTCAGAAATGAACCGGCAAATGGCAACTATCGACTCACAGTCCTCCAGATCCACGTCGGGCCCAAGGTTCATTTTACTTGTCACAGTTTGGAAAATTAACCGCTTTTCTCTCCGTGATGGGAGAGGGAATTCGATTTTACGGTCAAGACGACCGGGACGCAAGAGGGCAGGATCCAGTGTATCAGCACGGTTTGTCGCCATAATGACCTGGAAACAGTAAGACACATGGCTGAGAAATCACGGGCATAGGCGTTACCTTGACATTGCTGCCCTGGTCGAAACCATCCATCTGATTCAGCAATTCGAGAAGAATGCGTTGGACTTCACGGTCGGCACCAGTCTGGGCATCGAAACGTTTCGTGGCAATCGCGTCGATCTCGTCGATGAAGATGATAGCAGGGGAGTTCTCTCGAGCTAGTCGGAAGACATCCCGAACCATACGAGGGCCTTCACCGAGATATTTCTGCACGAACTCGCTGCCCACTACTCGAATGAAAGAGGCGGTTGTGTGGTGCGCGACAGCCTTGACCAACATCGTCTTCCCAGTGCCTGGAAAGTGATGAGAACACAATAAGAAAAAAAGAGATAGAGGAAATACCTGGCGGCCCATACAGTAAAACACCTCGTGGTGGATCGATACCAATCTTCTTGTACAAGTCAAAGTGTGTAAGCGGAAGCTCGACTGCCTCTCGTATTTCCTGCTTTTGAGAGTCCATCCCACCAACGTCTTGATACGCCACATCCGGCTTCTCCTCCTTCCCAAGCATGGCGATAGAAGAGTCGGCTTCTGGAGGGAGGATGTCGACCAGAGCATTCGAATGTCGGTGCAAGGCGACAGACGACGAAGGTTTCAGAAGTTCTCTGTCCAGAGTGGAGAGGATTCGGACGACATAATTCGAACCGGTCGTTGACCCTACGATCCCTGTGTGCTGGTCGATAGGTTCGAGGAATTGGCCAATTACGAGGGGAACGGATTGAATGCGTTTGACTTCCTCTTGTGCCCGGATGAGTTCGCGCTTCAAATTTGCTTGTTCGTCTTTGATGTAACTTTCCTGAATCTCGAGCATCTCTAGGTGACGCGCCAGTTTCTTGTACTTGATGTACAGATCCTCCTCTTGCAGCTCTTGGATGAGTGCAGACTTCTCGCTGACCGCTGGGTCAAAGGAAGGTTCCTGCGCCATAGCATTAGATGTGTCGCGTCGGTATTTCGACTATGAAGCTTACATTGCGTTGTACTTCGATACCGATTTCATCCATAGTGGCGATAGAAAAGGACAGAGGTAGATGACGCGGCTTCGACGCGTTGCGTCCCAATGAAGCAAGCCTACTGTGGGAAAGCCTGTCACGCGTTACTGAAGGAAGTCACTGGAGGGAGCAATCTTGGTCTTCAACAACACCCTGGGCATATCTAACCTGCTCCAAAATGTCTCATGTAGTGTCTTCATTGGACCAGCCGTCGAACTATAAGGACTCTCAGACGCGAATAGATCGTCAGAAGCAGAATGACTTGCTGTCGAAGTCAACAACCCTGTATGTGCGTATACAACCGACCATATCTTCTGTGCAGCCTTTTGAGGGTCTGATACCGAGTACAGATTGGTAATTTAAGTTTCTACACAACAGAAGAGCAAATATATGAGGTCTTCGCGAAATGTGCGAGCCCCGAGGATGGTGGGGGCATTAAGCGCATCATCATGGGATTGGACAGGAACACAAGGTGAGTTGAAGGTCTCCGTTACAGCGCGTCTATACCCACATGTCTCCTCAGAACACCTTGCGGCTTTTGCTTTGTAGAATTCTACACGCACGCTGAAGCTTTGGCCAGCATGCGCTATGTCAGTGGGACGAAACTCGACGAACGAATAATTCGGTGTGATCTTGACTTGGGGTACAAAGAAGGCCGACAGTTTGGACGGGGGAAGAGTGGCGGGCAGGTAAGAGACGAACATCGACAGGACTATGACCCAGGACGAGGTGGATGGGGGGCGCAAGCGCAACGACTGGAGATCGAGAGGAGGCGTGAGGTGGAGGAGAGGTATGCTGATGCTCAGGACGGCCCTGGTGCTGTTGCTGGTGGAGGAGGAGAGTGGAAGCAGGATGAGAATGCAGTAGCTGAGCGTAACTTGAAGAGAGGACGGTCGCCAGACGATGAAGGAGAGGGCCGAGAAGTGAGTTTGATTCAGCTGCTGCGTAATTGCTAATTCACGTCGTTTGTAGGGCCAAAGAACCAAAATGGACGATGTAGATGCAGAAAGAATGTAGGATTTCCGAAAGTCTTTGATGCTTTTTATCTGCTTTGTTCGCGTTCAAGCCATCTTGCAATTTTCAATGTCGAAGTGGTAAGTGTGGAATTCATGAATACTAATAAATTACTTTCGCTGTCATGATGGGCGAGTCCTCCACGTTCTTAAATGGTGTCATATGGAGGCGTCTCACAAGCCTCTGGGCCTCGGACTCTGAAGCCATTTCTATCGCGAAGCGAGAATATAGGGAGAACTTCTTCTGCTCACTGTCATGCATCATAAGTAACATAGACCCACGACAGTTGTGGAGACCACATACAGAGGCACAGCGATTATTTTTTCAAACTCGAAACCCTTCAGAAGCTGGCGAACATGTGCATATGTGCTCCTGCCAGGAAGGCCAGCCAGTGTTACTGTCCGGCCAGGAACAACACCAGCTGAGGGACCGTCGCCGTACTTGGGGTCCGACGTAAGAATGACATCCCTGTCGTGAACGACATCCACATCTAGTGGGGAGCCTAAGATGTGAACATCCTTAGCTGCTCTAAGAGCATCGGGGGTATAATCCGGCATAGTCATCGTAACAATAACCTTTTTTTGAGGTCGGAAGTGTTTATAGAGCCTGGAGACTAGTGTAGATGGCGCGTGAATATAGAGACAACAGAAGTGTCTAGTACTCACCGTCAGCTACGCCTTTGATCTCTGCCCGCATAAGAGCTCTCCGAATGTCGCCTGGGGTGGTACATTGTGGTACGTTCCGAAGGAAGATATGGGTCGGATTGCTGACCGCTACAGAAAGTCGAGTGAGCCTTCAAAATACGCCGTGTGAGACGACAACCACATACGCAGGGGGGACCTAGGAAGCCGTCGGTTCATAAGGTCAGCCTTGGTCGGAGTGGATGGAAAGTTTAGAAACCCGAAATAGACGACGCGACGAAGGTCGTCACGGCGTGACAACACCAATTCTTGCCTTTTCACCATGTCCTCCCGTGGAGATTATAGGCGACGCGATCGAAGTCGGGACAGAGACGACAGAGACAAATACCGCGATAGTGGTAGCAGAGGAGGAGGAAGAGGAGGGAAAGGGGGATCGTATCGCGACGAAGGCAGAAGACGGTCCAGTCGTTCACGGAGTCCGCGCAGAGACAGGGATAGCGACCGCCGCGGAGGTTCAGGTGCGTCTTCCTGCTATCTTCCTTCAAAGCAGACCTGAAGGTATGACGTGTCGTCTATACAGATCGCCGAGACAGGGACCACAGGCGCGACCGGGAAGACGAGCGACCCAGTGGACGTGATCGAGATAGACGCGAAGACGACAGAAGACGGGACCGCGGTGACGATAGACGGGCCCTTCCAAGGAGAGATGACAGGGATGCACCGTCTCGCAACGACAGGCACTCTAAAGATCGAGAAAGTGAGCCTAGAGACCGTCCTCCGCCCAGGTCTGAGGGAGGGCCGCCCTCCAACACAGGTAAGCGCTCGTTATGTTCGTTCCTTCGTCCACCTGTGAATTCATGCGGTACTTTAGAACCTCCAAAAGGTAGTTCAACGTCGTCTACGAGACCAAACCTTGACCCAGATGCACCTGACCCCGTTGAGGATGGAGAGGCTATGGATGCTATCAATGACGATGATGCAGCTATGATGGCTATAATGGGGGTGACAGGCTTTGGATCTACAAAGGTTCTCCAAGGATCTATGAACGTTCCTATCACTTCTAACGCTTTGTTTCCATAGGGAAAGCACGTCGAGGGTAATCAGGAAGGTGCTGCGAATGTTAAGAAACAACGGACATGGCGTCAGTACATGAACAGGTCGGTTTTCGCTGAATTCTCGGTTAATGTCTTCCCTTCCTGACAGCGTAATTGTTCTACAGGCGCGGAGGATTCAACAGGTGAGCAACAAGTTTTTCTCCCTGAAAGCATTTACTGACGTATGCTGCTAGGCCGCTTGACAAAATTAAATAATGGGAACATTGGGAGACCTCAATGCCGTGGCCATATTTTGAGCAGCTGAGTTCACCGACTTTCGACGCTCGTTTACTTTGAGACGCATGTGGTCCTGAAAATCTCGCCATAGGACATGTTCCATGCTAGCTGTTAATCCCGCTGCAGTTGTCGAAGTTGTCGGCTGTCATTTCATTGAAAAAAATACATAATGTCTTCGACGCAAGTCATACAATTCATCTGGAAGACAATAGGCTCAAAGGAAGAGAAGCTTGTATACAACAGACAGACAAAAGGAGAATTATTATTACGGAAAGCGAGAGTGAAAACGTCCCTTCAATCGTCGAACCAACCCCAGGTGCGGAATGTCCCAAACTGCTTCAACGGGGGGGTAGCGTAAGTTCTACATGTCACTTCGCCTTCCTCGGAGTTCGCGGTGGTGACCCAGCACATGAAGAGGCAAAGGCAGGTTTAGAAACCATGGACCTTGATAGTGGATTTCTCTAGTCCGTTCTCGACGAGGAAGGAAGAGATCTTGGCACGCTGATCGCCTTGAAGCTGGATAACCTGGCCCATCTTCTCGTCGTCGACGAGGGTGCCATTGCAGGCAAATTCCTGAGATGGAAGATCGGTAAGGATACTAGGATCTAATGTCGACATGAAAGGTCCTATACCTTCTTGAATGCCTTTAGGAGCTTCTTGGGATCATATTCTGAAGGGCGATTAGCGTTTGCGCCGCCCGCAGAGGATCAACGACAGGAGACATACGTTTCGGGAGTCCTTGCAAAGTCGTCAAAGTCTTGCGTCCATTGCGCTGCTGGATACGGATGTGAATGTAGTCGGCAGTAGATCCAACGTCTGCGTTGTCTCCGAGAGGGTCGCCTTCGTCGGCAAAGGGATCTGCGGGGCACGGCATCAGTGTGAGTTTTCGGAGATCGATAACGGGACAGGGGAGGGGCGTGATACTGGATATCGAGACTTACCGTAGGAATTGAGGTTCTGCACGCTCATGCGATGAGTGGAAAGGGGGCTGAGTGGGGGTTTGCGAGAGACGGGAAGGCGAAGGTGACGGTGAGAGACAAGAGGTGAGTTATGGAAAACTGGCGGTCACTGATGGTGGAGTCACCGCCAGTCTCGGGCCACAAAAATACATTACGTAAGCTGCACTGCTCTCATTGCCCCCTTTGGACCTTCACAGCAAACTTTTTGACCACTGGTCAGTTTCGAGCTATGCCTGAATCTTCTGCTGCTGCTGCTAGCACGAAACGTAAGAAGCCACCCACGTTTGCACACCTCCCCCGTCAAACGGGTAAGCACTACTGTCTTTTTCCTGATCCCTCGACTGATTCACTTTCAGCAAAAAAGTACAAGAAAGGATGGGTGGAGAAAGTTAAAATCAAGAGCAAATGGAAAGCTCAGAAACGCAAAGAAGATCTGGTGTCTAAGACAAAGTTGAAGATACCCGTGTACGACAATGACAAAGATGATATTAGGGAAGGCGATGAGGACGAGGGAACAAGTTCGGACGCAGCAGAGGATCTACAAGGCGCATCGCCTCGTCCGGCGGCATCTCACATCCACCCTTCCCGAGCACATACCCACCCACATCTTCCTGTTAAGCATGCCAAAGCCGAAGCTTCACCGGAGTCGAAACACAACAAGAAGCAAAGAAAGCCGAAAGATGAATCAGAGGAAGCTGATCAGGCGCCGTCCGTAAGGGAACTAATGAGGGAGGCCTATTCTCGGTCAACCTTGCACACTTTCAAATCTGATCCGCTGAGGAGGCGAGGCGAAGGCGGTGGAAGTAGGGGAAGAGGGCAGAGCATGCGAGGAAGAGGACAGCCCAACATGAAGCTTCGAATGAATGCGATGCTCGCGAAAATCAAGCAGGACTACACCTGAAAATGACCCTGGGACGAAATCTAATTTTGTGCAGTTATCCACCTACCCACATACCCACATCCGGGACACTCGCCACCTACAACCATCGCATTAATTTAGGCCTTCGTATTCTCTTTGTCCTCGTCAAGCTCCATACTGTTGTCTGATTCGGCTGAAGGGATACTCGTGTCCATCGCGTCCTCTGCCTTGACGAACCGTTGCTCCAAACTGCCAAGGAAAGGTTTCGAGGTGGAAGTTGTCGTTGTGTCTGGGACAGTTGTCGTGGAGGACAAAGCCGTGGGATGGTCGCTCATGTGGCCAGGATTAGGAGAGTCCAACTCGTCCACCATTCCAATAGGTTTTGCGTCTAGTTCAAGTGCTGGCGGAGGGCTTCGTGATTTCGACCGTCGTGCATCATCATGGAGGAAAGGGATAGGTGAAAATAACGGTGTACTGGGAGCGGACTGTAGCGTAGACCCGAGCATAATAGCGCTTCGTCCTGATGACTGGAGTTCGTTTTGTGTCAATGGTGGGAAGCTTTCATGGGACGAAGTAACGAGTATCGACTTTTCAACGGCCCTCAAGTATTTGCCCACAGACTTGTAATGCTTTTTGGGTTCTATGCATAGTTCACAGAGGCGCTGGATTGTAAATGGTGGGCTCCTGAAGACCTGTCAGGGTTCGAAATTTGAGGACAGCGGACCCACACACCCTTCAAACTGATCTAGTTGAGTGAAGATGTTTTCTTTCATCGCGTTCGCTTCCTGCTCGTTCATGTAGCTAACAGGAGGATCGATCGCATGAAGCTGATTGAGTTTGCGTGGTAGGAATGGCGGCAATTTGAGGCCACCAGTAGTAGTGTTTGCTGGAAGATACGGAGCGGGTTGCGGAGGCTTCTGAGTTGTTGACAAGAACAGTGAGATGTTCTGGGTGAAGCGGACATCAGAACACGAATTTAAACGCACAACGGGGGGCTCATGCCACCTTTTTTATCTTGGATTTAATCACATCGCGCAGTTTGTCCCAATCTGAGCTGGGAGGGAGGTGGTAAGTTGGTGCCAAAATTGCAGCGAGATACGCACTCTACTTCATCGGTCGACGCGATTTTCTCAAGCAAAGTGTCGTATTCTGTTCCCAAGACGCCGTTCAATCTCAGTGAAGGCCGTTTCTGAGCGCGATCTGACCTGGAAGCCATTCGAGCTCTGCATCGGTTTCGGCCATAGGTGGAACAGTGGGCGTTCTTGCCAAGGGTCGGTCGCTTACCTAAGAAATTGCCGAGGAAGATGGCGCGCAGCAACAAGCGAGGCTGTTCTTGTGTTCTTGCTTGGTACTTAGTGGGAGCGCTGGTGACGCGAGGACGATTCGAAACCCACTTGCTTCTTGCCGACCTGGTCCTTCGGTCCCTCACTCCGCAGCCATTTTCGTTGGTGTCGCATTGTGCACCAGAGACATAACTCCACTATAAAGGACTACATCCGCCAGGGTTGATGTCATACTCCCGCCTGAATACCCCAGAACCGAGTCGCCAGCATTTCTCCTCCTTCCCCATGGTCAAGATTCCCTTCAAAGCCACCCAGCCGCTGGCTAAGGGAGTCCCGATGACCCCTGCTCGACGGAAGCGTCTCATCTTTTCGTACGCTCCTGATTGGTGAGGACCCTTTCCTGGCACACGACCCACAACCTAAGCACCCAGACAGGATCATCACAGTCGTGCTGGCGTTAGTGAAAGCTTGTTCTCTGCTCATCTCACACCCTTATTCTAGCATGTTCTCAGCGCGCTGTTTTTTTCTTTGGACTCGGTGGAGGGGTACCGGAGAAGGTTCTCGTTGGAGGATGATACGTGAGTTCCACACTTATGCCGGCCTTCTGACGATATACTAACACCAGTAACAAAGGATCCGCTATCCGTCAGTTGCAACTCTATCTTTGAATCGGCGAGCTTATAACTATATCTCTTCATAGATACGCTGTGCATGAACGCGTACCAGTGAGTCGATATTACAACTCCTCGAGGGTGGTCCTCTGATCTGGTCACTGCAGAATACAGCACTATTCCTAATCGCTGTTGTCGCTCCCTTCTGTATCATGCCTATAATCAATATCATCACAGTTCGGTCATGGTGGGACTTTCACAACAGTGAGTTTCTTTGTTGTGGTCGTGTGAGCGAATCTCTGACATCGATCCTCAGGCAGTCTTGGATGTTCGTCTTTTCGCCCCTTCCTCGCCTGATGCTCAAATAACCCGATATACAGTGATCCTCGGCCTAGCAATTACAGGAGCCTTCACACAAGTTGTAAAAATCACTGTCGGACGACCACGACCTGGTATGTTCGGGTTCGCTCACATCGGGCCTGGCGGGTTTATGAGCGTTATTCCTAGATATAATTTCCCGATGCCAGCCTCCTAGTGGACTTGAAGACCCTCAATATAGTCTCACAGATTGGACAATATGCACACAAGAGGACGTCCACATCTTGCGAGATGGATTCCGAAGCTTTTTCTCTGGCCACTCAAGTTGTACGTACTATTGATTGTGAACTACTTCGTCGACGTTTACACTTTTCGTCAGTGTCTTTTGCAGGACTCGGCTTTCTCTCGTTCTACCTAGCTGGAAAGCTCCATCTATTCGACAGCAGAGGACATGCTGTATGTCCTTGCTCCACCCCACGAGGTCTTCGTGACCATCAGAACTAAATCAACTATATAGGGCAAGGCATGGCTAGCGTTATCACCTTTCATGGCTGCAGCCCTTGTAGCTATTTCGAGGACGATGGACTATCGCCGTATGTGCACCTTTGCAGCTCATGGACATAAATCCTTACAGGAGTTTTTCAGACCACTGGCAAGACGTCCTCGTCGGCTCGATCGTCGGCACCGCCTTCGCCTACTTCTCGTACCGCCAATATTATCCCGACCTGTCATCACCACTCTCTCACCGACCTTACTCCCCTCGTATCAAACGCGAAGAGGACCACGTCGGCCTACCAACGCATATCGCAAACCACAACCCATTCACGCACAAACCTGCTGATGCCACAGACCCCAGCGGAAATGGGCGGTACAATGACAGTAACAGCAACAGCCTTGACGGAAACAGCAACGAAGACTATGAGCTGGAGGGCACTGTTCCAAGACCGGGACCAGGCCGATTGGAGGATGTGTGGAGGGAAGGCAGCAGCGGAGCACCGCAAGCTAGCCGGGAGCTGCCTGAGGCTTCTCCTGCTCCTTACGTCCCTCCTGCTGCTGCAGCAACACGGTCTCCAGACCCAACGTTCACTCCTGTGCGACCTGCGCCACCTGAGGAACGCCTATGACGAGCACTTGATGCTTCCTCTCGCAGCAATTTGTGACCTATGTGAAAGATTTCAGGACGATATATATATAATACGCTTTACCACCATCATCCCTGTCTATCCTTTCTCTTCTGTACATCCTACTGAGGTGTTCTGTTTAATAGCAAGTATCTGGCTTCTTCAGTGATCTTCGTACCCACAAGCGTATGCACGTCCGGCCTTATCGTCCCGATAAGTGGCAACTGACCTTGCCTCCTGCACCGTTTCAAAACAAGGGCAGCCTTGTAGTAAGTCCTTTATTGCATGACGTCGTTACTTGATCTCTCGCTTGCTTGTCTAGGTCAGATCTTCAGAGGCTAAGTGCGCTTGAACGACGAATATGACCCGGTGCTCCGGAACATCTCCCAGCAATTGGAATAAGGGATGTGAAACCAAGGTACGGAAACCATCTTGAACTTCACTGCATGTCTCAAGGAGGAAAATACCCTTTAACGCCACCAGATATTTGTGACCACAGTGATCTTGAAAAAGTCGACATACCCCATCTGTCACTTGTAGGCGCCAATCCTGCGAAAATTTCCTTCGCAAGGTATAAGTTTGAAAACCATGTCTCTTTTCAACACCTCGTGTTGTTCCATAAAGGATCCGTCGACTATCAGCTGGCTTTGGGTGGCTTTTTCCTAATAAGAAGCTCCTTCTTTGTTGGACTTTGGTCACCGGTTTTCATTTTGAGGCAGCAGGAGGCAGCACGATGCTGATGTGTACTCTTGTGACCTGATTGACCTGAACGACGGATATAAGTTGGAGTTTCGACATCAAGGCATCCCCTCCCACCCCGTGGCTACCTTTTACTGATCCATCATGTTTAGATCTAAGCGATCGCAGAGCGTCGATGGCCCTCCACCCTCTGGCGGTACAGGATTCTTTAGGAAGGTCGCCAGAGCCATGTCCTTCAAGCGCAGTTCAAGTCAGTCAGACCCGGTCTGGTCAGAGGCGTATCCTCCGCCTTCCGCGACATTTCAAGCCGCGGGGCCCCCCGGTAAGTTCGGGATAAACTAATGGACAAAAATCGATGACTCGAACGCCGATTCTCCTTTCTATCGCTTTATAGGTCCACCTGTAACGTTTGGGCAATATCCATCGTATGGTCAAGGACTGCAATACTATCCTCCTGGTGGATATAACGCTTATCACCCTCCGCGGCAGACGGGCTTTATACCGCCGCAACTAGCACCTCCTGTGAATGGACCAACCTACGGTACCACAGCGCCTAGACCCTACCCAACTAACTACAGACCTCCTCCGAGGGACCATCCACCTAATTTCAGCGGACTTCAGCCGCGACGCCCGTCTGACGCCTCCCAAAACGTCCCTTCTTATTCTAACTATGTCCCCGCACCGCCGCCGCCACAACAAGAGCGCCAAAGTCGACCAGAACATAAGCGCCAGCCGTCGTCCTCAACTTCCCGACCGTACAACCCCCAGCGTGGGTCGTATACGAATGCATATGACCAGACGTCGCACTCAGCACGGCTGGTAAATCGCCAGCCATCCTCTTCCAATCGTGTCGATGCAGCGCCGCAAGCACGTCAGGGAAAGCCTCCACACGTGCCCTATTTCATTGACCCCGACGCTCCTCGACCCCGTCGAGATTCCGATTTGTCGTCGAGGTCACGAGAAAATGCAGAACAGCAAAGTAGTAGTCAGCGCCGTCGGTCGAATCCATACGCCTCGACGCCACGGCACTCAAATTCGTCGCTACCACGAACCGAGGAGCCCGCCATTGCCGCCCCTCAGCCTCGAATTGCCAAACGGCGTGTGCAGCCGTACGAGCTCGTGCAAGAGGTGAAAATTACATCCAAGGTGGAATACCCGAGCATACTGTACCACTTCTGGAACGCGCCCTCCGATGCCCAGTACTGGAAAGACAGCCGCACCGTCTCAGACGTCCCGCGGGCCCGCGCTAACATTGCGATTACCCCGCCGGTGACGAAGATATGGATAGCGAGCTACAAGCACGGCGACGCGCTTTCTATCGCACTCACGCGGTGGGGCGACATTGAGATCGGACATAACTTGAAGCCCAAACCTATCACCGTGCGCGACATCCTCCTGGGCATCTGGGATTACTTCCAGAGACGGCTCGCGCCAGATGATTGGGCGGAGTTTTTGGAGGATAGTAGCTTGTTTATGAGTATACACCAGTGCTATGCATATAGGAGGCAAAATACCCAGGCGCAGATGCCGGAGAACGCGATGGATGCGGCAACCAGGGCGGATACGTTGTGGGGATATTGGGTGTTCCGTGGTCTTGAGCTCGATGACGATTTCGAAACTACACGAAAGGTGTATCTGAAGGTCTCACATTATTTGGCGCAGGATTGGAATAACTAGACGTTTAGGTTACGACTCGGCTTTGTATCGTTATCGCATTGTTATCCCCCACGCATTATGTACTCCTTACCTCCCCTCCTTATAGACAGTTAAAAATCGTGTCTAGACGCGCGTCACGAGGACAGTAGAGAACCCACAAATTTGTGAGCCCATCAGGTCGAGTGTCCGAGAACACGCAAGAGGCATTGGATCAGGCGCGCGCCCCTGAGTGCACGCGCCACACACGCGTTGATCGACGCGACGCGTGGCCTAATTCGGCATTCAGTTGGCGCGCACGAGGCGCACAGCATCGGAGGCCTTGCGCCGAACTTTGAGGCTAGTATGACGAAGACAGAATCGTTTACTGGCCGGTAGTATATACTCCCATCGGGGAAAACCCTGAGTAGACTAGTATGACTACCTGGACTTGGCCTTGCTGAGTGACAAATATCGCAGAAAAAGAAGCCTAGGAACGCCGGAGAAATTTATACCAAAGTCTTTGCAACGTGCCGTGTTGAAAGATTTCACTCGAAGATGAGTGCCTGGGTACAAGGTACGTCAGCACTCTCTGAAAGGCATAATCTGCTACGCCCTAGCCCTACTACTGGCCCTGGAGTGCATGGGCGCTCCGAGGCTCAAGGCGAGTCCCACGGAAAGAGAGAGGAATGTGATAAGTATCAAAATTTCTCCATGGATATGTGGTGGATAGCGTTCGGGCTCAAGTCGAGATTTTCTTTTGTAGGATATATGTATCATATGTATAAAGCTTGTTTGTCATAAAACTCTATAGCTAACTCCTTAGATGTTCGGCCGACGCCAACAAACTCTACTTTCCACGCATGCAGTAAAAAAAGATTACGGATGGATCATTTCCAGCTACTCCGGTCAATCACCACAAGGAGAGCTGTTATCAGTGGCGCCCTGGAGTGCAGTGTATCAAATTCAAGTAGATTGAACCTTACACCTCGACATAAAAAAATGAGGCAGACAAAGAAAGCTCAGGAAGTCATGGTCATATGTGTGGCGCTGGCCCTGAAGAGATAGCGTGCTCGGTCCGGAGGAGGTGATGGTGTGTATTGCGCGACAGTAGTGAGATGCAAATTAAGTAAGCCTCGAGGCTATTGAGATGTGAAAGTAAAGTTGCAAAAGCCAAGGAAACATAAATACCGCAAAATCGCTGACATGTGGCGCGTTTTCAAAAATACCTCGCTGTTGAAAGTTCTTGATTCAACTTGGCTTGCACATATGCATGCACTGCACCGAGGGCCGATGCGGGGTAAAATCTGACGTCGACACGAAGGCACACCTACAGCCGCCTCGCGCAGATCATGCAATCGGAGCACGAGGCTGGTCATTGGATTGGATTTTGGACGGGAAGGTAGGACGAGAAGAGAGGTGCGGCATTAGAAGCTTAAGGCGGTTCATAAAATTGACCATGACATGAACCGAAGACATGCGGTTGCGCCCTGCCAGGAATGCCGCAGGAGATCTGCACTATGTACGCGAGGATCTACCCCGCAATTGCAAATCAATACCCTCTCTCCGCGCCGAGCACCTATCGCGTTGGGTCGCTGGTTCCCACCGTCTCGTAATCGCTGCGAACGGGACGCGGTAACGGGGTTGCGCAGTGAATTACGATGCGGGCGTAGATTCAAATTGCTGAGCTGCTGCAGGCCTGCTGTCTGGAGCAATGCACGCAGAAAAATACCCAGATTCGGACTCAAGCAACTGCAACAGGCAGATTCTGTCTTCTGGATGCCACGAGCGGGGAGTGATAGAGAACCTTGAGAGGTCCAATGAAGGTGAGCTCGATATGTGCTAGAAGACACCCTGGCTGGCCAGAACAGAATGGATCCCGTTCACGTTCACGAAAGCTTCTCCTCGCATAGATGAATGACGACGGATCGTAGTCAATCCACGAAGGGGGCGTCTGGAGGGGTACTCACTTCTTACTTCAATTCTCTTCGTATGCACCACGCGAGGGGTCTGGTCAGAAACGGGCGGCAGGCTGCAGTACTGCAGCAATGCGAACCTGACCTGGAGCCTGAGCCTGGCCTGAGCCTGAGTTTAGAGGTAATATGGGATATGACAAGAAAAGAGTTTATTTCGTGTAGATGTGCGTTGAGCAGATATGTGACTACACAACCCGAAAAAGCCTGCGTATCATGTGCGGACACATCGTATCACACTCTCCACGTCGCGTCGAGCGCGTCAAAGTGGAGTGGAGTGGCGGCGGTTCGTCCTCCGCGGATGATCTATGGCCTGACCAATTCGAAATGGAGAGCCGCTCACGGAGGACGCCTGCAAACAACAAAAGCAGTCTATCTTCGGAAAGAGGAAAAGAGGAGGGTCAATCGTACTTCTTCGTAGCGCTGGTCGGGGTCTGCATAGCCCTCCTCGTGGCACGGTAGTTTTGGCCTGTCGTCTTCATCTTCTAAGTCGTCCTCGTCGTAACGTTGGAAGTTGGAGAATCGGGCTGAAGTTCGCTGTCGAGGAAAGACTGGAAGTCGCCGCGACAACAGTCTTCGAGGCCAATTAGCTGGATGCCTGAGTCGAGGTCGAGGTCGTGGTCGAAGTTGTGGGGTTCACTGTCAGTTATGTCGACGCCAGTGTTCGTAATGTCATCGACGCGGTCTTCAGAGAAGAACTGGTGTAGCGCCTCCAAGTTCAACCTCTTACTTCTCTTTCTGAACCCTTGTATAACACCTCCATCCCCATCCACAGTCCCGTCCTGTCCAGGTTCAACACCTTTCCTTTTCCTCTTCCGCTTCTTCTCTCCCTGCCCCTCACCTCCTCCGCTCTCTTTCTCCTTCTCCTTCTCCTGGTCCTGACCCTCCTCCCACCCAAAAACCCTCCTTAACACCCCCACCTCCTCTTCGCTCCTCATCAGACCCTCAAGCTCACCTTCTGCGAATAAATCGTCGTCGGGAATCTGAGAGAGGGAGGCCCCACCCCGGTCGAGCGCAAGAAGCTGGAGGCGCGTTGGCATTGGTACGTACGTTGGGTAGCAAGCGGAGGAGGACAAAGAGGAGAGAGAGGAGAGGAGGGAGGGGTTGGAGAGGATGTACGTCGCCAAGGAGAGGGTTGACCGTTGGGTGGGTTTGGAGTGGGTGGAAGAAGGAATGGTGGTGGAAGGGCGGGGTGAAGGAGAGGAGAGAGGGGTGTTCAGAGGATCGAGGAGGAAGCGCGTCGCTTGGGATAGAGCGCTGTTGAGCTTTCGGCGCTTGCGCAGTGGTTCAATCGAAACGTCTGGTGGCTTCAGAGGGCCCTCTTCACCATCGTCTCCGTCATCTTTCTCCTTCTCACCCTCCTCGTCGCTCACATCGAGTTCTAGCCTCGGCCTCTTCGCCCTCTGCTTCTCCCACACCTCCTCTTGAAACTTTATCACATCTTTAATCCCTCTCGCCACGACGACACGCTTCGCGACCTTCGCCCGTCCGTTCTTTCCCTTGGACTTCCCCTCGTATTTGTCTAGCCACGGCACCGCCTCGACCCACCCCGCGATCTCGTCCTGGAGGGTCTTGTACCGGCTCATAACGATGCTCTTGGAGGCATGGCAACGCGCACCGAGGGCCGCTGCGAGGTCGCCTAACGGGTTGAGGGCCGCACGAGCCTCGGCTTCTAAGGCGAGGAGGAAGAAAGCACAAGCGGTCGGGGGTACGGGGAGTCGGAGGAGATCGTGCTGAGGGCTGAGTCGCACGAGGAGGTGGGACAGGGAAATCGCGATGCTTGAGACGGTGTGCAATGAGAGGGGTCGGATGGTGTTGATGAGGGATACCGGGAGGATGTTTTCTTTTTGGTAAGGCGCAAGTAGGGAGGTGAGGTGAGCTTGGAGGGTGGGTATATGCACTGAAGGGTCGACTAGTGTTAGAGATAGACCGAGGGTGGTGGTAATGGATGTGAATTCCCGCGAGACGGACGTTGGGGGGACCTGCAGGATCGACGCGAGATCGCGCAGGGAGTCGGGGCGGTTAGCTTCACGTAGTGCGATTGCGAGACACGCTGCTGCGACCGCGTGTGATTTGGCTCCCCACCGGAAAGACGTAGCGGCTCTCATCTGGGTGAAGAGAGTAATGGCGCGCGGGGATAGACCGGGGGCGTTGAGTGACACCGCGAGAGACTTTATGAATTCTGACATGGCGACCTGATAGGATAATGAAAAATGAGCACGGGGCTCTGGGTATCGCGCCGGGGGAAGAATGGATAGATAGAAGGTATGCATGGAAGGAGACTCACAGCGTTCTTCCGATCCCTGGATTCCTTCCCTTGGCCAGCGAGGTCCCAGTTGTCGCCGGAGCGGACGCTCTTCAGCGTGGTCGGTGCCGCTGGGTCCCATAGAGAGGTCTCGATGTCGTCCCGAGGCACATATAGAGCTGAGGTGAGGACGGACTGGGTGGGATCGGCGAGAGAGCCGCAGCCCGTGCACACGGCGGAGGAGACGGTGTCATCCCAGACGGTGGCTGCCCCGCAATGGTCGCAGGCCATTAGTCGGCCGATGGGAGAGAGCAGAGAAGG
Organism: Cyclocybe cylindracea; assembly: GCA_013376435.1. Lineage (NCBI taxonomy): Eukaryota > Fungi > Basidiomycota > Agaricomycetes > Agaricales > Hemipholiotaceae > Cyclocybe > Cyclocybe cylindracea. The sequence goes on from MPNV01001270.1 coordinate 296,735, forward strand.
GGACGCGGGTTGGATAGCGGCGGTAAGTGGTAGTGGTCACGTGTGTGCCCCTGTGCAGGGCCGAGTGATATGAATGGCGCGTCCGGGTTTGTCTCCCAAACTCGTGGTGAACATGCTCCCATTCTTGCCTTATCTGGGACCGCCCCAGACCCCACAAAGTTTCCGCTATATAACCTCCAAACTTTCTGTCTCTCCGTCTCTCCTACCCCGACCATGGCCCACGCCCACCCTCACCACTCCTTCGAGTCCGTCCCCTCCGCAGCCGTCAGGCGCAGGCTCTCCTCCGTCGTCGACACAAGGAAGCCCCATGTCCTCTCCACCTATGCCAGTCTCACCGTGAGTGAACATCCACACCCATCTTTTATCGATCTGTCCCCCTCATCTTTTCCCCTTTTTTCCAGCCTATGTGGGGAGCCGTTGCCGGCATGGTCATCAACAACAACACCCAGTATGAGATCGCCGTCTCCATCCACGATTCCGTCTACTCCACCGACTTCGCCTCCGCCATCATCCCCTACAGCCCCAACAACCCCGACAAAAATGCAAAGGAGATCGAAAACTACGTCCTCCAGACCCTCCGCAAGTTCTCCACTGAGCATCTCTGCAAGTTCTTGGGTGGGGGCGTCACTCTCTCCCTGCTCAAGGAGGTAACTATCCACCGCAGATCGCCATCAGATCCCCCATCTAACGCGTCACCTAGTCACCCAATCTTTGTACGCGCCTCTGGTTGGATATGGACATCGTCCCCTACGTCTTCAACATCAAGCCCTACCACACCGACTCCGTGACCAGGCCCAACATTAAGCACCGTATCTCGTCCACTACTGGCTCCTACGTCCCGTCCGGCGCGGAGACCCCCACAGTCTACGTCGACTCCGCCCAGCTCCAAGCCGTCTCCGGCCTGGATGCCGGCGTCAGTGGGCGTCTCCCCATCCCCCGCACTCTGGACGAACAGGCCGACTCGGCAGCACGTAAGACGGTTATGCATTTCGGCCCCAACAACAACCCACGACTCTCCATCGGCCCTCGTAATCAGGTCATGGTTGACGCCGCAGGGAAGGTCCACCTCCTTGATGACCTTGATGAGTTCAGGGCTACCGTTGGGCCCAGGTAATTTCCGCTGCTCCAGCTCTGATATCACCGCAACTTCTTATACCCCTTCCATTTGTTCAGGACGTGGAACGCGGTCAACAAGTTGGCTGATGAGCTCCGTGAGAAGAAGGTCAAGATCGGGTTCTTCTCGTCCACCCCGCAAGGAGGTAAGTGGCCGACACGTTTGTGAACGCGTACGTGGTTCTCATCCCAATCGATTTCCAGGTGGTGTCGCTCTTGTACGTTCCTTGGGGCATTTTTACTATTAGAGTCCAAACCTATTTTTACACAGATGCGTCACGCGTTGATCAGATTCTTAACTGCTCTCGATGTCGATGTGGCTTGGTTCGTATAGCGTTCCTACTGTTGGATCGCGCCATGCTTACATCTCGTTTAGGTATGTTCCCAACCCGTCGCCCAGCGTCTTCCGTACCACGAAGAACAACCACAACATTCTTCAAGGTGTCGCATCGCCTGACCTTCGCCTGACCCAAGAGGCGAAAGACGGCTTTGATGCCTGGATTCTTAAGAACGGCCTGCGCTGGACCGCAGAGGGCGGGCCTCTTGCCCCAGGCGGTGTTGATATTGCCTTCATCGGTACGCTATCAACCACAAGTTCGTTTACTTGATACTGACAACTAGAATGGGTTAGATGACCCCCAGATGCCCGGACTCATCCCCTTGATCAAGAAAATCAGGCCCGAGCTCCCCATTGTCTATCGCTCGCACATTGAGATTCGAAGCGATCTCGTCCATGTACCTGGATCCCCGCAAGAAGAGGTCTGGCAGTACCTGTGGAAAAATATCAAGCTCGCTGATCTCTTCATCAGTGAGCTATTTCATAGAAAGCCGTATCCGCTTTGGCTAACGTGAAGCCACAGGTCACCCTGTCAGCAAGTTCGTCCCGAGCGACGTCCCGGTTGAGAAGCTCTGCCTCCTTGGTGCTGCCACTGACTGGCTCGATGGCCTGAACAAGGAACTCGACCCATGGGACTCTCAGTACTACATGGGAGAGTTCAGGAGTCTCTGCGCCAGGGAGAAGATGAGCGAGCTGCGCTGGCCGCAACGCGACTACATTGTCCAAATCGCACGTTTCGACCCCGCGAAGGGTACGTTGGGATACCCTGGTCCTACATACTCTCCATTACTCATCATTCTCGTGCACGTAGGTATCCCCAATGTCATCGACTCTTACTACAAGTTCCGCGAACTGCTCCACGAGAAGTCTCCCGAATTGTCGGAGGAGGAGCACCCTCAGCTGCTGCTTTGCGGACATGGCGCCGTCGACGACCCCGATGCTAGCATCATCTACGACCAGGTCATGCAGCTTATCAATTCGGAGCCGTACAAGAAATACGTTAAGGACATCATTGTAATGAGGCTTCCGCCCAGCGACCAACGTGCGTCTATTTCTTTTCCTTCAGGTCTGGATCTTATCTTATCTAATCTTATCTTTGATTGACTTTGATAGTCCTCAATGCGCTCATGGCCAACTCACGCATCGCCCTCCAGCTCTCCACGCGCGAAGGCTTCGAAGTCAAAGTCTCCGAAGCCCTCCACGCCGGCAAGCCCGTCATCGCCTCACGCACCGGGGGCATCCCGCTCCAAATTGTAGACGGAAAATCCGGGTACCTCACCACCCCTGGGGACAACGAGGCCGTCGCGGGGCATCTGTACGACCTGTACACCGACGAAGGGCTGTACCGCACGATGAGCACGTACGCAAGGACCCACGTGTCGGACGAGGTATCGACGGTGGGCAACGCGGCTGCGTGGCTGTATTTGGCGGTCATGTATACAAGGGGCATCAAGATCAAGCCGAATGGCGCGTGGTTGAACGACCTGTTGAGGCAAGAGACGGGCGAGGAGTATGTGCAGGATGAGCCGAGGTTGCCGAGAGGTGGGTTGCAGATGCAGGGATGAGGGAGAAGGGGTTGTGCTTGCGTTTGTGCTTTGGTGGTCGTACCCTCAACGGTACGCCTTCTTGCTGTGTGAGACGCGTCTAGAGAGTATGATTGCCAGATCTGGATACCCTCTCTTCCGTGTTTTGTTTTCTGGCTCGTTCGATGTACATGTAGACCAGCTGTAGATTCTTCTAAAGTCTTTAGCCATCGTCCTTGTACCGCAAAAGTCGCTCTCTCTCTGTACACACACTCCTCATGTAAAAAATTGCTCATACATATACATACATCTGTCTGTAGAATATTCTCTCCTACCTCTCTATGCAGGAAGAAATTTCTGAAGATCTTGCCCATCCTGTGTCCAAGTTGATTGCCTGATCGGGAAGAATAGATACCAAATTGATAACCTCCTGACTACTCTACACTGGGCAAGCCAAGTTATAGACTTAACCCGCTTTCTACCTCCTGAATTCACGAACAGAAACCACACGCCTCAGCGGATCCTGCCAGCAAGCACACGAAAATAGCAAAGATGCGGGCCACCATAAAGTCATTTGACAGAAAATGCACCGATACCCGACTGGTCTCTCAATGGTCTCTTGCCACTACAATTCGCTTAGTGTTATCGACTACGATCTCTACTGTTCGGACTTCGGAAGCGTCTTTGTCTACGTGTGTTTCCTCCATTTTTCTTTAGTAGCACTTTTTCACCTTGACGCTGATCTATCGCAATGCACATTGCAGATATCGTACTTCCTTTTTGCAAAACTGTGATGTTCCTTCTGGACCACGCATAGTCGCTGGGGTCTTTCCCCTCGACTGGCATGAAGAATATGCTTATGCAGCCGGACTTCACTATATGAAGTGGGCAACGCTCCAGATATATATTGCTGATCTGAGAACTTTATATCGGATCAAAAGGAAGGAAATTTGAGCGCGAACTGCCAGGATGGGGCCGCCTCTCGTTCAGAGGGTAGGAGAGGCGTTAGGGCGACGATTTGGGAAAAGCCTTAGGCAGGAGAAGGTGTAGCTGGCCACATCTTTCGACGCATAGAAACAAATTGAAAGGCGAATTTAGAGCATGGCCGAAAAAGTTGATACTGGAGTACTGACTGGTCTTGCAAGGATTTTAAAGTGAATTTCGGATCAACTTCTGAGATTAGATATCGCTTCAAGCGGGTGCCTGAGTCCTCGAGTCGGAACGAGAGCCAGGGTGATCGATCATCAATGCACCACGCAAGATCACGCACTGGCACCATACCAGTTCGTCTCGTTCAAATCATTGTCCTTCCATTGCCAGTCCACAAGCTTCACCGGTCACCTTCAGCAACCTTCAGCGCTTCAGCGCTCGAATCGAACATCTGGATGGAGGCGAAATTCTCACGGATACGAATACGGTAAACAAGATTCCTTCTGTTCGTGCTCCTCGGAGGCGGCCTGATGTAACCGCCATATTCGATATTCACAACGATCCTTGTATGCAGCCCTGCACTCATCTCCATCTTGTTTCCCGTCGCCAGTGCTGTAACTACCACCTGATGTGCCAGCACTTGTCCTCGCGCTCGTGAACCTTTAAAGATTGGTCAACGACAGGCGCCTCAGCCATCGACTCTCTCGCATTCTCCCAACATGGCTGCCCTCTTCTGGAGGCAGTTCTGCGCGTTGTTCGTCAAGAACGCAATTGTATTTCGGAAACATTGGTTTGTGAGTTATGCTCCAGGTTACCATGATATCGTAACGATCGCCCTCTCATTCGCATTCTCCTTCAGGCCAATCTCCTCCGGTGTTTGCTTTTCCCCATAGGCTATGGAATTTTCCTTGGGTATATTCCAAACTTTTTTGCACCCCCCGACCAGGTTAGTTGCGCCCGTTTCGAGGAGTTTCCAGTGAAGTCTCATTCCTGTCAGTATGGGCTTGGTACTATTGTTCCAATATTCCGACTGGAGGATCAATTTGACGGTTCAAGACCTCTCGTTTGGGTGGACAACACGGATAGGAATGGCTTCATCTCGGCTCAGGGGATCATGAACCAAGTTTCTGCAAATTTCAACGACAAGCAGCGTGCAGCACTGAAGGAAGTGTCCTCTTCCCTCGAGCTAAACCAGTTCTGCCTCTCTAGTTTCAATGGCGCGTCTCCCTGCTACGGTACCATCTCATTCGAAGACATTCCGGCCGCATCGATCTCCGATACACGGGCTTTGAACTATACGATACGAGCAGACAATGGAGTTGACTTCGTCAACGTCGTGAAACATACCAGTGGTGTCGAGACGCTTGTCCTTCCCATCCAGTGGGCGGTGGATCAAGTGAGTACAATATGTATTCTTGCCTCGGTATTTCTGACGCGCAAGATAATAGGCAATTATCGAGCTTGCAACTGGTCAGAAGGCTCCTGCAGTTTCCCAATGGCCATATACATGGACGACAGGTTCTGACGGCTTTGATAATCGTCGACTACGTGTGTAAGCTCACTGGATGGCCTTCCTTTTGCTGACTCGTCATCGGTCCAGTGTTCCTCAGCATCATGGGCTTCTTTGGGGGGCTTGCTTTGTGAGTTAATTCCTCAATCATGCACCCACGGCTCTGAAGTTCTTTGAAGCTTCCTCGCATTCACAGGAATCCCGTACCAGGTTCGTTAGCCGTATATTTACTCGAAATGCCGTTACTTAATCTCTGCTCCAGCTGACCGGAGCCGTTGCTCAAGAGCGAGCCACATCGTTGACCTCGCATATGCAAGCTATGGGCGCCTTAGATTCTGCCAGGACTCTGTTCGTTGTGATCCTCATGCATTGGTTTGCATGTTCTGACCGATCTCTCCACCAGTGCCTGGCACCTTTCAACGTCACTCCTTTACTTTCCAACCTGGCTCATTCTCGCAGGCATCTGGAAATCCCTTCTCTTTACTCAGACCAGCGTCGGTCTCGTCATTCTCATCCACCTCATTACTGGCTTCGGACTTGCCAGCACGTCATTGTTCATCTCCGTTCCCTTTAGCAAGAGTCCACAGCTGGCGGCTGTCGTCGCCACTGGGTTGTCCATCGCTGTCGGCGTCGCTCCTATGATGCTATACGATATCGGAACATTCATCCCAGGAGTCCTGTCGTTCTTCTTCCCCTCAATGTTCTACCTCTTTTCCTTGAAAGCCCTTTCCGGGTTCGAGATCGATGGGCGCGAGCCGAAGTTGTCTGAACCGGATCCCAACTATGGACTCGCTCTCCAGCCAATGATTATCGGGGCCTTGGTCAGAGTCACCACCATTTCTCCTTGGCATTTCCCCTTTACTGACTTCGATGTAGATCGGAATTTTCGTCTGGCCATTCCTTGCTATATACTGCGAACGTATCAAATACAGGATCTCCAATCCGTCGAACTCAGGGTTCTTTACAACGAAAACGGCTGTCGCAGATACTTTGCAGCCTGGCATCGCCTTGGGCCTCCGGAACGTTCGCAAAGTTTACAACACATCTGCCTTTCGCCGAAAATCGAAAGATGTTGTCGCCATCGCCAATTTGACTCTGGACGTGCCCTCGTATGGGATATTTGTCCTCCTTGGACCCAACGGGTAAGCGTTTTTACCCTTTCTGTAGACAAAGTAATGCAATCGGTGTCTCTTATCATTTACCCAGCGCTGGAAAGTCTACGACGCTGTCGGTCATTGGCGGTCTTGAACGAGCCTGCCGTGGCACAGTCGTTTACGAAGGCAACGCTTCTCGTCCGACGCACGGCATGCTCGGAATTGTGCCACAGAAGAACGTCCTTTTTCCAGAACTATCCTGCTTGCAGACTCTACGCGTTTGGAGTGCGATCAAGGCACCTTCTGGGCAATATACGAACGAGGACCTTGAACAGCTGCTTCGTGATTGTGACTTGCAGTCCAAGATGCATGCTGCGGCAGGCACACTGTCGGGAGGTCAGAAGCGGAAGCTTCAGCTTGCAATTGGTCTTGTTGGCGGCTCGAAAAGTAAGATAATATTTGACGACTCTGGACACAGGGAAACCTTCTGATCATTCTCGAACAGTCCTCCTCGTCGATGAATGTACATCAGGCGTGGACCCTCTAAGCCGGAGAGCACTGTGGAAGACCTTGACGAAATATCGCACTGAACGCACAATCCTCTTCACCACCCACGTAAGCCAGGTTTTTTCTTCTGCCAGCCTGCGAAAGGGTCTCACCGTCATGGATGTATTAGTTCCTTGATGAAGCAGATTTCTTGGCTGACCAGATCGCTGTCCTCGCTGCTCCTGGAAAGCTCATTGCGGCAGACACACCCGTCAGATTGAAGTCGACGATGGGCGAAGGGTACTCAGTGGCGATCAAATTCAACACCAACATCCACAGTGAAGAAGTGCTCCGACGTATTCAAGCTATCATCCCAGGAGCTACTCTTACAACGACCGACGGGCACAGCGCTATCTACCACCTCAAAACGAAAACCAATGCCGATGTTGCTCGGGTGCTCCGTGTCGTTGAGGAGCTCAGATTAGAGTTCGGCATCACATCATATGACGTCCTTGGAACGACTATTGAGGATATCTTCCTCGATCTTGTCACACAGAACGAAATGGAAAAATCTGAAGAACACCTTGGGGATGGCACTCCTCCGGCTCCAGCATCCTTTGGAAACTTAAACCTCTCCGACGGCCGACGAAGGACCCCATGGGGCCAAGCAACAACTATCTTCCATAAACGCGCTCTGATTGTGCGCAGAAGCTGGCTGGCACCCCTCCTCGCTCTCGCAGTCGCGATATCAGGCGCATGGTGGCCAGTCCGCTTCCTCGAGGGTGGCGTCATGTCGTGCGCCCATCAGCCGTTCTTCGACTTCGCTCCATCGTTTTGGCCACCGCGTCTTTCCGAAAACACGGTCTATGCAGCACCTTCGAGCCTGGTGCCAATGCTCAACGCCAGCGTGCCTGAGGTTTTCCGCGATTGGCGAAACGCCTCTGTCAATCCATTCAAGGTTGTTGAGGACAAAGATGCGTTCATCAGTGCGATAAGCAGTCAGTATAAGAACTTCTCCACCTCTGGTGGCATTTACCTTGATTTTTCGACAAGTGAGGCGATTGTCGCGTACCGAGTTGGCACGCATAACCTTAGGCTGTTCAATATCCTGTCGAATGCAATTTACGAGCACGCCCTCAATGCGACCAGCAGTAGGTCGGGTTCTCGGCGGATCATCACTTCGTTCGCCAAACTGCCGGAAATGTCCACTGAGTCTTTGTACACTCTCCAGTGGTTGGCCATCTTCGGAGCAGCTATGGTCAGTCAACTGCCAACTATCTCCATGGTCAATTCCGTAACTTTATTTTCCAGGCCGTATTCCCAGCGTTCTTTGCCATATACATCGCCAAAGAGCGCCACTCGTCTGTCCAGGCCATGCAGCTCGCAAATGGACTTGCGAACCCTCTTGGACTATGGCTTGGTCATTTAATGTTCGATTCCCTGTTCACCATCTTCGCAGCGACTTGGATTACTATCGTTTACGGGGTAGTAAGAGATAAATTCCAAGGCATCGGTCTATTGGTACGTCCAACCATTTATGTTCTACGACAGCACAAGGATCGAGTTCGTTCCACAGTGGCTTGTGATGTGCCTGTACGGCTTCGTTGGGACGCTTCTGGCCTATATCGTCGCCATCCTTGTCAAATCACCTCTTGGTGCCTTTGGCGTGATAGTGGTGTCGCAGTTCATCATCTTCCTAGTAAGAAAAAATGCTTGAGGTTTTGCATCATCTAACAGGCTTGCAGTTATATTTGACAGGTTACATTGTAACTCTCTTCTCGGTAACACCACACGAAGTACCGCGAACGTTGAACATCCTCCACTTCACTCTGGCCCTCGTAGCCCCAATAAACAGCCTCGTAAGGAAAGCCCTATATAGTCGGGAGAGCGCCTCATCTGACCAAAGGCATCCCGATAGGTCCGCGCAGCCTTTGTATCCGTCAACCAGTTCTCGCTCCTATGCGACGGCGAAAATATCACCTCTGGCACAGGGCTCATCGGCATCACCCGCTACGGCGGGCCTATCCTCTACCTTATCATCTGGATATTTGTGCTCCTCTTCGTCCTGTCGCAGGTTGACGCAGGTGTTCGGCTGCCTTTTGCCCGGTCCTTCTTGTACCATACGAACGCTGGAGACAAGAAAACCTTGCACGCGGACGTCATAGCAGAGGCTGAGCACGCTAACTCGCCGTCGACGGATGATCCGCTGCGCGTGTTGGGCGTGTCGAAGTCGTATGATGGGGATAAGGTGGTGGATGATGTGAGCTTCACAATTCCACATAACTCTCTGTTCGTCCTCCTGGGTCCGAATGGAGCGGGTAAGACGACAACGTTCGACATCATTCGTGAGTGGCCCCTCTGTCTCTTTGCTCTGGGACCTGACTCACAAAACTTGCAATTCCAACAGACGGCCAACAACTACCAGATATGGGGGACGTCTTCGTCAATAACACCTCCGTAGTCTTCAACACCAAAAACGCCCGCGTCTTCTTCGGCGTCTGCCCCCAATTCACTGCTATTGATGCCCACCTAACCGTCCGCGAGCATCTCATAATCTACGGTCGCCTCAAAGGCTTGAACCGCGGCGAGGAGCTCCGGCGGAATATCCAAGAACTCATGGCTGCGACTGGACTCCACCAGTATGCCCATCGGCTTGCAACGAAGCTGTCTGGTGGGAATAAAAGAAAATTAGCGTTGGCCATTGCATTGATTGGTGTGTGTGGGTATTGCGAAACGAAAGCTGCTGGCTGACCGCAGTTGTTGCCAATGCAGGTAACCCTCCGGTCGTTCTTGTCGACGAATATTCCACCGGCATTGATGCCAAAATGAAGCGTGAACTCTGGGCGATGCTCAAGCATGTCACAAACAACAAGGCCGTCTTCCTGACCACTCGTACGTTCCTTCTGAGTTCTTGGACACACTGAGGCTGACTATGGCTTGAAGATTCCATGGAGGAGGCGTCCTACCTTGCCACGAAGGTTGGAATAATGTCGAAGAAGATGTTGGGTATGTGCCTCCTTGCTCCTTGCCCTCCTTGAAGCGTGGCGCTGATGTACACCACAGCTATTGGCACTCCTCACGAACTCGAATCCCGAACAGCCTCCTACGAAGTTCACTTTTCCTGCCACACGCGCGACGATTTTGTCAAAGTCCAATCAGCCATGACACGTATACCTGACGCTAGGATGGTCGACGATGTAGCAACCCGCTTTGAGGTACCGGTTGGGTCTGGTGAGGACGAGCGCCACGGCGTCACTTCTGTTGCAAACTTGTTCGAGCTCCTAGCGAAAGAGCAGGGCTTCCCTGAGTTCACGGTTGGCAAATCGACGCTAGAGACAGCGTTCATCAGGATCATCAACGATGATGCGGACAGTAATGGCATGTCGGAGGACAGGCCGAAGCTGAAGAAAATATGGGGCTTGTGTTGAGCTTGGGGATGGGAAGGTGATAATTTTTTTGAGGGAGCTCAGGTTGAGCAGCGGCTGTGTAGATACCATAACATGTATACCACGAGTTATCGAGAAGAGAAATTTTCCTGACGAAGGGCAACGCTGCAAGTAGATGCCTCAATCGCTCTTTCGAGCGCGTTTCCCTTCTTCATTCGCGTCTTTGGCAATGGCTTGAAGGCAGTCATTAACTTTACGCGAAACTGGCAAGCCGACTGCAATGACTCCTAGAATCGCTATGACCACAGGAATGACAGAGGCGGGTAGAACACCGAGATGGAGAGGTTCCAGGATGACGTGTACGGGAACGGTGTATCGAGACGCGTCATCCAGTTGAACGCCTGGGGTGAGGACGCCAGAGTGGACGGCCTGAATCCGAGCGTACTTCCGACGCGTTGTGCTCGATATACCAGCCGCAGAAATTTTCGAGAAAGGAGCGAGGTCTATGGGATCGAAGATTTTCAAGTCAAAGTCTGTTGGATGCTGTGCAGAACATGGGCACTTCGATTAGGCGATGCTAAAACGACGAAACGAGTCGCATATACTCACATAGGCAGGCCAGGATACCCTCAAAGTAAATTTGTTGAAGCCCTTCCACTCTTCCTGATCTAAGTCCAGCACTATCCACAGTTCATGACAGCAGCTTGAAGTTGTTGTGCTGTCGTCTGAGTTCCATTTATCAAGCAAGACACATATTTCTTGCGGCAGTTTAGTTTCCAGTGGAGCTGAAGAGATATTACGAATGAGAAAAGGGGTATTGGGAGCAAGGATAGGCCTACTGATCCAATTAGACACCAAACGTGGAAGAGAGAAAGGGAAACGCACCAAGAAGATGTGAACGGAAACTCCAAGGCTTGATCATTCACAGCAGAGAAGTTGATAATTTCAGTGTTTCCAAAGACTCCTCGCAGTGGAAGGAAACATACGAGAAGAGAAAATAGAGGATGAGGGAGGCGTGGAAGCATAGAGTGGCGAAGATGGTCGTCGTTGACAAGATCGGTCTCGAAGTCCACAACATATGCGGTCCTCCCGGACCGGGGTATCAACTTGGAATCCAGAGTCTTCCACAGTGCCTCCCAGCAACCTGCTAGCTGGCGACGGAACTGTCACTTCCACAGTAGATACATTACTTGCGGCCCCATTTTCTCCTTCTCATGACGTGAACATTGATGGTCAACAAATAGGCAGGTTTTCACCTTCTCATTGAGAAGGCGCAATTCCAAATTAGGTACTCCACATTGCCTGGCGATAAATCCTGTTCTTCAAGTAATCGACATCCTGGCAAGCAGGAACAAGTGGATCTACCTATTATTCATGGGACATGCTCCTGCTGTCTCGCATTGTTTCTTTTTATATAAGCGCCCGTCATCGACCTACCGTCGTACTGTACTTGGGACTGACGACGGATTGTGCCTTTCGTATAATTTTCACAGGTCAGTAAATGAGCTAGAAGGGGGGTTTTCATCTCATCGTTCATGAGAGGGTTTCTTGCTGAAGTGTTTTCAGTCGTTCCTCCCAGCTACGTGAGCTGTCCAGGCTTGAAAAGAGCAGTACGGACAGTCAGTCCGGAGTTTTTGAGTACTTACCTGAGTCCAAGTTTGTTGACGCGTAGCTGCTCTGCCGATGGCTCGATGAGCAGGTCAGAGCAAACCCTGGAGCAACATATGCAACAATCGTCTATAATGGATATAAGGAGAGGAAGATGTCTATCTATGCTGGTTGGGCGGAGACCTCAGAATAATCCGTCCAGATAATTCGACGACTTTTTCGGTGCCAGTTGGAGTGAAGGTGCCTTGGACGGCGAGGAGGGTGTCCTGGAAGGAAGGTAATCTGCGATGACCGAGTCGAAGTCCGCGTCTTTGAAACCTGGAATGACGGTCATTCTTCCACTCCCACGAGAGGCTAAGAAACGAGCAAATACCTGCCGGCACCGGGTTACGCGCCTTGATAGACGCTTGGAGCATTGTCGAAACTATGAGTCGGCGAACAGAAGGTCCGTCCAGAGGTGCCTAAATTCATCGCATACAGCCAAGTTAAAAAAGTCGGCGACAAGGAAAATGGTTCTGAAACGTACCTTCTTCGCCTCGTCGGACTTCTTCGCCACCGTGCTACCCTTCGTGTTCGCCTTGATCGCCTCAGCGATGGGTGATGGGCCAGGCTTGAACGTGCCCAACGGACCAGATGCCTTGCCAAGATACGCGAGGACGTCACCTTTGGTGAGCATACCCCGCACCCCAGTGCCCTTAATCTCCTCAGGTTTGGTCACATTGTTCTCAATGAGCAGGCGGTGGACAGAGGGGAATAGAGGTCGCGAGTGTTCCGGAGGGTGGTGGGAGAGGATTTGATGAGGTTGAGGCAAGGCCGGAGATGTGGTTGAGGAGGAAGTTGACGCTGCCGAGTCGTGCGCTGGCGGTGGGGGTGCAACATCTTCCTTTGGTGCTTCAAGGTTGGAGATGTCGTCGCCCTCCTCAGCTAGGAGGGCAATAATCTTGCCAACTGGGACACCTTTTGTACCGTCCGGCGCCTGCAAGAGAATGTTCATTTTCGTTGGGGATGAGGTCATAGGGAGACGGGTTGGAACATACGAGGATTCTGCCCATAATACCGTCATCTTGCGCCTCAACGTCGATGGTAGCCTTGTCAGTTTCCTACATAGGAGGTGATTAGAAAACAATTTCGACAATTTGGCGAGAAGGCGCGCGGAACCAAATGTTCGAAGCGTGATTTGCTGGGGTAGGAAATATGGACTGACAATTTCTAACAGGACATCACCCTGGGCAAACGACTCTCCTTCCTTCTTCTTCCACGACGCAATACCACCCTCCGTCATTGTAGGCGACATGGCCGGCATCTGGAAGTTGGTAATCGCCCGACGCGTCGCCGAGGCGTGCAGCACTAGAAACGGGTTGCTTAGTGTGGTCGTCACCGGGGGTAGCAACAAAACAAGGCTCACGTCGCTTTGCGTGAGCAGCCGAGGTAAGTCCTGCAGACCTACGCGCTGCTGTCGACGCTCTGGAGGCGGCTTGTATTGACGCCATGGCGGCTGGAGAGTCGTGGCAAGGAGAGAGCAAACCCGGAGTCGACGAATGCGCTTGAGGCATCGGAGGCCTAAAGGGGAAGGCACGTGATGAGACATAATTAGCCGGAAATCTGACGGGGAGGTGTAGTTGAACGGACCTTCTCCGCTTTACCTTTCCTCGCTTTTCATTTCCTTATCATCCACGCCAGAATGACCTGTTAGACTCTTACAATAGCCCCTTCTCGCTTCCAAAGGACCAAATCCCGTCGCCTATAAACGCCAGCAACAACCCATCATCCGTCGCCTCTTCCATGTTGGCCTACCCCGCCTGGCTGCTGCACCGCGCTCGCACACATGGACAGGCTTTCTTTCTGCAGTTTGGGCTGTGAGTAGTTGCATCTACTGTCGTTGAGGCACCACTAATAAATGCTTCCTGGCTATAAAAGCCACTGCGCAACGCACCAAATCCGTGTTATCCTCATCTCATGTGTTGTCATTACGTCGCTCTTCTATCCCGCTCTCGACCTCTACATATCCTCAAGAAGCTCGTCACAGTCCATAGTCGAAACTCTTATCACCCCCAACTACGCCCCCGACTACAGCGACCTCGTGGACCTCTGGTCAGGGTATGATACCCTCCGTGTCTACCACGACTCGAGAACCCGTCTCCAGTGCAGAGATGGACAGACTTTGCGCGTCGAACGCATCCTCATCGAAACTCACCTTGTAGAAGATGACGCCGCTGCCAACCACCAAATCCTCCTCTCCACCCTCGACCTCGAAAGCCGTCTCCAGCGCCTGATAACCAAGAGCGATTCACCTTGTTTAAAGACTGCAAATGACCAATGCCTGGTCGTCTCTCCACTTGCTTTCTGGGACTATGACAAAGAATCTATCCGCTACGACACTAACATCCTCGATACTCTCAGCTATTCCAAAAACGTCTCCGTCGCAGGAGTTCCCATCACCCCTCACATGGTCCTCGCGGGAAGGGCCTCCCTCGAGGACGGTGCCGGCAACTGGTTTGACTCTGCCAGGTTCCTCGCTCTTACCTATTTCTTCCCGCAGAACACTTGCGTGCGTTCTGGGTCCGAATCTGCCCAGTGGGCGCAGCTCGTTCAAAAGGCTGTACCTCAGAATGCAGATGTTACCGTTCAAGTACCCGAATCTACCCTGATTGCGTTAGAGGTACGTCGCCTCCCTACGCAATTTATTGCGACGATATGAATACTATCCCGTTTCCAGTACAATCCTCAACGGTCAGAGTCGCGAAAGGGCTGGTCGGCTATTTCGGCTTTCCTATACATAGCCTATACTGGCTTCACTGTATACGTGGTGTGGTCCGTCAGAAAAATGGACAGCGTGCATTCCCGAGTGGGAGTAACATTCACCGCTCTCGTCGAAATTGCTGTTTCCACCATTACATCACTCAGCGTGTGTGCCTTAGTGGGGTTCAAGATAACGATGGTCCCCTGGTAAGTTTTCCTGGTCTATCTTTGACATGCCTCTGTTGACTCTAATCAGGGAACTACTTCCGATCGTGATTGTATTTGTGGGTGCTGAGAACATGTTCAACTTGGTGCGCAGCGGATTTTGTCATTCCTGCTTATGCTGACTGCCGGTAGGTGGACGCCGTCGGGAAAACCTCAATCTCGCTCTCTGTAAAGCAACGTATAGCAGAGGGGCTCAGTCGTGCTGGCACATCCAACACTCTCAAGGTCGTCTCATATAATGCAATTCTCGGGGTCATCGCGGTATTTTCTTTTGGAGCTGTGCGCCAGTTCTGCATCTTTGCGATTGTGGTTTTGGTGGCGCACTGGTTCTTAGCGCACACGTTCTTCATGGCCGTTCTATCAATCGATGTTGCACGTCTAGAAGTGAGTATAATTCCAACTCCCTTGTTCTCTATTATTAATTGAATCATCATCTAGCTCGAGGAACTCCTTCGCCACGATCAGAGTCTCGCCCAAGTTGCTCCTCAGTCCCATGAAGACAGTCGCGATCAGAGCGCGAAGCAGCCACGCTCTGGATGGCAGAAGCTCGTTTTCACCCTCCAAAGCCTGCTGAAAGGCAGAGCAGCAACTAATATTAGCCTTGTGATGGTACGTAACTCTTTCGACCTACCAACAAACCATCTTATCTCGGGCGGTTTGGCATAGCTTCTCGCCATCGCCGCCACACTCTACTACACGACGTACACCACATCACCCACAATCACGCCGCCACATGTCAAGCATCGCGGAGCCGTTCTACGATCGAAGATGCGCGAACCAGCCGCACAAGCAGCGGTCGTTGTCTCCACTGCCGAGCAGATTTGGAAGACGCTGAACCCCGCACAGACACCCCTTCTGCACCTTCGGGTGGAGCTGCCGACTGTGATCACGTTCAGTCCAGATGCAGATTCGGCGACGTCGATGCTGGGGTACCAGGCGCGGTACACGACCCTCACGTTCAAGTTTGTGCTGTGGCTGTTGACGATCGTGGTCCTGCCCATCGCAGCTACGACGAGCGCGCTGTGGGGTTTACTGTTGTATCTGCTGAAAAATACCGAGCTTCTGGAGGCTCAAAGGCACAGGTTAGATGGAGACACGCCATTGAACAGTCATGGCAAGGAAGATGAGCGGACGCTGCAAGGAAACATCACTTTTAGCACTCTTCCTAGAGCATTTGCCAGCGACGTTGAGCTCATCGCGGCCAGCAAAGATGGCAGGGTCGTAGTCTCCGTCGGCCTGCACAACGAGATCACGGTATGGAATGCCGACACCCGAAAACACGTCTCGATTAACGCGGAGGACATTTTATTGCGCATAGCCAACACCTCATCCTGTGCCGTCTCTACCGTGACATGCGTCAGTGTAGACGAGGATGGGAGGTACTTTGCTGTAGGGACGGGCGCAGGACTCATAGCGGGTTGGAGCATCGACCGCGGAACAGGCTTTGTCAGGGCGCTACCTGTCCTGGCTCTGGACAACTCGTCTGCTAGCGTGACGGAGGTGCGATTCGTCCCGACTGCCCCCTTGGCGCCATACGACAGCAAGATTGGGATCAAGAGGAAGAAAACTCCAACGCCGACCCATGGAAGGACACCACCTCCCGCGAACTCCTCAGCGACTTCAGAGCCTAACTCCCCTGAGTCGAAGTCGAGGAGAGGCGTCACCCTCCTTGCAACATATGAGAGCGGTGTTGCAGCAAGGTGGAACATCGCCGACTTCCCGACCGTGTCGTTCTTCTCTCCGTCTCGGCCGAGCGACGCGACTGTTGTCCGCGCACTGCTCATGCCCGTCCTCCCAGACGACCGTGTCTTAGTCGCCTTTTGCCTAGACGACGGCACCCTAGATATCGTTGAGACGGGCGAATACACCCCGACGATGCTTGCAGAGTGCATCTTGCAAGCGGGTGACCCACTTGACCTCGTGTGGGTTGCACATGCCTGCCGAACAGAGATCAGTGGGAGTGTGAGGGTTGTGGTTGCCACTGCCACCGAGGCAGGTGCTGTCTCGCTCTGGGATGGGCAGACAGGAGAGTGCATCTCAATCCTCGAGTCGCCTTCTTTAGCACCGACACCCCATGGAAGGATAAGCAGGTTGCGAGTATGCCCTGTGCAGTCCGAGACCTGCCACTTCTGCGGGCAATTACCGATGGAGAGCCTCGCCGTCGCCTACTCGGATAACTCGGCAAGCGGAGTGGTGCGGTTTGCAAAGCTGTATGTCGAAGAAGACCACCACCAAGCACCGACACAAACAAGCAGGCGATGTTCGTGCGCTCGAGCTCACCATCAGCAGCAGTCGGGGCTCCGGCGGGTGTCGTCGCGCGACAGCTTAGCGGGGAGCATCGTGCCACCACGTACGCGCTCGCGGAGCAACAGCAATGCGTCATCTTCGCAGCTCGGCTCACCGCGAATTCCGCGTGCGCGTCTGGCAACTGCGTTCGAGGCGTCCACAGCGGCTGCTTTCCCCGTGTCCGGCCACGGTGTCCATTCGCGGCGTGCTTCAGAAAAGGAGAAGGAGCGGGAGAAGGAGGGGTACCTCAGCCGGCGGTCTAGTGAGCTGCTGCTGTCTGTGCCATTCCCTGTCGGTAGCCTGGCCGAGGATGGGGGCGACTATGATCTTGGAGCTGTGAGTCCAGGGGCTGGAAATGTCATGGATTTGACACGAAGCGGGGCGACGACGCCGACACATTCCCATTCCCATAGCGGATCTTTTGGTACGCTCAACATGTATGCGTACTCTGTGTGGCGGAATGCGGTGGTGGTACCGCTGGAGGATGTGATGTGTGAGCGGGGTGGTTGGGATGTGATGAATGGGTTGGTGGTGGGTATTCGGAGGAAGCCAAGGATTCAGGGCAAGCCCAAAATCGTTCCAACAGTTTCTTCGTTAGCGCCGCCTAATTCGAGCTCATCGCACGGCCTGAGCACTGCGACTCTGGAAAGATGGGAGATGTGGGCATTCGATCCTGCACTCAGCCTTTTGCGTAGCTCCGTTCTTTCTACCCTTCCACTGCGTGCAGGATCTAGCTCAGAAGGTCGCCCATCCTCCCCATCCTTCTCTTTTTCATCGACTCCAGCATTCTCATTTACTTCTCGGACGAAATCTTCTGCAGATCGTATTGCTAGATTACCCTTCACACGCGTGTCGCCACTGCTCATCATGTCTGAGCACGCGCTCGCCGGGTTTGGGAATACTGTGGGCCTGTTTTCCTTTTCGTCTTGATACTTACCAAATCTTTCTCCTGCCCTGGAAGGGAACTCGTTGTTTGTTGTCCTGCTGCACCTTGTCCTGCTATCTGCCTTGAATATAGCCATGTACTTATTTATCACTGACTACTTTACAGTAAAGTCAAGTTTCTTGGAAACTTCGTGTAGGTCTAGATTACGTTCCAATCCATTGTTAGATACTAGATACTAGGTACAGTGAAGTCTGCGGTTTTCATCGGGAAAACGGGCCGTATCTGCTCCTTGCACAGCCACATGTTGAATCATGGCTTTCGGGCATGTCGGCGAAGAGATGTCCACTGGTTTGCTCCGCCAATTCCAAAAGCCTCGAGGCTTTAGCTTTCCCCCTTGCCCAACGACACATCTTACGACAGTCACGACCTCCTCTACGCTCACTCAATTTCCACCTTGAACTCTTCAACTTGCAAGTGTACTTTATTTCCAAGGTTCAAGCACACCCCAAGCCCGAAACCCTCCAGGGACGACGCCATGCCTTTGAACGTACTCCCAGCGTATCTCCTTCAACTTGTTCTCATTCTTGTCATCTGGCCCCTGCCCTCACATTCACGCCCTGGATCGGAGATCTGGAAACTTGTGTCTAAAATTAGCACTCCAGATTGGTTTGCCCAAAGCCAACCCTCAATACAAACCAGAGAACTGGAGAAACGAGATGGGACGAACTACAATCCAGACGGGACACCCTTCCTCTGGCTTCCTGAAGACGAGTATTCTGGGAAGAACTTCTTCGAGTGTGTCGAGTATTGCTTTGCAAAGGCAACATTGCTCATTGTTCTCCGCAGCAACTTTGATTTCTTTAGCTGGAGAGACCCAACCGAGTACGTTCAATCTGAATATACGCCCAGGATAGACAGCTGACGTGTGATTGAACAGGGGAATGGTAAAGTGCGTCCCTTTTCCGTTCCTATAAATGTTCTAGTGACCTTCATTCTAGCTATGTCAATCGAACAACGGCTTTTGCGAGAAACCTTGCATATGTTACAGACGACGATAAGGTTGTAATGAGGACGGATAATACGTCGACCTTAGAGCGTGGCATATACCGAGATAGGTGCGCCGTTGACCGTAGACACTATTCTTACGTTCTTCTAACAAACCCGCTTGAAGTGTCCGAATAAATACCAAGAAGACATACACGACAGGCCTGTTTATCTTAGACCTTGATAAGGCGCCATATGGCTGCGGTAAATTTTGTCCATTTTTGTCCTCACTCCCATGTTGATTTCCTCAAAAGCGATTTGGCCTGCATTCTGGTCCACTGGGTTCGATTGGCCAGCAGTACGCACCTCCCTCACCCCTCCATGTTTCTTTTTTCGGGACGTTTCATTGCCAGGAGGGAGAAATAGATATATTGGAAGGCGTGCACGATAACGAACACAACCAGATTGCATGGCATACAACGCAAGGTAGTCAATCCCATTCGATCGCCGGTTTACCTTACCTTTGCGTTCTCCTGAATCCAGGATGCCTCTATGACCAAAACGCGACATTTACGGGTACAATACCTCTACACGACGGTGTACCCAGCACAAATTGTTGGAACGAAATCAACCACAACAGCGGTTGCGACGTCGTCGAATGGAGTAGGGCATCCTACGGCCCTTTCTTTGAGGCTCAAGGAGGAGGCATATTGGCGATGAAGTGGGACGAGAACGATATTTCAGTCTGTTAGTCGCACGACAGTCTTCCTATCCTAATATGCCCATCTAATAACTTGCTGATGTTGCCTGGTTAGGGTCATTCTTCCGTGCTGCAATTCCAAGAGACATCACGGCCGGCACTCCGAATCCGTCTGAGTGGGGTCTCCCCTCAGCCAGGTTAATGAACACCATGTGCGATATTTCCAAGCATTTTGCACGCCACACAGTTGTTTTTGGTATGGATCACAAAATCCTTTCGACACCGATTTTCTGAACTATGTTTTGTTAGATATTACGCTTTGTGGTTAGTTCTTGTGTGCAGGAGGAAGGCACTCTAAATACCGTTGCATTCTAGGTGCTTGGGCTGGAGCCTCTTATGCCACGTCAGGATGCCCTGTAACGTGTGACGAACGCCTGATGCATCCAGAAAACTTTGAGGTACGCGCTCTATGACCTTGTGTCAGATCCGCATTTTCTAACGGCGAAACAATGGGGAAAAGACCGCAATATGGCATATAAATTCCCTCAAAGTGTACAGAAAACAGCTGCTGTCAGGAAATGTGACCGTGACCTCGGGCTCTGGTGCTTATGGAGATACAAAACCACGTACAGCTGTAGTCTCCTTCATCATCGCTGCCACGCTAGTTATCGTGGCTTTTGTTTGAACAATTTCAAAGAGCTTAAACATTCTTTCAAGGATGTGCAAAAAAAGCGACGCTATGTCATGTTACAAATTTACGACTCTAAGAGCCAACATGGTGCCTCTAGACGTTACGATTGATGTCCTGCTGAGCCTCTCCTTTGTCATGGCGGACATTTCCTGTAGACAAAGGCGATCAGCAATAGAACCACGTTGAGTGGATACGTATATCATACCTGAGACTTCTTGCGATCTATCGCCAGTCACAGCGCCGACGATCGAGTCTTTCTTGCCCGTGAGACGGTCGGCAGTACCCTCAACGTAGCCTTTGGACTGAGCGGCCTTATATTCGCCTTCGCCTGCGGCGTGCTCCTGCTTCCCAGATTGCTGCCAGGAAGATACGCCTGTCAGTTTTCCAACGGACTCGACGACGGTGCCTTTGGCAGAGTGCAATTGACCTGAAGTCTTCCTGAATTGCGGAACAGAGGCGTTCAGGGCAGGTGGGGGGAATGAGAGAGCGAAAAGACTTACTTAGGCTCGCCGGAGAAGGTATTAGTAGTGGAAGAACTCATTTTTTGGGTGTTGTTTGTTGTGTCTGGTGCGCGACGGGTGGGAGGAATGCTGGTTCGTCGGAATCCTGTCCTATCTATACCTTCTCGCGAAGGGCATGACGTAGCGCCGCTGCGGGGCTCTGAAGGCGTCATAACCTCGACTTCCACTCCATCATATCCACTATGTTTAAGAATTGGTGTAATGGGGCGGCTTAGAGCGGGCATCTTTTCGTGCGTCACTTGAGCGTCACTTCCGCGTACGTAATCCAGGAATGGAAATGGCGCCACACACCCGCGATCGAAGGAATTGGACGCGGCATCATTTATGACAATTACATGCTGTACTTTTCTAATCGAGAGAGGAATGCATTCAAATGCCAGACTCCACACCTTGTTCCGGCTCTTCCTCAAGAGGGACAATAACACCTCGGTCCCTCATCCCGTACGGGCCCGCTTCAAGTTGTCGACCACAGCGAACGAGGGAAGACATTGGCACATTGCTTGGGTTGCCTCCTTCCCAAACTGATATTTCGAGCCCCAGAGCTTCCAAATGCCACTCAAGTAGTCGGAGTTAAAATGCATGTAGATATTGATGCACCTGACCATAGGGTATAATGGACTTGCGAGGGAGAGTCAAGTGGTTCCCAATGCAGCTGGTTTCTGAACCGAAATTCTATCTTCAACGTGATAGGGCTGCCATATAGAACTTCAATTTCCAAGGTCTCGAGGGAGGCAGGAGGGTGATAGACTCGATCTTTGTCGACAATTCGTCTTCGATTCTGGAGGAAATCTTGTAATGGTAGGGGTACATAAAGCGCGACTTCTTCAGTCTAGATAGGTCTAGCCCATCTAGAGACTGAAGCATAGCTATAGCATAGTTATCTGACTCAAGGACACGGTCAGCAATTACGTAAGATGTCCTCATTGCACGCATTCACCTTGCGGCTCTCGCAACGCAAACGTCCCACCACTTGTTTTAGGAGAGAGAGGGCGAGAGAGAAGTCACGACCCCCATAAATGGACGGCCCCTTTGATGGATTTTTACGCCACATTTTTTTTTTCATATTTAGCAGCGATATACATAGAAACCCAAGCCAACCTCAGGCTCCTTAGGTTTTTACCGTTTATTGGTCAGAGAATTGTTCCGAATGATATTGGAGAATCGGCTTAGCTACTATATCTTTCCATACATTTTATATGCCTCACAGACACTGCGAATACCACGAGTTCAAAGAGTTACAAGTAGTTCCTGACGCGCAGGCTGTACATCCCGTCCATCCCTGACCACCACACTGGCCATACATAGCTACAGAGCAGGACGTAGGCGCCGGTGTTGGCACTGGTGGGTTGGATGTCGTTACTGGGTTCGACGTAGTTGGCTGCTCTGAAGGCGGAAGAGGGGGAGGGGAAGAAGTAACTTTATTAAGCTGGACGGTGACGACGGCGCGAGCTGGAACAGAGACGGTGACTGCGCCTCCAGAGAGCGTAGCGGTAAGCTGGGCTACGGAACGGGCGTTATCCGTAACGTACGCCAGCACTGAGTTTGGAGTAAAGTTGGAGAATGCAATCCTAACGTTCTGCGCTCCGCCGCCGGTGTTTGTGAAGACGACGATGACCGAGTCATCCTTGTTCTTGAAGGCACCAAGGCCCACACCGCTGACTGAACCAGTCGTCGACACGCGGCGAGCGCCGGGGCGGATGAAGCGCGACCACATTGCGAATGCCCAGAGACGGCCGGATGGGATGACGTCCCTGTTATCGCTGGCAACGAGGTAAGACGAGGCCTGGAATTGGTTGACCTCGAAGCCCTGCCAGTAGATGTAAGCCGAAAGGTTGGCATTGACGATGCCTATATGGATCTTATTCGCCCAGGTAAGACCTTCGCACGGACCTCCATTACTATACCACGTCGCACACCAACGCGAATTGAGGTCGCACGCCTCGGTCTGCCATGTCTTCAACCTGGTGTTGAGAGGGGAGTTGGGATCACCGGCATATGCGTGAGAGGTGATGACCGAAAGATATTGTTCCATTCCGGCGGACACGAGCTGGCCGGTCATGGTGCGTTGGCCTGGCCAGCCAATCGCGTCGCAACATGTGAGGGAGATATTGGTGATGCCGGCAGATCGTAGCGTGTTGTAGAGGGTAGGGATGAAGGATGCGGCTTGGTTGCCGTCGGATTGCATAGACGAATAGCTAGTGCTGTTGAAATATAACATATAAATATTCCGGCCTTCTTAATCAAAGAGGAGAGCTTACACGTAGTCTGGTTCGTTCAAGAAACCCAGATGAGTGACAGGAAGGTCGGCAGCGGCGTAGTACTTGACGTACTGCACCAACATATTGGCAAAGGCTTGTCTCCAATCCCCGGACGAGCAGCTACGACCTGTAACGCCACACAGATAGCCTCCATTCGCTTCGTTACCGTTCGTCTTCATGAACCCAGGCGCACTCCACGCATCGGCGTATATTGTCGTGACTCCATATCTCTTCGCCTGCTGACTGAACCAGATCTGACCGGAGTCGTCGTTGTCCCATACATAGCTTGGCGTGCCGTTTGGCGAACCAGGGCTTCGAGGCAGGATGCTGTCCGTAGTGGTAGAGCCAATGCGATTGCGAATGATGGTCAAACCGGCACCGGTCTCTGTGTTGAAGAGGTAATCGAGACCTCTCTGGCGAGGTTCGGCGTTGGCCTCGTAAAACTCCTTCGCACGGCCGAAGGCTTGAGAGACACCAAACCCGTCAATCTCCTGGAGGGTGGAACCAACATTGACGGTGACCTGGGTTTGGGCGACGGCCAGCCCGACAGAGAGGGAAAGGATCGCAGTTGAAACGAAGATACGCATGAAGTCGATGTCTGAAGTCGTTTGGGTGCCTCGGATTACGGTGAAGCACAGGACAGAACAAAGAAAGAGCTTGTCATGTTTTATAAGATTTCGGATAAACAAGTCGAACAAGACGGTAGTCGTCGAAGACTCGAGCGGGTCATGCGTGGTCGAAGAAGCGAGAATTTTCAATACGAAAGTTGAACATCAACCGGGGATCGTCCGAAAGGCAAATGAAAGCGTTACAGATAGCCTGAGGTGCCCCAGAGGTTTCGAGAGCCAAGCAGAATTGGAGGTGAGTGCATGACAGAAGTTGCCGAGGTATTGCAGATCGACGCTCGTACAAAAAGCTATAGGGTCATGAGGCATAGGTATGTCCCCGCTCGGAAATTGTAAAAGCACTTCCGAATTGGAGCGTATCGAGCCGAAAATGAGCTTGCTGTCCTTAAAGCCTTTGCATTGGGGACCTTCAAGGTCTGAACCTCTTGTTTCTTAATCGCATCTTCCTCTTTCCGAGTCAACCTTCGAGCCAAAAGTCCACCATGACATAGAACCAGGTTGTGTAGGAGGAAAAGGACGAAATGAAAGCATGAATGGGGCATACGGATAATAAGCATCTGTCGGGACTTCAAGTGGCTGTGCAATACTGTCATCCCGGCTGCCGTAGAATACTCAGCACCAGCGCCTGCTCCCTCCCTGAGCGGATCTCGGAGTGCTACGGTGGAATTCTTACTGCTTCGGCAGTAAGCACTCGATGATAATTCCCTGCTCGTCTTGTTCGTTGACTCGACATTGCTGGAGATATTCTTCGATGTAGGTCGTCGCTAATGATTACAACGCTTGACGTTCCAAGGACAGAGCTTCTATATCATCGTCGGATACAATGTGCTGTACTTTGTTGAAGAAGCACCTCCTCTGACAAAATGTTCGGACCGCGAGGTGGGACGGGAACAGGATGAACGGGAAAATGAGAACTCGATTTTCTTTTGCATTAGTTTCGTGCATACAACAAATTCGACCCAGGAGAAAAGTATTCACTTCGTCGCGCCATTTGCCTTACGCCGAATCTCTGGTTCCAACGGGAAACGCTGCTGCTCTGGCGAGATAGAATACAGGCGCTCCCAAATTGGTTGCAACGGCTTTGGCGTTTTCCAAGCGAGCTCGTCATTTCGAAGCCACAGGCGAATGAGATGTCGACTGAAGAAGATAACGGGCTCAGTCTTGGCCATAAAGACGAAGGAGCATTCACATACGTGTGTTCGTTGCTGTCCATGAAAGCGTCACGAGCATGTAGTAGCCCTAGACTATTGATATACTGGATATCGCCTTTCTGAAAATTGAGGCCGAGAGAGTACTTCTCCGCCAAAAAGTGGACAGCGTCGAGGGCTTCAGCCTGCGCCTCGGTGATCGGGGGGATATTAGGGCTGCGTTTCTGCAGTCCATACCCAGTAAAATGTCGTCGCGAATATTGGATAATAACATTCCCATCCTCATAATAGAGGACAGGTCGTGTGGTATACCCGGGTTCGCCCCCAAAGCTGTCCAAGGGCCACGGCTCAGACAAGGTATGGACCAGGTCCGGACGCGTGGCAGCAATTTCGTTGTAAACCCGCGCACCGCTGCTTATCCTGGATGTACCTCCCTTCTCTGCGACTTCCAGCGACATCAGAGCGATGAGGTCGCCGACGTCGGTGTGGAAGACCTGCTTGTCAGTTGTATAAGCAGAGTTCCCGATGCCACCTTTTTCGTGCGCGTGGCTGACGGTGAGGTCCTTGATGTGCGCAAGCACGGCGCCTGTGCCATCTTGCTTTCCCCGCCCTGAACCAACATGAGACGAGATACCTAATGGGAAAAATCGTATCAAAGTCAAGCTATATTCGGTACAGAGGCTAGACTCACCTGCATAGATGATTGCCAATTCTTTCCGAGAATAATTATCGATGGGAATGGTCCTCAGGACGAAGAAACCCCGTCCCGAATACAGTTCTTTGCACAGCTCGTGGAGCTTGGGTGCAAGAGTTGGAAGAGGGAAAGTGTCCTTTCCAACATGCCCCAGTTCGAGATTCAGCCCTGTTTCCAATCAGAAATGCTGAGTTCGACGTCCAACAACTTGACGATAACCAGTGGTGTACCTTTGAAGTGGACCAACCCGTCATCGATCTCCTTCAATTCTGCCTCGTTCAGGACATAGACCCATTGCTTCTCGCTTACCCAGTCCTTGCCTTCCCATACAATAGGTCCGTCTACCCTGGCCGGGAATCCAGGGGGAAGAGGTGTGTTGGGAAGATCCGGGTTCTCAGCGAGGCGTCTCGCTGTGCGCTGTAGATACTTGTCGAAATTTGGGTGATATTCAATATCTGGCTGTTGAGCTGTCGGGATTGCAGATGCACTCATTTCTTGCGAGGCTGGAATTGAAACGTGAGGAGAGTCTGGGTGGGAAGACCTTGAAGCTTATCTGATAAACAGGTAGGCTTATCTGATAAACGATTCGAATCGGGACGGGAAAAGCGGCCCGAGAAGAACTCACTGCCTACTGAAGGCAAGGGAGTGGTCAATAAACATCCTTCGGGAAATAGGAGGATTCTTACAGAAAAAAGAGTCAGAGTAGGGGGTTGATAAAACGTCCTTGATCCGAACTACTGAGGAAAATACACTGAAGATAAAGATACAGGTAGGATAAAGAACCAGGATTCCTGAAGTCACTGAAGCAGAAA
This sequence comes from Cyclocybe cylindracea, assembly GCA_013376435.1. Lineage (NCBI taxonomy): Eukaryota > Fungi > Basidiomycota > Agaricomycetes > Agaricales > Hemipholiotaceae > Cyclocybe > Cyclocybe cylindracea. The sequence continues at coordinate 323,292 of MPNV01001270.1, forward strand.
CCAAGTCTTTCAAGCAAGAACAAGAGCAAGAGCAAGGGGAGTGGATAGCCGTAGGCGCCTGGCGTACTGACGCTACATGTCGCAATCACGCTGCGCATTGTGCAGGGGATAACTCCAAGTTGGCCGTAATCGATGAAGGCGACAAAACAAAATTGAGGTAGGGCAAGAACCAAGGTCCGCGAGGTCTAGAGAGCATCCATATATTCTTGCTCTGGTTCTTCATACACGATTGCAGAAGAGTCTTCGGTAGCTTTTCCCTTTCCCCTCGTAGAACCTTTGTTGACCTTTGGGTCATTGATTCGGGGAGGACGAAAGCTCTTCGGAACGCTCTTGCCAGCTGAATATTTCCGAATGGCACCACGATCGCCTTCGAATTCACCATCTCCGATCTTGAATACTATGCCCAAGACCGACTTTGAACGCGTTTGGTAAGCCAGGTCTTCTTCGTCGTCCTCAGGAAGCACTTCGTCTTGAACTTCGACTGAACCAGTCGTGACTTCCCAGCGTATTTCGTCTTGAGGAAAAGGGAGTATCGGGGGCAGTGCGCAGACTAGTTGGAGGAGAAGGGGAATAGCTGCGCCCATAGCGCTAAAGTGCAACGTTTTATATCTTGAAAGAGAATTTGAATATTCATCAGTTATCCATTCAACGCGCATAATTCAAGATTCCACACCCGTCACAGAGTATTACATCCTTGCACCGACGCATGTAATTTGCCAACGACGTTTTACGCGTAATGCATATCATGTTCGTCCCTTCTCGATGACTTGAACGCGGGCCCGTTGCAGCAACAGATGTTGGGACTGTCGGGAATGGTCTTGGGGCATTGAGCTTATTGATGCGAGGCCGTTGTAGTGCTTTCGCGGGTTCCTGGGCCGAGTCATTCGCCCTCTTCTTTCCCTTCACCCTCCTGCTCTGTGTATGTGTGCTAGGCTGGTCACCCTGACTCGTTTGTAAAGCACCTGCAGGTTGTGGTGGCCGGGGCGATTCTGCACTCGGATCAGCTTCGGGAGTCATTTTGAGTCTCTTTCGGGTTTCTGCGACGTTGTCCGAGTCGAGTTTACGCTTCTTCGTCGTGTCCATTGCTCTTGCCAGCGCAGGAAGGCTGAGCGCGTCCGTGGATGATGAACGCGCGAAAAGATGATCAGATTGACAGGGACACAAGTGCAAACAGTGAAAGGGTCACGCTCCCGAGAAAATCGATCTCCGCTTTGCTCGTCCCTCTTCCCCCAACCCCCAACCCATCGGCTGTGGTTTTCTGGTTTCCTCTAGAAAGCGCATACGTCGTTGCCCGTCATGAGTCAGGATCTCGCGGAGCAGAACATCCAGATGTGGAAGGTCAAGAAGCTCATCAAGAGCCTTGACTCTGCCAGAGGGTATGTTTTCCAGCCATCGCTCTGGCGCATATCAGTGGGCTGATAAGGACTCTTATTCCAGAGCTGGCACATCCATGATCAGCCTCATTATACCCCCGAAGGTGCGCTACGATCGATTACTTTTCTCCTCAGTGTGCAGGAGGTTGATTGGTGTCATTTTTTAACAGGATCAAATCTCTCGCGCGTCTGCGATGTTAACACAAGAGTATGGAACTGCTTCAAACATCAAGTCTCGAGTCAATCGTCTCTCTGTGCTTGCTGCGATCACAAGCACCCAGCAGCGCCTGAAGCTTTACAATCGCGTGCCTCCCAACGGCCTCGTGCTTTTCGTGGGGACGATACTGACGGATGAAGGCAAGGAAAAAAAGGTGTCATTTGATTTCGAACCTCATAAGCCCATCAATACGTACGTGCCCCACCTGTTCTCTCCGTGATCATCGCGTCTGAGGGGCTATGCAGTTCGCTTTACCTCTGCGACAACAAATTCCATACGGAGGCTCTCTCGGAGCTCTTGGAGTCCGATTCACGCTTTGGCTTCATCGTTATGGATGGTAACGGCACCCTCTTTGGCGTCCTTTCAGGAAATACACGTGAAGTCATGCACAAGTTTACTGTCGACCTGCCCAAGAAGCATGGACGTGGAGGACAATCAGCTCTACGTTTCTCGCGTCTTCGTGACGAAAAGCGACACAATTATGTGCGGAAAGTCGCCGAATTGGCTGTACAGCATTTCATCTCCAACGACAAGGTCAACGTGACTGGTTTGGTTCTTGCTGGAAGTGCCGATTTCAAGACGGAACTCAGCCAGAGCGACATGTTTGATCAGAGGTTGGCCGCCAAGGTTATCAAGGTCGTCGATGTAAGTTACGGCGGTGAAAATGGTTTCAACCAGGTGCGTAAACAGCCGATGTCCGTAATTTCTTCGAAGTTGACCACCTTTTTAGGCGATTGAACTTGCTGCCGAGTCGCTTGCCAACGTCAAGTTCGTCCAGGAGAAGAGGCTCATTCAAAAGTACTTCGATGAAATTAGCCAGGATACCGGACGTTACTGCTTCGGTATTGATGATACTCTCAAAGCCCTCGAACTTGGCGCAGTCGAGACTCTGATCGTTTGGGAGAATCTCGACACGACACGATACGTCTTGCGCAACGCTGCTGGCGGTATGTCTAGTTTCTATCCCATTCGAACGGAGACTTACAGCTTCGCCAGAGGAAATCGTCGTTCACTCCAGCAAAGAACAAGAGAAGGATCGCGAAAAGTTCACCGACAAGTCCACAGGCCTCGAGATGGAACAAGTCACAGAGCCCCAGTCCCTCCTCGAGTGGTTCGCTGAAAAGTACAAGGAGTTCGGTGCCAACCTCGAGTTCATCACGAACCGGTCGCAAGAAGGAGCCCAGTTTGTCAAGGGTTTTGGCGGCATCGGCGGCCTGCTCCGATACAAGGTTGACTTCCAGAACCTCGCCACCGTCGATGATGAGGATGAGGATGAGTTCTACTCAGACGATGACATCCTCTGACGGTATTGCAGGCTCCGATTAGGAGCCCCGTCCATCCAGGGTACGCCGGGCGGGGCGGAGGGCTGGGGTGGTTGGGAGTGTGGTGATCGCACAGGAGACGACGAGAGCTTGAAGAGCGTTGTTACGGACTTCGTTGGGAGTGGTCGTGTGATACTTGCCAACGTGAAGGAATGCACAGCGGGCGTGGTCCAGGAAAAAACGAAAGCGTGTTGTTCACCTGGTGTCGGAGTTCGTTGGTTTCGCGGAGGAAAATGTTTGGAGAAGACGTCGGCGACTGTTAAGTCAAATATCTTCCCTATACCGCGGACCACCATCAAACATTCTCTATTTCTCGCAATAGGCACGTTGCCTTCCACAATATTTCTCGATTCCTGATTTGACCCCTTCCACAGATATTCTTCTTGTCCAGTCGTTGACAATGAAGTGATTATCACACGGATATCACGACGGGTGGATGGATTGCGTACTATTTCTCAAGACTGATACGTGCTTTGTATCTCGAATTTGATTTTAATTGTGCCCTATGTTTTCATTGACGCCCCTTTCCAGCCAACGTGAAGTACATATCTAAGGTCAATAAGGCTGTGCTTTCGAGCAACCAGTTCCAGTGACTCTGCGCAATGTTCATGCTTAGTCCGTTGAACTGGGTCTTTCAACGTTCGGAGGGTATATATTTATTGAACATTGATTCATTTCTGTCCCAACCTGCCTCATTGCAAACACGCAAATAATTGCGCCTAAAGCATGCTCCGATATTATATTCGCCCGACGCTGGTGTGGCACACCCTCTTTTTTTCTTGAGTGCGCGCTCCGAGGACAAAATCTGTTTTCGTTGCCGAAAAGAAAACCTCCGAGGGCGTCTAAAAATAGCCGTGTCCGGGAACTTTGGGCAATGGGCCCACTCCAACCGACCTTTTCCGCTTTCCCCATGACCATCCACGGGTACTAGAAGGGCGATAAACACCCATCCGGCATCGGCGCGAGGCCTCCACAACTCTCTTGCTCACTTGCACGTTCCTTCTGCGAGGTCGGACATTGCCTTTAGGGTTGCTTCATGCTTCTGTGACGCGTAAGAAATCCCTGATACTAAGGGGAGGCACGATACGATCACAGGACCCTCCGCCCGCATTCTTATTACGGCTCCTTGGATGACTGCGCGACCACAACCCACTATCTGTCATCGATTTCATCTAGCTTAACTACGTCAGCAGGAAGAACTCCCATTACTACACCACTACTTATCCTACCCACCCGCAATCTACGTCAGACTCAAAATGCACACGACCACCATACTCCCTCTATATCTTATTGCGCTCGTAATCAACAGCCTACCGCCCTGCGCTGCGGCCCTTGGTCCACGCTACCGCCAGCTGGATGTCCGTGACACTCTTTCTCTTCCTTCTAAGGAGGCCGTCGCACGCAGCCTCTGGAACCCTTTACGTACGAATTTGCTCTCGCGAAGTTCGGAGAAGATAGGGCTGGAGAAGAGGGTCACGGGAGTCAACCTGAACCCGAATGGGTCAGAGTTTTTATGGTTACCACAGGACGATTTCTCTGGGAAGACGTTCTTCGAGTGAGTGGCAGCGCTTTGTGGAAGGTACATATGTAGCTTTGGAGAACTGAACGGCCCTTTGTGCAGTAATTTCCAATTCTTCAGCGCACCAGATCCTACGAAGTAAGACAATGATTTCCCTGTAGTTGTTTGCAGGGTGCTGACTTAAAATGCGACTCGGACTCACAGCGGCCATGTCAAGTAGGCTTTCTTTTTATTTCTGGTAGCATTCACCTAATCTGTGATCTGCATCTGTCAGTTTCGTGAACGCATCGACCGCATTTCAAAAAAGGCTGGCATATGTTACCGAAGACGGTCAAGTGGTGATGAAGGCGGACAATACCACTGATTTGCCTCTAGGTGCCTTCCGTGATAGGTGGGACTCCAAGCCTTTTTCGCTTTCTTATGCTGATACAACGGTTCTTCAGCGTACGAATTACAAGCAATGCGGTATACAACACTGGGCTATTTATCTTGGATTTGAATACGGCACCTTGGGGATGCTGTAGGTGCGATGATGCTTGAAGACGGCAACTAGAAACTGATATGCTTGACCCATAGCCGTTTGGCCCGCATTCTGGACTGTTGGGCCTAACTGGCCAGCAGTAAGTCATGCTTGAAATCTTCCAGACACAAAGTCTCAAGATACTTATGATCCAGGGCGGCGAAATCGATATACTAGAAGGAGTTCACGATAATGAACACAACCAAATTGCGTGGCATACAGCAGATGGTGAACCGATAAATCACGAGAAAGCACTTAATTTCTTATACTTCATTTCAGGATGCTTGCTGGATCCGAATGCCACCATTACAGGAACAATTTCTGTACGTATCGAGCCCGTCGTGTGTGTATACTAGACATTTACGTGACTGTAATTCGCAGCAAAACAACGGGGCCAACCTCACGAACTGTTTTGCAGAGGTTAATTCGAACAGCGGCTGCGATGTGACTGAATGGAGCAGGGCATCATATGGGCCCTATTTTGAGGAACAAGGCGGAGGAGTTCTTGCGATGAAGTGGGACGAGAACGGCATTTCTGTCTGTGAGTCCCGAATATCCTTCAAATTCCTGTTTCCTGTTTTTTATCAAACGTGGTGACTAGGGTCTTTCTACCGAGCTGCTATTCCAAAAGACATTAGAACAGGAAGCCCCGACCCTTCGCAATGGGGTACTCCTTCAGCGACGCTCATGAATACCCAATGCGACATCACTTCCTTCTTCTCCAACCACTCCATCATATTTGACATCACGTTCTGTGGTACGTGAAGTCACTGGGACTGACTTTGACCACGTTCTGACCGGTAGAAAAACAGGTGACTGGGCGGGCAACTCCTACGCTACTTCTGGATGTCCAGGAACATGCGATGGATGGCTCATGGATGGAGCGCATTTTGTGGTATGTAAGCTTCTGAATTCCGTTCTGCTCAATACTCTTCGGATGACGATGGATGACAGAATGCCTCGTGGAGCATCAACTCTCTTAAAGTCTACCGGAAACAGACGATTGCGGATATTACGACGGGCGGTAGCCGCTCTCCCTTACGCATAGCAGGTCTATGGGTGGCTATAATTGCAGCAATGCTGGGAGGGTTTGAACTGGCGCTTGGGGTTGTGTGGTGATAGACGTAAGGTTTCAATTGGAAATGTGCACTCCCTAGACAGCTAGACAGTGGATATGAGGCATGGCTGTACGGCAATTTTCTGTGCGAGTCAGCGTTGGTGCTAATGAACGTCCACAACCTCGAGCAGTGCTCCCAACAAGCGATCACATGACTCGTTTATTTATAACGCGGTCTGCTGCGACTCCCGTCTAACCATCTCCTCTTCTAAGTTCTAACTTGAACCACGATCGAGCCACCGTCTACGTCACGATTGACGATTGCCTGAGGTGCATCCGCTCCCGCCATCTATAAAATCCCCCAACATGGGCTCTATTTTCCTCCATTACTACGACAATGTCTTCGATTGGTTCAACAGTTAAACACGCCCTTGCAAGCTTCCAGGACACGGCGAAAATCAAGGATTTGCGCACGGATACGGTGGAGTGTACTCCGTCGAGTGGTCTGACAACAGATCATGGCGTCAAAGTATCAGACACGGATAACTGGTGGGTCACAGTCCCAATTACTGCTGCCCCGATCCTTGACTTGGAGGATTGGAAAGGTTGAAAGTGTCCGACGGATCCCTCGCGGGTCCATCTCTCCTCGAGGATCAAATCGCTCGAGAGAAGATCCATCGTTTTGACCACGAACGAATCCCTGAACGCGTCGTGCATGCTCGTGGAACCGGTGCCCATGGCTACTTTCGAGTGTTCGATGACTCGGCAGCGAGGTGGACGATGGCACCCGTCCTGACCGACGCGTCGCGTACCACGCCTATATTTATTCGGTTCAGCACTGTCCAAGGGTCGAAAGGTAGCGCAGTGAGTGCAAATAGCGTCTGTTCTCTGTATTCCAAATACCGAACATTGTCTATCTTCGCCAGGACACTGTTCGCGATGTACGAGGCTTCGCCATGAAATTCTACACTGAGGAAGGGAATTGGGACCTCGTTGGCAACGATATTCCTGTCTTCTTCATCCAAGACGCAATCAAGTTTCCGGATATCGTCCATGCCGTTAAGCCTGAGCCCCAAAACGAAGTACCGCAAGGCCAGTCTGCGCACAACAATTTCTGGGATTTTGTTGGGCTTCAACCTGAATGTGAGAGTCTCTGCTTTTAACATTGACGGCACGTTGATTGAGCTTTGAATCGTTCCCAGCGGCGCACATGGTGATGTGGGTTATGTCTGACAGAGGTACGTACACCATCGTCGTCTCAAGACTATCTGATGCTCATCCCTTGTAAGGCGTTCCTCGTTCTTTCCGCATGATGCAAGGTTTCGGAGTTAACACCTACACTCTCATCAACGCAGAGGGAAAACGCGTCTTCGTCAAGTTCCATATGATCCCCGAACTTGGTGTACACAGCCTGGTTTGGGACGAGGCATTGAAGATTTGCGGACAAGATCCTGGTGTGCAGTTTTCGACAATGTTGACAAAGTATCTGACTGACGCTTTTCCAGACTTTCATAGGAAGGATTTAGAAGAAGCTATCAAATCCGGTATTTTCCCCAAGTGGACCTTCGCCCTCCAGGTCATCGAAGAGAAGGACGAACACAGCTTCGATTTCGACATCCTCGACGCTACCAAAGTATGGCCGCAAGATTTAGTACCGCTCCACACGATAGGCGAATTCGTTCTCAACAGGACCGTCGACGAGTTTTTCCCAGAGGTGGAGCAGGTAGCGTTCTGCACCAGCCATGTTGTGCCCGGCATAGGGTTCAGCGACGACCCGCTGTTGCAGGGGCGCAACTTCTCCTACTTTGATACGCAGATCACAAGGTTGGGCGTCAATTGGGAGCAGGCAAGGATCTTGAATGATGCTCTGTGACCAAGTTGACCTCTTTTGTTGCAGATTCCCATAAATCGACCGATTTGCCCTGTGATGAACCATCACCGCGGCGGGGCGGCGCAACATCGCATTCATACAGGCTCTCTCAATTACTTCCCAAATCGTGATAATGTTGGACATCCCATTCCGCCCTCTCAAGGCGGTTACGCGGAGTAAGTAACCAAGTATTGCGATTCTCTCGCTGCTCTCAACATTTTTTGCAGATACAAAGAGAAGGCTGTTGGTATCAAGCAGCGGGTCCGGGGCGTCAAATTCCAGGAGCACTTTAACCAGGCCCAGTTATTCTACAACTCCTTGACTGACTATGAGAAGGAACATCTCAAGGCGGCCATCTCTTTTGAGCTAAGTCATTGCGACGACCAAAGGGTATATGAAACATACAGCCGAGTCCTGAACAACATCGACTTCGAGCTTGCGAAAGCCGTGGCGCAAAATGTGAATGGCATCGTACCGGACAAGCCAGCTCGCCCGAATCACGGCAGAAGGGACCCGACCTTGTCGCAAACGTTCTACTCTCCGAAGAAGCCTACCATTGCAACCCGCCGAGTCGCTATTCTCGTTGCGGATGGTTTCAATATGTCCGAAGTTGAAGCTGTCCGTGCTTCGCTGGCGAGCGCCCACGCGACGACTTGGATTATTGGCCCTCGTCGTGGCACAGTCTACTCTGCTGGCGAAACTATTGGTGATGGCAAAGGTCTTGTTGCGGATCACCACTTCGAAGGACAACGCTCGACGATGTATGATGCGCTCTACATTCCTTCGGGTGCTGTCCATGCCAAAGCACTTGCACAAAATGGTCGCGCCACTCACTGGATCCGCGAAGCCTTTGGGCACTGCAAGGCCATCGGGGCTGTTGGCGATGGTACGCAGTTTTTCCCAATGATATTTTGCGTGGAGTTTACCCTGTCACCTAGGTGTTGCCGCTATACATCTTGCATTAAACCTCCCATCGGTCAATATCACGCACTCGCTCGACTCCGACGAAGTCGTATCTTCGTACGGCGTTGTCACTGTCGGAAAATACAACATCGCAGGTGCCGTTCGTGACGCCCTTGAGATCGCACCTGGCCCCCAAGACTTCGTTTCGAATTTCGCTTTCGAGATAAGCAAGCATCGGTGCTACCAGCGGGAGTTGGATGGGCTGACTAGCCAAGTCGCGTACTGAGCGCTGAGGACTTGGATCTGCAAGAGGAAGCGAGGCTGCTGTATTTGTATTTCATCAAGACTGGGAATGTAGGCTTTTCGAACCATTATTACCCTAAGCTGGCATCTTTCTGCTTTGCTCTTGTTCCCTCTCTCCAGCCTTTCATCTAAGCCATGGTTCTCCTCGACGGACCTCACCCACGTTTCCCGACTGAGATATTCGACCTGTTCATTGATTCACTACCCGACGAAGAAGCGTGTCCTGAACTCATCACTATCTCGTTCGTTTTCGAGGCGAGCGAGGCCCCATCTCTTTCACTCCATCCGTGTTTCTGGCTACGCTGAACGACTCACGACACTACGAATTGATGACGCGATGCCGTCTCTCTACGGAGAAGGGTGTCTAACCGGGATCGCGCCGTTCATCCAGGAATTTCACTTCTATGACCCCTTAATTTGGGCCAATGAATAAAAGATGAAACGGAAGGTCGAGGAGATATGCACTCCCGGCCATATTTCATGCCCTACATGGACTGGATTACGGAATCAGGCTACTCGAGTTGACACAAAACATCACATGGAAGCAGACAGGACTGGATTATCAGTCTCAGACTGTGAGGTGTTGGGACATATACGATACTGCATTGATAACCAACAACCAAAGGAATACGCCAAGCTTGCGAACTAATACTCAACTCCAGGATCTCAACGGCCACTTTGTGACTTTCAAGCCACCACCATCGTTGAGGACTCTGGAGATTTTATCATATCGAAAGGTAACTCCGGCGATATGAAGGCACTGCAACAGTCCTTTGAAGCACGGCAAGCGGAGAATTGGGTTAGCCTTGAACGTATGCTGTCGGACCTCAAGTTCTCAATGATCCAGGACATTATTCTTTGCTTGAAGTTCGATGATACTATCGCAAAAATCTGGAAGGAGGTCGAGTTCAGTTCGTGCGGCGCCTCCACGGTCTGATACGCAGCGCCCTCCTGTCTTTGTCCGATCCTGCAACTCTAAGCACGAGGAAGTTTATGTTTCAAGTTGCGTTCTCAAAGGACAACATCGACTACCTCCTGAAGATGCAGGCAATGGAAACCGCCATTATTCTGGATCCTGGAATACTTGACTGGTAAGCGTCTTTCGTGAATGTTAGCCAGGCATCGCTCGGACTCATCAGCTTCTTCACAGAATCCTGGCGTGATGATACGAGTATATTTATCAACCATGTTACGGTGAAATAACGCCAACCACTCCATTGAATTGATGCTTTGAGAATGTGAAGTTGCACTCTCTAGGTGTCCATCGGATATTTGTGGAGCAAGGTCTTCGCTATTCTGAAGGTTGCACGAAGGAAAGCAATTCAAAGGATACAAGAAAAACAAAACAGCGGAGAAAGTTCGAAGGTCGTCACAGTCCGACCATCGTGTAAAGAAACTGTAACGAAACTCGTGTGCAGCATTTTGGCGAACGAAGCCTCAAGATGTGTGAGCCATTGTTAACCTCTTTTTGACCCGATGATCAATATAACCTAGAATAATACGTCTTAATCGATAATCAATTATTTCGGGCTATCGTTTGCCTCAAACATATGTGCACACGCAGGGCTAGAAAACAAGACCCGACTCGAGGGTGCAAGAAATGAAGGTCCTTCCGTTCCCGCTGCGGCACATTTTTAGCGCCGGGTGCAGGGAAGTTAGAACCCGAAGGATAGAAGGGGGTATTCTAATGGAAAGAATTAGCAGGGTGTTGGGGGTACGTCCCCGCGCAAGTGCTTCACGAACACGAAGCGACAATGGACTAAGAATAGCACGAGGCTAAAAATATCCGCAGCGGAGAAGGTATGGGGCATCCATCTAATTCTCATTTGGCCAACTGAGCATTGTATTGAGAGAAGGACGGCCCCTCGATGCCGCTGTATCTTTTGTTCCATACTCGCCCATCGAAGAGCCGCAGTCAATAGGGGTCCTGGCCGAACAATGTCAATGTAATGGTCTTGCAATTTCTTTGCCTTTGAAATCGTGCATGACGCTATTCTTACACCACAAAGATTCTACAGCAGAGTCGAGTAAAAATTAACTCATGAGAGTACCCACCCACTGCACCTCTGACGTCTGTATACAACCTATGTACGTCGCCATCTTCCGTGACGCTCTTCTGCACTGAAAGAGTATCATGCTTGAAATTGATGGTCTAGAGCTCGGGTGAGGAGGCATCCAAGCTCGCTCGCTTCGGGAGCAAGTAAGCAGCACTCACGCCATGGGAGTTGTCTCCAATACGTCCCTGCTACGGCTGGCCATCTTGAAAGAGCAGCGTAAGAGGCGCAATCGTGTAAAACGTAATCGAACACCAAACGATCGTGGCGAAATTCTGCTCGTCAGTCTTATTTAGATTCAGCAGTTGAATCCCTCGGTCTGCCTGCTACAAGAATAGCACCAATGTGGTTCCTTTCAGTGCGCTCCTCGGTTACGTCGGTCCGTCGGAGACCAGGTCTATTCAATTGTATTGATCACCTTGCGTGGAATTATCCCAGTGGAGGAAGCTCGGGTCGTAGACCCATCGTCAATGGCGTCATTCAGAGATTACATTCGCGAAGATCAGAGAGTTCTCGGGACGAGAGGAGAGATCGCAGTCCGTATAGGCATCTCTGGGCCGTATCTTCTGTATCTTGCTTGCTACTCATATCCAGACGTTCCAGGCTTTCCGAATCCATTACTAGGAGACAGAGGACGTGTTCAAGGGCCCAGGTGATCAATCCCTGCGAGAGCCTTGAAATAGTAGTTGTCAATATGGGTCTCAGGATCCCGGTCCACTTGGGATATTCTTCGGTGAATTCAAGGACGCGCCACTACATACTGTGACAGAGCAATCGGACAAATATATGCTGCGTTCTCTAGTAACGCCGCCCACCTCGACATGGATGATTAGGTGCAGATAGAGTTTCGCCAAAACAGTTCAATGTGATGGATGTGAAGAGCCGAAGTGTTGATGATCACCGAGTGTGGTGATTTGTGTTTCGGGGGAGTTCGGGGGGCTAAGCTCGGCTTTAATTGCAGGTAAATCCAGATGCATGCGAAGGACACAATTTTTTACCCTCGTCCACCCCCATATGAATAATTTGTATCCGCGTTTGTGGTACCCATGTGGTGCTCGCAATATTCCGAAAAGAATCCAGACGGCGCTGAAGCGATGATGAATTCGTTGGAGCCGAGACTTGAGCACACCATCGTCCGCCACAGGACGGTGACACAGTGTCCGCTCGAGTCTCGTCATGAAAATGCTGGCTTGGTGGGCTTTCGATACTTACACCGAGATGTCCATGGCAGAATACAACCTACATTTTTCTCGAGGGCGATTGCCAACTGGATAAAACCAAGTCCCTTTTAATCTTGGGTTTCTTCCCATGAAAACTTTGGTGAGACGTCAGCGCAGATCCCGAGGTTTTACGAAACGCGACGGAGGCGGTCCAGGCCATGTACCAGGTGTGAGTATTGAACGCCCGCACGAGTGGCGATTACATGAGGTGCTGTAAAGCTCTAGAGCACTCTTTATCTTCTGGAATCTCCTCACAGCTCGTACCTACACAAAACCCGCACCATGCCTTGTCACTCGAAATTTTAACAGACTTCGAGCTACAAATATCGTGAGATCACCAAGGCGTCGGAGCAATGCAGAAGGTACCCGGGGGACATGTCCTCGAATATTGACTCCACGCGAGTCGCAAGTTTTAGTCGGTAGGTACTAGGTACTAGGGGCTACTGATACGCGGAGGGAAGCAAAGCGCCCGTTGTATGGCAACACGGGAGCAGACGGCCGAGCTCAAATCTGGATGGCAATCAGTGCAAGTGGAAGTACAAAGTTCGGGTTTTATTGCCGGTCCCGGTGAATAAATGCGAATAAAAGGTGAGGCCGAAAGTGTGCGCCCGCGAGGCGGAACGGAAGAGGGGCTGAGAGCGCCACACAGCCCTTTTTGGGTAGTACGCCTGTCAACTTCAAGACAGAGTCACGGTTGGAGCGTGGACGCTAAATCCGCGCCACACACGTTTCTTCGAGCCTGTATCTACTGGAGAGAAGGAAGACCTTCGAAGGCGTCGGAAGGTTGTCATCCGTCGACGTCAAGAATCGAGACCGTTCGTAGTATTTGCCTGTACATGTCGTTACGGGCTCAGCCAAGATAAGATAAGGGCCGCCATACAAATGGCAACATATTGTCATACGAAGTGGTCCAACAGGATCCAACATCCTCGTAGAGTCCTTGGAAAGGAGGCTTGAACACATCACGATCATGATCGTGATCCTGCTTGTGCAGCCGCCGGGAGACGCGCCTCGAGATTTCGCGATAATTCCGTAGGTTGCACTCGCCGAGACAGCGCTCTCAAGGACGGCCGCGGACAACGAAGGACTGGGGACACATAGCCGGGGTCAATGGTTCAGCCAGCACTAAAGCGTGCCTCCTCAATCTCTTTACGAGAGTTATGCAGAGCAGCGCATGCCAGCAGGACGGCAGGGTTATCTCTTCAGTTTCTCCGTATTTGGATCGAAACCGGTGACGCAGCGGTTGGTAAAATTTCTATCCGTCTAGTAAGGGTGTCTGTTGTCCTGACCTTCTCTCGTCAGTTCTGTCCATGAGTGATTGACAAATACACATGCCAAGCCAGAATTCGAATTCCAAGGGGTACGTGCCGTAATATTTCATGTCCGCTAAGCGAGCAAACCACTTTTCAGAGCCTCAAAGAGGACTGAAGGGGAATAACGTACCGTGTCATACTTTCGTCTGGCTTTTAATAGCTCCACTGGCTCGACACTCGCCTCGGAGGTCTGTGGACATGTTCTGAGCGGTGGCTTTACTTAAGTTGAGCTTCAAGGAGCCAAAAACCAAAAGGGGTCCGCTAAGGATAATTCACCCTTCAACTCTCGAATGTTGAAGAGAGTTCTACGGGCACGGACCTTCAAACTCAAGCGTAGGGCCCACGAACGTTCATGCATATTACACCCCCGTGTTGTCAAGCCATACTGCACTCCGAGTGGCGTATCTATCAGGGCCTATTCGAGTCAACAGTAAGCAAGACGCAGTGCGTAAGCCTCGTTATCAACGCGTCAAGTATCTCCGTCAGGCGACTGTCAATGTGGGTCGGTCACCGGAAACTTCCGTGGGGCTTTCAGTCCCACGCTCTGTTCAACTGTTCCAGATCAAGATCAACTTCAGAGACCGAGATACGGGTTTGAAAGGAAGATGCAAATAGACCGATAAGGAACTAAGTTTTGCCAAGCTCGAGCACTCCCGCCAGCTCACCAGTGTCCTACCTCTCCCCCTTATTTTTGAACAAAGCGCGAAATGAAAATGAGGCTGCGTTGTGGGCGTCCATGGGCGCTTATTGACTCTTCGGCCGAGCGGAAGAAAATCTGCTTCCGTCTGTCCCTTTCCGGCAGTATGTTGAAAATTGAAATGATACCTTAAGCAGCAGAAGGGGATATTCTCCCATACTGACAAAGCTTAAGGCGCCCTTCTTGAGATTCGCGAAACGCCACGCACGTTCCTCCAGCCAAGATATGGTATATATGACAGACCCTTGTCGCGTACGCGCCCTTGGACCCTGTTCAAACCTCTGGCGGCCACGGAGAGCTTCCGGATATCACGGATATATTCCCGGCCTCGACCCAGCTTGGTTTGTGACGTATGCAACGGCGATGTCAACATCTAACTTCGAACGTTCGCCTTTTATATACATCCTACAGGGTTCGTACGGCTGACACGCCTAGATATCTGCCTCTGGGAGAATTAATCCTGGGCGGGTATGGCTCACGAGCCCTAATGTGCAGCACGAGGGCAAAACGCCATTCGTCTTCCAACCCCACGGGCCACAGATGCTGGCTAGAACAAACGATGTCCAGATAGGCGAAGATAAAGTCCATCGATCGCTGGGTGTCCGGATTCCGGGCGACCGACCAGCTTGCCAAGACGAAGAGCTTTTTTTGTTTCGGTCAACGCCCACACCAATGGCACTGTTCCGGGGTGGTCGGTCGCACTTTAAGAATAGCTAGAGGAGAATGGGATTAGTGCAATGGTGGTGATGAAGGGAAGATTTATCAGAGAACAAAGTAGATGGGGGCGCTGGGAAGGCATAGAAGCACTTACACAGACAAATGAACAGCCTACAGACAGAGCTATTTTGAGCGTGCTAGCTGCCTCCTACGTCGAACGTACATCCCACACGAGCCCACACAAGCCGACAGGCGGAGATCCCTTATTATCGGCGTGTTCGCGTCTAGATTACTGATGATCACCATCTCGAGAAGGGTGTAAACCTTCGGGTATCTTCTGGTCCTCATCCGAAAGATACTTCGTCAGAGCCAAGCGTTACGACACAATAGAAGCTGTCGCAGGACAGGTTTCTGTACTATCATACGGATCGCGAATTCCGAGAGCAGTCTCTGGTGAGGTCGAGATTGCAGCAAATGTGCCACAGTGCGACAGGTCGCCTTATCCGGGCCCATCTCGTGGGCGCTTATCTTACCGATCTCATTCCGAGTCGGCGCCAATCTCGCTCCTCGCCTGCATTTCCAAATATTGCAACACGATCGTCAGTTAATCCAAAACAAAAAAATTTCTTGGTACTTTCACTGTGGCAGTCCCGTTCGCAAAAAACCCTCGATATTTTTCTAGCCGACACGTCTTATCCCTACAACATCGATCAGTGTGGGCAAGTACGGAGAGACATTCGCCATTCGTCTCCAGTGTCTTCCTTCAGTTACATTTGTTATTAAAAAAAGGAGAGATATTCGCCATTGGAGACCAACCTCAAATCGCTCATACGACGGGGCGCGTGATCGTGACGAGAGGGGCATATAAAAGACGCCAAGGCCACTAGCACGATAAGAAAACCCCCAACCGCTGCACGGTCCGCGAGTCGACACTGCCTCAAGGGAGACTCCAGATACTCCCACTGTCCAGCATATGTATAGATTATTCCCTTTCCTTGAAGGTGTGCTCAGCGTCCGCTTGGCGTTCATTTACTGCACTGCCTCGTCTCCCAAGTATCCTCTTGTCATCTCATTCGCCCTTCACACCTCCCTGGACGACGTCGAATATCCACTTTCGAGGGGATTCACATTGCATTCATCCACCCCCATCTCCGGACCTCCACCTCCTGGCCTGCTCGCGTAGGCTGCCAGTATTACCAATCCCAACAGTGCCTTGCCTTGCCGTCCAATGCCCTGCCCATACTGCTCGTATGTCCGCTTGGCTTCATGCGTAAATGCGCGGACTTCAGTGTTACTTGCTCTTGAGTAGTGTTTGACCGAGGCGATAAATCCACCTTGGGCTACTGCCCCTTATGATCTTCCCGGACCCCAAATCCCATAGATAGAAATGCGTTCAGTGAACCCCCTGGAAGCCTCGTTCTCCAGCCTATCCGACGCTTCCCCTCGCTGTGGTTTAGTTCACGAGTCTACGTTGTACCCTCAAATGGACCCTGGATCCTGTACAGTTACCCAACGCCAAAGATTAATAGGGGTCTCGCATTCTAGCCAATGGGTCTCGTGAACTGTTTGGACGGGTACGATGTTCGCAGGGCCTACCCCATGATGGATATCTGTCACCCCGAGATCCCACTGCCAGAACTTGAAAGACTGCTGGTCGCAAGCACCACCGATTGTCGATTGGACTCTGAGGTGATTGGACCCTTGGAAGGATCACAAGTCCTCCACCCTCGACGACCAATGATGTAGATGTCTGGCGCGTGTTCCTTCCGGGGTAAGTAATGCGCTAGAATTAGCTTTGGCCCACTTGCACAATCACTGGCGTGGGGCAGGATGTTCAATTATCTCAATTGCAGACGATCGAAGATTCGGTTTTTCTCGACGACGTCCCTAACGATATTTGTTAAAAGTGTTATTTTGGAATGATCTCGACTCTGCGGGTATACTAGGCGTCGTAGAAGACATAAAGAGAACGTCTTCATTTGACAAAGTTGTCAGGAGGCTTTCCACGGATATGAAATCTCATGGAAGCTCACACACTTGTATCATTGTTCTAGTGGTTGTGTGCCATTCAGCATGCGGTAGCGCCCAACTTCTAGTCTACCTACAATTCTGCAGATTGTAGCTAGAGTCGATCGTAGATGAAAATGCGAAGACACTTGAACTTATCATGCACTGGTTATAGGTCCACTTTATCTGCGCAGGCTATGGTTCTGGTATACAACCCAAATCCATGCGGAGGTGCACTGCCGTGCTCCAATTGCAGAGCATTGAGAGTTTAACTGAATTCGACGGTGAACATTTCAACAACCTCAATCAAGTTGCCTTCTTCCATTTCATTTAAACTCCTTTTATATGTTCATTTGAATACCTCCCTCCTGCTATTCGAATTCGAATGGTGAATTGGCAAACAATCGGACGATGCAATCGTCAAACGAGCCACCGACTTACGCCCACGCTGGTCCCTTCGATATCCAATTGAGGGATTACACCTTTTGAGGTAGCTCGCGTCTCCTAGCGCGCGTCTTCTCAGTACTCTCTATCCCTGCATCGCCGTGCACTGTGCAAGGTTTAATATCCGCAGAGTGCTACTACAATGAACTCAAATGAGAATCCAAAAAGCAAGTCAGTTGATCTTCGGACGCCGTCATCGAAGACCGTGCGCTGTGCTTTAACCGGGCTTGACGAACTGCGAATGCGTGTGCGTAGAAGACTCCGTGAGCCTTGTGACGTCGATGGCCCGATGGATGGACGCAGGATGTGATTAGGAAGCGTCAGAACCAGGCGTTGAGTAGAGAAGAAGTTCGGGCATGAACGACGAACGCGACTCGCGTTTGAAATCGAGACACGGAACCATACGCGCAGCAAAATGGAACCGACTCGGGGCTCGGAGGCGCCGATAAAAGGAATTACGCGTACGGCGTGCGGTGTATAATTCCCGCACCCGCTGAACAAGGACGATGAGCAAGGGGATATGTCGACAGTCAGGTGAAAACAGAGTCTGAGAAGGTGTACGACATCGAGAAGGTGCCCGATCACCAAAGTCAGAGCGAAGCCTGGGGCCGGTGAGTAGGCTTATCTTGAAGGAGCTTTCAAGTTCTCCGGTCGAGGACGTACGTATCCTCCGGCATCTACTCTAGTGGCGTGTCCATCATTCATGATCACATCCAATGAAACTGCCAATTGTTTATAGCAGGATGACTATTAGTCTCCGAGCGAGGTCGGCGGCGGTGAGCCGTAAGTCAGCATAGTTGACACTGTCCTATCGTGCTCGCCCAGGAGCCTCCGATTCGAAGCCTTCAAATGAGTGACCCAGGCAAGGTTAGGTTAGAGTAGTGTGCGATAAAGACAGATGCGACGATACGTAGGCGGTAGGCGGGAGGATCGCGAAAGGGTTATGACGTCGATTGCGGGGTTGCGCGGGACTAATTCGATTCGTTCGATGGCGCTGTGTTGAAAGAGGGACGAGGGGACCCTGCACCGCGAACGAGGGAGAAGGGGGAACAGGAAGAAGGTAAGGGTGCAGGAAGAAGGTTAGGTCGAATGAAGATATGGGCAAGGGGGAAAAGCAAAAGAAGGACGAAAGACGGGAGGAAGAAGGAAAGAAGAGCGACTTCAAGGTGGCTCCGAGGTGGGCCCGACAGCCTCCGCTCTGGGTTGGGAACCTTTGTGACTTCCTGGTGCATTCGATGAGGTTCGAAGTTGGATATTCATAGCACGTGTACACAGATAGGCGTGCAAATAAGACTGGGAATAGGATTGGGGACAGACCTCGTAAATTTGATAGAAATACTGCGCTCGGAGATCGGAGCTGGCTTGCGCTCGTCCGATGCACATATTGAGACTGGAGGAGTTGGAGAGGGTGCATTTCTTTGATAGGCCAGAGCAGTCCTTCGAGATTGGAGGGAATTAACGAGAAGGCCACGATGGTAGACACGATGCGGTGCCTCTATGAGTGTGAAGGCCCTTGGAGCTTTTTGAGGAGCTTTGATCCTCTAAGCTATAGTACTTATCTTGATGTATGAGTACACGAGCTTGCTCTTTGACTGCTGGAAGCAGGATCGGTGGACCGGTGAATCGTTGGCGCCCCAGACCCCTCAATGTCGCGCTGTTCCCCGGCATGCTGTCGACTCTTGACGCATGAGGAAGTGGGTGGATTAACGTACCCCCACGCGCTGCTGATCGCCATCCTAGCAGAGGTACCCCTGATCCATCCCAGATCGTTAATAGGAAATACTTGCTTGAGGAGCCGCGGAAACGAGCCGCAGGACGGCCACCCAAAATTTCAGAACGGGAATGAACCTAAGTCTTCTTGCTAGCCTAGGGTGCCAGTGGGAACAGCAGAGTGGGAAGTAAGAAGACTTACGAAATGCATCGGTCGACGTCCGCCATTCCACCCGTGCATACCCGTGAGAACAATCATGCGGCGATGGCCGATTCCTTGCCACCATTTCGAGTTCTTGAAATTGAGTCCAAACCACACTCACTGAAGTTCCCTCTCGCGACAGAAAGGACGATATGGCGAATACTGAATCTTTGAAAAAACGCCTCCTAACGAACTACTCGATGTTATCTTCAGCGACACACCCTCATGTCCTGCAACGGTTTCTCGATTCTTTTCACATCTCGCTCGTCGACACCTCTTTTATAAAGTCGACCTCCTCATGGACGTGCCGGAAGACTGCGTACTACGCAACCGCCTTAGATCTTTATGACATGGACCTCAATACCTGTGCGCACTTGTCCAAAGACTGGAATCGTGCCGTACATCAAGGAATTTCGTTGCAGGTTCAGTACAGAGCGGAACGACGATGCCAACACAGCGTCCGCGGACCATTTCTTGCTTGAAAACGACTTCGTGGCAGTGCTTCTCGCCTTCGGAGGGCCGAGGGCTGACCTGACATCTTTCTCGATATGTTTCCCAACATACCCCGGTTGGCACCAGCTGGGCAACGCGTTGCGCCACGCCTTGACCGACTGTATCCACTCCCCCAGGCTTCAACGCCTGTCACTCCATCTAGTGAATTGCCTCCCTATCACATATTTCGTCGGCGCGCACTTCAAACATCTCGATTTCATGGAATGCGGCACCGCTTTGCTACAGGACACCGACCCGAAGTGCCTATGGTCAGACACCCAGTTCGCGTACCCCTACGTGCTCGAGTCGTTTTCCACTGACCATGAGGCAGTGATCGAGTTTCTTGAAAACGCCTCTGGGCCTCAAGTCACTTCCGGATTGACCAAACTCCGTCGTTTGTCTTCGGTTATTGTCTTGACGAATATCACGAACACACACACAGGACCAATGACAAGGCTGAAACGAAGCTGCTGAGAACGGTACCTTTGGTCCCCTCAAGGTGTCCGCCGGGTATTTGTGGAGCAAATCCTATTCTTACCGTTCCTGAGATTCAGACTGGACTCGCTAATTTTGAAGGACGAAAGGCGAAAATCAAGTCAACGAACACCAAGACAATCCATACCACGGAGTAAGCTCGAAGTTGTCGCAGCCCGATATCGGTCCACAGACACTCGTGTGCCGCATTGTGGTCGGCGACTCCGATGTCTCGAGCATCTGAGAGCTTGTATCCCCTCTGGACCTTCTGATCAACGAATCCTAAACCGTGATTTCAGGCCATGTTCTCCGCCAATGCTTGTGCAAACACCGGGCTAATGCATAGGATCCGGCTCGAGGATGCATGAAGTCACCTTCCGTTCCCCCTATGGTGCAATTCTAGCGGCGGATGCAGGGCAGCTAGAGCTCGAAGGATCAACGGGGTATTGCGACCGGAAGAAGTAGCAGGGTGTTGGGGGTACGTCCCTTCACTGCTCGCAGGATTAGGCAAGTAAACACGACGCGAATAGACTAAAAATAGCGCCGGGCTAAAAATAGCCTCGACGGAGAACAACTACGGGGCAGCCATCTCGTTCTCATTTGGGGCGCCGACTGTGCGCTGTATTGGAAGAAGTTCGGCCTTTCGACGTCGTCGTGTCCGTTCCTCCAAACGTATTGGTCGACAACACCGACCAATAGGCGTTCTCACCGAACGATGTCAATACGATGGTCCGAGCCATTCATTTGCTCTTGAAAGCGTGCATGAAGCTATTTTTGCACCATGGCGATTCAAGTCGAATGATAAGGTCGACTGCAGGAAAATAGACTCATTAGAGGTTATTTGCAGTTCTGAGGGCTCCACAAATCCGTGAATCTGATTGGCTTGGGGCCTCCTTCAGCCAATGAGATTTGGGCGATTCTAGGAATATTCGAAGTGCAAATAACCTCTATTAGAGGCTACTTACTGCACCGTTGATGTCTACAAGCCCTGTACCTCGCTACCTTCCATGATGGCCTGTCTCGGAGCGCAGAGAGGGATACAATGTTGGCCCAGAGCTGGGGTGAAGAAAGGAGGTCTAATGCGCTCGCTTCGAGGGCAAGTAAAAGGTGTTGCACCCTGGGGACTCATCAGGGCTGCGGCAGGTCATCCGTGAAAGGGCGACACCAGAAGCATGTTTGTGAAGCAGCCAGAATGGAATAGATTCATCCCTTTGCTCAGATGACGCAGTATCTTGAAGACGCTAGCATGCCACATCGCGATAAATTTCAGTATCAAACACGAACAACTGCAGCAAATTTCTGCCTGCATGAGGCCTAAATTCTGAAGATGAATGCCTCAACGCGGTATAAGAACTAATAGCACTGTCCATAATGTTCCTTCGTCGGTCTGTCGGAGACGACGTCTATTGTCATTGTATATGCCACCTTGCGTGAAAATGCCCGGTTACACTTCATCCTATCAAAGTGATGGACTCAGATTACAAAATCATCGTCAATGGCGTCATTCAGAGATTTCAATCGCGGTCAGAAAGAGTTTTCGGGACGACAGGAGAGGTAGCGGCCCGTTAAGGCATCTGTAGCCCGTATGTTGCTACTAGTTGTCGTGTCCAGACGTTCTAGGGCTTTCTGGATCCATTATTAGAAGAGATTGCCCCAGGTGATCCAGTGAATGGGAGACCCGATATGCCAGTTGTCAATCTGAGTCTCGGGATGAAGTGATAATCGGTCCGCATGGGGTATTCTTTGATGAACACTGAAAAAGACACTACCAGTAATAGAGCCAGTCGAATGTCTGCAGGGAACTAGACGAACACGAGTTTTTTTCTCTTGAGCAATGGACACGGCTGAACACAGACGATTGGGTGCAGATATAGTTTCGCCAAAAGCGTGTGGTGTGAGGGATGTGAAGAGCCAAAGTGTTGATGATCACCGAGTGCGGTTACTTATGTTGTTGCGAGTTTCGGGGGACTCAGTTCGGCGTTAATTCCAGTAAATCCAGACGCACGCGAAGGGCCCAATTTTTTACTTAGCCCATCTCCATATGAGCATTTTGTGTCCACGTTTGTGGTGCACATGTCCCTCTCGCAATATTCCGGAAGGAACCCAGCAAATTTGAGGTCATCCGTGCTGAAGAGATGGCGCATCCACTAGAACCAGAGTTGAGTACCTTGTTCAAGTCTCGTCATGAAGTCGCTGACTTGGCTCGGTGCTGACACGAAGATAGTCACCACAACCTCCAGCCCATCTTTTCGAGGATCGAAGACGATTAGCTGGACAGGCCAGATCCCTTTTCAACATTGAATCTTCTCATGAAAGCTTCGACGAGACGTCCGCGTCAGTGCCTGTCAGCGCGGATCGTTCTTGAGGTTTCACGGACGGCGATAGAGGCGCCCCAGGCCAGGAATCAGAACTACGTGAAGGCCGTTGATGCTCTCGAGCACGGTCTATAGGCTCTGGAAATTTCCCACAACTTGTACCCACACCAAATCCGCACCACGCCTTGCATCCTCAATTTTCAGACTTGAAGCCGACATAAATCATGCTGAGATCGCCGAGGCGTCGAAGCAACGCATGAGGTACTCGAGGAACCTGCTCTCCCATATTGACTCCGCGCGAGCAGATTTAGTCGGCAAGGGTGAAGCTGATGCACAGAGGGAAGCAACGCGGAAGCGGACGGACCGGTCTGAAGGGCAATTAGCGAAAATAAGGACGCCACATTACGGATCCTGATTTTGATTTTGCTTGCCCAGTGAGCCAACGCGAATGGAAAGCTAGGCAGATGGAAGAGGAGCGGACCTTTCGAAGACGGAGCGGAAGAGGGTTAGGAACGCCACACAAACCTTTTTCGGTAGCACCACTTAGGCACGGAATTTGTGTCACAACGGAGTCACAGCATGGACACAGAAGGAATGATTTCGAAAAGTTCCAGCTACACATATCTGAGTCTGTACCCGTCGAGAGGTCGAATATTATATCCCGTCGACGTCAAGAATCGAGACCGCTCGTATTTGCCTGTCCCTGTCGTTATGTTAGTGGAATCAGCCAAGATAAGATAGCAACACAAAAGTGGCAACGTACTGTCATCCCGAAGTGATCCAACGTCCTCGAAGAGCCCTTGCAGTGGGCTGTTGTACGCTGTTGTATCCATCACGATCACAATCGTGATACCGCCTGTGCAGCCGCCGGGAGACGCGCCTCGAGATTTGGTTCTATAGGTCGCAATCTCGAGGACAACCACGCATAACCAAGGACTGGACCCGGCTATCTGAGGCTCGATGGTTCAGCCAGCACCGAAACACGACACTTCAATCCCATTTTACGAGTGTTCCGCAGAGCAGCGCATGCTAGCAGGACAGCAGGCTCATCTACCCAGCTGCTATCTCCGTATTTTATCAATCGAGACTGCTGACGCAGCGGTTGGTAATTTCCCCATCCATCTGGTAAGGGTGTCTGTTGTCCCGCCCTTTTTTGTCAGTTCTGTCCATGAGTGATTTGACAACGCACATGCCAAGCCGGAATTCCAGTTCCAGGGGGTACTTGCCGTAATGTTTTCATGTTCTGTAGGAAAATACACCACTATTCCGAGCTTCAAAGAAGACGGAAGTGGAATAACGTACCATGTCATACTTTTGTCTAGCCTTTCATAGCTCCATTGGGGTGTTCTTCACCTCGGAGGTCTACGAGCTTTGAGCCTGTGAGCCTCAAACGTCCAAAAACAAAAAGGGGCCCACTTAGCATAATCCACCACCTCAGCTCCTGAACATTTATTAGGAGGGTTCTACGACAGACCTTCGCACGCAATCGTTGCCTGGCAGGGGAGACCGACGGATGTTCATAAATACAAGGTCGAAGTGCGCCGTAATACGAGTGGCGTCTCATTCAGGGCCTTTTCGGAGTCCACGACGCTGCTGCGTAAGCATCTCCGGAAGGCGACAGTCGATGTGGGTCGGTCTATGTCGCCGGAAACTTCCGTAGGAACTTTCCGGTTCCACACAGTTTGTCAACAGTTCCAGATCAAAATCACTTTCAGAGACCGAGATACGCCGATACAGGTATGAAAGGAAGATGCAGACAGACCGATAAGGAACTAGGTTTTGCCAAGCTTGAGTTTCTTGCCAGCTCAGCAGAGTCCTGTGTACCTCCTTATTTTGACCAAAACTCGAAATGAAAATGACGCTGATTTATGGGTGGCCATGGGCGCTTATTGGCGCTTCGGCACGAGCGGAAGGAAAGTTTGCTTCCGTCTGCCCTTTCCGGCGATTTGTTGAAATGATGTCTTGGGCCCGAGAAGTGATTAGATATGGCTAGGTCCACGAGTCACTGCTGACGA
Organism: Cyclocybe cylindracea; assembly: GCA_013376435.1. Lineage (NCBI taxonomy): Eukaryota > Fungi > Basidiomycota > Agaricomycetes > Agaricales > Hemipholiotaceae > Cyclocybe > Cyclocybe cylindracea. Next base: position 347,976 of record MPNV01001270.1, read on the forward strand.
AGGTCTGCCTTCTTGAAGATTAACAAGCGTCACGCACGTTGGATCTACGCACATGCAAGATATGGTAAGTTCCAAAGCGGATCCTTCACGCTAGCTCGCTTACGCGTCCTTGTGTCTGTCAAAACCATCTTGCGCCCACAAAGAAGTTCCGGATATCAAGGATATATTCCTGCAAAGCGCTTTGTGGGCCACACGACAACGGTGACATCTAACTTCGAACGTTCGCATTTTATATCACCCTACATGGTTCGTACGGCATACCAACACGCTTAGACTGCAACACGATATCTGTCTCTAGGAGAACAAATACAAGTAGATGAGGGTGAGTACGGCACGCGAGCCCCAGCATACAGTCCGAGGGCAAAACACCATGACTATTCGTTTTCTTTAAAGCCACAGATGCTGGCCAGAACAAACAATACCCAGATAGGCAAAGATAGAGTCCATCGATCGCAGGGTCCGGATTCTGGGGCGACCATCTTGCCAAGACGAAGATATTTTTTGTTTCAGTCAATGCCCACACCAATGGTGCCATTCCGGGGTCACGTCGGTCGCAGTTGGAGAATAACTAGAAAGGGATTAGTGCAATGGTGGTGATGAAGAAAATTTATCAGAGAACAAAGCGGATGGGGGCGATGGGAAGGTATAGAAGCATTGTAACAGACAAATGAACAGCCCACAGATGTAGCTATTTTGAGCACGCTAGCTGCCTCCTACGTCGAGCGTACGTCGCACACAACCCGACAGGCGGATATCCATTACGATCGGCGTGCTCGTGTCTAGAGCGATGATAATCTCCATCCTACGAAGGACGTGTTGGGGTGCGCACCTTCGGGTACCTTCTGGTCCTCACTCATCCGAAAAGGACTTCTCAGAGAGCCAGGTGTCGCCTGCTGCTATGTTGATCAGAAATGGGAAAATGCATGAGGGGAGACCTGCGTTGTAGCGAAGACGCCACAGTGCGACAGGTCGGCCTATCCGGGATCATCTTGTAGGCGCTTATCTTACCGATCTCATTCGGAGTCGGCGCCAATCTCATTCCTCGCCCGCACTTCCAAATACTGCAACCCGGTTGGTTGATGCAAAACAAAAGTTTCCTTGGTATTTCCACCGCGGCACCTCCGTTCGTGAAAACCCTTCCTTATTTTTCCAACCTTTGCATCTTATCTTCCTGCAATGATGAACGGGCGACATGTAATGAGAGACATCGGCTATTCATTCCCCATGTTGTTTTTCCATGATGCTTGCTACCCGACAAGGAGATATATTCGCCATTGGAAGCCAACCTCGAATTGGAGAAAATACCTCAGACGATGAAGCGCGTGATCATGACGAGAATGCATATAAAAGGTGCCAAGGCCAAAATCCGTGGAGAACCCACGATAAGCAAACCCGCAACCAGTGCACGGTACACGACTCGACACTGCCTCGGGCAAGACTCCAGAGACTTCCACCCAGATTATGTATGGGCCCTGTTTTTGAAGGTGCGTCGAGCGTCCGCTTGGCGCTCATTTACTGCACCGCCCTGTCCCTCGAGTCCCCGTTTGTCATAACATCTCGACAAGCAGCTTTACACCCCCGCTGGACGACATCGAATATCCGCTTTCGAGGAGAATTTTGAATGCATTTATCCACCCCCATCTCCGTGCCTCCACCCTCTTGCCGACCAGTAGTTCTGAACCCCCGCGGCTGTACTGCCAGTCCACCAATGCCAATAGCGCCTTGCTTTGCCGTTCAATGTTCGAATTCTGCTCCTATGTCCGCCTGTCTCCAGACGTATATGCGCGGAGTCTGCAGTGTTGCTCGTTTTAGGCATCTAACGAGGCGATAGCACTAATTCCACCGTTGTCCTGGACAAATTTAAGACGAGTCAATCCTGCCGTTTGCTCGCAAGGAAAATCGCATCCCTCGAGGCATCGCAAGGCCCGCCAATCGATAGAACTGCTGACAGCTGCTTCCCTGTGGTCGATCTTAGGAGTCATCTCACCAGCACCCATCTTTACACCGACCCCAGAATGGACCCCGGATCCAGTACAATCATCCAAAATATAGCCAAGGGCCTTTCGCGTTCGAGCCAATGGGTCTCGTGAACTACATACATCGCGAACCTATCCCATGATGGCTTTCTGTCACCCCGAGATCTTACTGCCAGAAACTGTCGGTGGCGAGCACCGCCGATTGTTGATTGGACCCCTGGAAGGCGTCACGAGCGCTCGTCGCACAACAACCGGTGATGATTGGTACGTGCTCCTTCCAGACGGGGTAAGGTCAATAGTGCGCCTATAAGCGCTCTGCACAGGCATTGATTATCTGAAATTGAGGGCAATCGTAGATTGAACTTTGAAGACTTGCTCAACGACGTCGCTAACCACCACGATCTGATGACGTATTTTGGGACGATCTGGGGGATGATTTTGGACGTGGAAGGTTAGAGGAATGTCATCGGTAAAGCGAGGACATCTTCTATCAGGAGGCTTTCCAGAGATATGAAATCTCATGAAAGCCTACACACTTGTATCATTGTTCTGGTCGTGTGCCGTCCACCGTGAGGTCGCGTGCCCGTCTTCTGGTCTACCTACAACTCTGCGGATTGCAGCTAGAGTCGATCGTAAATTAAAATACGAACACATTTGAACACTGGAACGCACTGTGTTTATGGATCCACTTTATTTGCGCGGGGTGTGGTTCTAGTGTACAACCCAAGTCCGTACGGAGGTGCACTGCCGCGCTCCAATTGCAAGGCCTTGAGAGTTCAACTGAATTGATTCAACGGTGAACGTTTCAGGAATCTCAATCAAGTCGCCTTCTTCCATCTCATTCCCCTTAACGTGCTCATTTGAATACTTCCCTATTCGGATTCGAGTGTGGTGGTTTGACAAGTCAGATAACAAACAATCAGACAATACAATCGTCAAACGAGCCATCGGATTCGATTTGCACCCATGCCGGTCCCTTCTTAGTCAACGATATCCAATTAAGGGATTATACCGTTTGAGGTAGCTCCCGTCTCCTAGCGCGCGTCTTCTCAGCACTCTCTCTCCCTGCATCGCCGTGCACTGCGCAAGGTTTAATGCCCGCAGACCGCTATGACAATGAACTCAAATGAGAGTCCAAAAAGCAAGTCAGTTGATCTTCGGACGCCGTAATCGAAGACGGTGCGCTGTGCTTCAACCGTGTGTGAACTGCGAATGCGTGTGGGTAGAAGACTCCGTGAGCCGTGTGATTGGCGGGACGTCGATGGGTCCGATGGATGGACGCAGGATGTGATTAGGAAGCATAAGAATCAGGATTTGAGTAGAGGTAAGGTATGCATAGAGTCAGAAGAAGTTCGGGCATGAACGACGAACGTGACTCGCATTTGTGAGACACGGAACCGTACGCGCAGCAAAACAAAATGGAACCGACTCGGGGCTCGGGGGCGCCGATGAAAGGAATTGCGCGTACGGCGCGCGGTGTGTAATTCCCGCACCCGTTGACCAAGGACCACGAGCGACAGGAGATATCGACAGTCAGATGAAAACGGAGTCTGAGAAGGTGTACGACATCGAGAAGTCATCGAGGAGGTACCCGGTAACGAAGTCAGAGCGAGGCCTGCGCCCGTTGAATGAGTAAGCCTATCTTGAAGGAGAAGGAGACTTCAAGCTCTCGAGGACGTACGTAGCCCGACGGCATCCAGTGCCACAGCTGTCCATCTGTCGACTCCATCACAGCCAACGAAACCGCCGATTGCTTATCGCAGGATTACTATTAGTATCCGAGCGAGGCCGGCGGCGGTGTTAGAGGTAAAACAACAGGGGCGGCGTACGTACGTCGCAAGTCAGCGTAGCTGACATTGTATGAGCGAGCGAGATCGGACTGTGGGGGATTGACGTACTGATAAACTGAGCGCCGGTCAGAGCCAAAGCTAGGCTTTGAATGTTGAATGCTGACGATTAAAGGAGCATCCGTCCCGAAGCCTTCGAATAGGTAATCGAGGCAAGGTAGGGTTAGATTAGTATAGAATAAAGGTGCTTACTAGAGGAAGCGTAGGCGGGGAGGATCGCGAGCAGGGTATGACGTCGATGGCGGGGTCGGGGTCGAGCGGTGCGACGGCGCTCCTCCAACCATAAAGAAGGCCAGCTGCAGGGTTGTTGGTCGGTGGGGAGACTCGAGGCTAGCGAAGTGCGACACGAGAAAGGAGAAGGCGAAGGACGAGGGCAGGGGGGAAAAGCAAAAGAAGGACGAAAGACGGGAGGAAGAAGGAAGGAAGAGCGACTTCAAGGTGGCTCCGAGGTGGGCCCGACAGCCTCCGCCCTGGAGCTAGCAGGGGGCCCGTTCCAACTGCATAAACTTTGGTGCGTTCGAAGTGGGATATTCATAGCACGTGTACAGAAACAAAGCTTCACAGGCGTGAAAATAAGAATCAGACTGGGAATACTCAGCCCTGGGGTCGAAATTGGGGACAGACCTCGTAAATTTGACTACAAACCCCGCGCTCGGAGAACTCTCTAAAATTCTTCGTCCGACGAAAGTAGCTGTGGAGATAGGCCACTGGTGCTTACTCTAGATGGCAAAGAGAAGGACTTCGAGATTAGAGAGAAGACCACGATGGACGGTAGTTCTGGGAGTGAGTGCGAGCGCAATCGCTAGTCTGATCCTCTGATCTTGATGTACGTGTTTGACTGCTGAAGGCAGGATCGGTGGATCGGCGAAGCGATCAAGTGCCCCAGACCCCTCCTCACCCCGTGGCGTTCCCCGTGCTGTTGACCGTCGAAGGGTGTTGAGATTAACGCACATGCGCTGCTGATCGCCATCCTAGCAGGTATGCCATCACCCGCTCAGACGTCAGACCCCTGATCCTAGATCGTTGATTGAGTAGTAAATGGTAGGAGAGTCGCCGCGGGAGGGAGGGAGGGTTTTCGAGGGCCAGCGAGCAGCAGTCTGAGGTCCTCAAACCAGTTACCAGAATAGGGCCGGGGTCGCGAGTGACTCGAGGAGGAGGAATGGAAGGTGTCTGAGTCCATGCTCATGACCTTGAGGGGGATCTTGGGTAAGGGACCAGTCTGGCTCGTTGGCTGGCCGTGGGGGATCTTCATTTCGAAGCGTGCGTGCACTTGAGGCCGTAGGTACCACCGTACCAGGAGGTGCATGCGCTTGTCGCCAGACTCCTTAGTACGGGGTTTGAGGTCCAAAAGGCTTCCAGGCCTTATCATCGGTCCGAGACGTCCAACTGCCCGCCTGGGGGGTAAGGGCCTGGGATTCGGAACGGGGCGATACACCTAGCCTAAGCCAGAACAAAGTAGGAGAACCTGAAGGCTGGGCGGGGCGGTAATAGACAAGTAGCTCGTGGTGATGGTGATTCGATGCAAATGGCACTCCAGCTCTGGCAGAACGTGCTTCTTGGGGACCTTCTTGGAGAGTGAAGTTCTTCTTGAGGTTCGGCGGGCGGGTCGAGACCTTGATCGTCGGCGCGTCGCAAGTTCAGTTCCAACTTGGAGTCTTCCCAAAAACCCAAAGATCCAAAGTATGTACGTACGGGTGTACGTTGTCGGCGACCGGTTAACAAGAGGCGGCAATAGTAATTCAAGAGGCGAGAGCAGGAGATGGAGATGACGAGAGCATCAGAGTGTACCAGGCTGCGGATGCCATACCAAGGCCGTCGAAGTCGAACGGCGCACGAAGTCCCTCCAGAACAGACGACAGGTTGTTTTTTTTATCTTGAGCTTGAAGCTTGATAGAATTTCTTGTCAAATTTCTAATAAGCCTCGGAACAAAAAAGGGGGGATCGCTCGATACGTCGTGGAAGTTCGAACCGCTTGATGCAAGTCGAGATTCGGGAAGGCGCGGGGGACTCGTAGAGAATGATGCCTATTTCCAGCAAGCAAAAGATGAGCATACAAGAGAACAAGAGATCTGAGAAGGCGGAAGGAAAGGAACATGAGCGTAAAAGGACGGGGGACATCAGAGTGTAGCTGCGGATTTCATACCAAGAACCGGCACACGAGCATGGACGCGAGTTTGTTTATCTTGGGTAATTGACTGAAGAGTGTGTAGAGTATGTGGGCTTGTGCCAACGCGAACGACGAAACCTCGGCTAGTAAACCTCAAACATTGGGTGATAGTTAGGCGAACGACGAATCTTCGGCGAGTAAACCTCAACACAGAAAAGCTTCGTCCACAGTGTAAGTTCGGACCGCTTGATCCAAGTAACACACGAGAAGAACGGAGAGCTCGAGGAGAACAATGCCTATATGCAACCAACAAAAGAGCAACATGGGCATAAGACGACAGGACAAGGCGTCAAAGTGTAACTGCGGATTTCATACCAAGGAGGTTGGGCGGCACACGAGCACTGCTCGTACTGGGAGTAGTCTCGTGCGGGCTTGTTAAGAGTGACGAGTCAAGCTTCAACTTTTCAAGGCTGTTTGTCTGGCTATATATTTTCTTGGGTGTCAGTTGAGGACTTGGACAATCAAGTGAAGTTGGGCTCAGGACGGTGGGTAAAGGTTGAACGTTCGGACCGTTCGCCAGGAGTGCAATGACGCGTGTCGAGATTCGAGAAGGACGGAGAACTGGCGGAGAACAAGCGACACTGTTAGACTTACAAGACGAGTACAAGGCAAGATGGAAGCGCGACTGCGGGATCATACCAAGGAATGGCACGGCATGACGCGCAACATATCTCTGTCCGCCAACAGGGTGATCATGATGGGCGCTAGCGTCCGGCCAAGGCCGTCGACGAAGGGTTGCAGAGTGGGTGTCACTGGGTCCGGAAGGCTAGATGGATGTGGACGACATCAGCTCTCGGTGGGCCATCGCAAACTCGAGGAGGAAGAGGGGAACGTGAACATACATATGTGGTAAAGGCTGCGCCGCAGAAATCGACGCTCAGGAAGCGAACACAGGAACGGGGGCTAGGAACCAGGTGGGAGAGGTGGAGCCTATCGGAGAGACGATTTGGAGGGGGATGCCTGCATAGCGTAAGGTACGTTGGTCACAGAGCGGCCCAAGCATACAAGCCAAGAGAATGAGGTGGTGCGCGACAGTACGACTCGAGATGTGATTGGATGGGAGCTCGGAGGGCCCCGTATGTATGATGGAGGTGTGTGTTTTGACAATCGACTTTTGCTTTGAAAGCCTGAAAGACATGCGTATGTAACGCCCGGACGTTGGGCAGCAGGTGATAACGATACTCGTGTTGGGATAAGATGCAGGGCAGGGCAGGTTCGAGCCGGGGGGCGGGGTGAGAGGTAATAATAATATGATTGGAAAGATGTGCAACGTTACACGTTCAACCTTGGAAGGCTTGGTATTAACGGCGCTTTCGTTTGTCCTGGTCTGGGGATGAAATGGATTGTGGTTTAGACTGAAAGGACGACTGACTAGTAGAGTGCTTGAAAGGTGTCAAGGCGGACGGAGTGGGGGGCGGGTGAGACATGATGTGATGACTTCAGACTTGGAGGATGGCGGGCGTTGCGATCGGGGAAAGAGGAGATGTGAGTCGGGCGACTCCGACTCGACAAGTTCCGGAAATGGTGCAGGGACAGATGATTGACGTCGGTTGCAGCTATGGCGGGGGTGCGGCCGGGCGTCATCGGGGATGCGTCCAGGTCGGCGTATAGGCCTACGCAAGGCCAGCTATCTGGGACGCCGAAGGAAGGGTTTTTCATGTCACCGAGCGGTGGTGATGATGGTGTTTGGCAGTTCTGGTTGAGGGGGGAAATGCCTTGGTGTGGCGTGGAATAGACTTCGGTGGGAAGGTCGCCAAAAGCGGGTAGATCTAGATCTGAGCACGTGGACAGGACCCCGCGGACTCTGATGTGCGCCAAGTTGCTCCAATATCTGCGTCTCTTTTCAATCATCACTCGACTCGCCCTCCTTGCCACCATCATCCACATCCACCACCGCAGAGAGGACAGACGTATGGCCACCGCCACGGCCGTCCTCCCCCCCCCCCCGCTGCGGCACTACTCAGCCCGAGACCCAGGCCGCGTACCCCGGTCCGCACGTCGTCCACCGACGGCTCCGCATCCTCCTCGGCCTCTTCCACATCGTCGCACACGTCCTACACCAATGGTCCATAACGCGCAGCCAGACCCCACCGAAAAGCCTCGGGCCCTCCCCGCCCAGGACCCAGCCCCCCGCCGCGGCTCGCCGCATACGCTTCGCGCCCCTCCCAGACCCCCGCCGCGCCGTCGTCATCATGGACGACGGGAACGAGCTCCCCATCGCCGACGGCACACACTTCCCCGCCGCCGCCTCCATCGCCGTCATGAACGCCGTCAGCAGCTCCGGTGCGGGCCCTATGACCACATCATCGTCCTCCGAAGCCTGTGACCCTGACCCTCACGCCCCCATCTCCACCCTCGTCCCGCAACACCACCAACACCAACACCACCACGACGAAAACGCCGCCAGCAGCAGCAGCTCCTCGTCCAATTCCTACTTCTCCAACTCGTCGCTGCCAAGCTCGGCTACGTCCACGCCGCGCACGGCTACCCCAAGCGATTTTGACAACAAAGACTCGCCCGCCTCGTCCGTCGGTTCTTCGCCTGTAACCCACAACTCCTCGCTGCCCTTGCCCGAGCACGGCCACGGCGCCCCCCTGCAGCCCGTGTCCTCCAACACCCCCACCGCCGTGCCCTCGTCGCGGCCCAAGCACCGGTCGATATCCAACCTCATCCCATTTGGCAAGCGCTCGTCCGCCTCGTCCTCCGGCTCGAGCTCGCACTCGCTCACACCCACCCCATCCATCGAGAGCAACGGTACCGCACGCCCCGGCCGGAAAACGATCACGACCGAGGAGATCCTGACCTTCGGGACTATCAACCTATTCCGCACTGCGTCCCGCGATAGCTCCCGGGATGACTCTGCTGCCCCCTCTTCTAGTGCCTCCTCCGGCAGCAGTACCACCCTTGGGGGGTGGAACCTTTCCCGGTGGGCGAGTGCGAGCGGGGGCAGCACCCCGATGAATGGTTCGTCTCCACTCGCCCGTACGCAGAGCACGCAGAGCTACAAATCCAAGAACAAACGCGGCGGCGGCATCTCACTCTTCACCTCCGCTTCCGAATCCTCGTCCTCCCTCGCCTCCGAGTCCGCCAAGTCCTCCAAATCTTCCTCTTCCACCCCCAAACCCACCGCCAAGCCAACGAGTCGGCACAAAGGCGCCCGGATGCTGAACGGGCGCGTGTACGGGGCGCCGAAGCGCAACAACAACAATAGCGGGCCTGCGGCGAACCCGTTCGCGAACGCGCGCGACGAGGAGCCCGAGTTTGTCGAATGGGGGTATGGAGGCATGGGCTCGGTGAAAGGCGCGCGGTCCGCGGGCGTCGCGGGCGCGTCGGGCGGGGTGAACTGGGAGCGCCTGCATGGGGGCTCGGCGGTGCGTGAGGGTGTGGGTTGGGGAAAACGGAGTAGTGGGAATGGGAATGGAGAGAAGGGTGGTGATGGGGAGGACGAGGAAGATGGGGATGATGGGAGTGGGATGGCGTGGGTGAAGAAGAGGAAGGCGGAGAAGGAGAGGAAGGCTAAGGAGGAGAAGGAGCGGCTGGAGAGGGAGGCGAAGGAACAGGAGGAGAGGGAGAAAGAGGAACAGGAGCAGGCAGAGGTCGAGATGGATGGAAGCAAGATGAGCACGCCGACGCCGACGCGCACGTCTACGATGGACGGCGGGGCGATGGCGGAGCTCGCTGCTGGTTCTTCTGCGTCTGCCCAAGCGCATATAGTCGCTGTTGTGACCGACGAACCTGAAACCACTATCACTTCCGCCTCTGCTACCACCATCACTGCCGAATCCACCGAAGATAAACACACCCCTACGCCTCTCGTGCTCGACGAGCCCTCAACCACCGCCACCGCTACCGCTACGCACATTTCGCCCCCCGGCTCCGGCATGCCCACGCCCAACGCCAGCATCCTCAACGCAGCTGCAGCTGCCTTCCTCGGCTCTGGGGTGCCCACGCCGATGACACTTTCGCCTGCAGCCGAGTCTGCCCCTCCCACCTCTCTTCCTTCTGCTCCTCTCACTGCTGCTGCTACGCCAAAGGAACACGTCCTCACAGCTGTGACTGTTCCTGTGCCCGCACCGTCCGCGGGGCGGAGGCACCACCATTCGCATTCGCACTCGATGTCGATGTCGATGTCCGGTGGGCTGGGTACGCCGAATGGGGTTGTAGGTGGGCATAAGAGGACGCCGTCGAAGGCGAGTATCGCATCGCGCGATCGTGAGAGGGAGAGGGAGGTGTTGACTGGAGAAGGGTCGCTCGGAGACGTCCAGGAGGAGTTCAAGGTTCCGCCTAAAGACGAGGGGCTACCTGCTGAGCCGAAGACGCCCTTATCCACCGAGCCGCCCAAGCCGTTGGGAGGGGACGACACCACCCCAACGCCCACTCCCACCAAGTCTCCTCAGGCTAAGGGTGTCAACACTGCTGCTGCACCCGCACCTGGGTCGGGCGAGGGCGAGCCCCGCCATCGTGCTGCTTCCACTACCTCCACCTCCTCGAGCTCGTCGACTGAGAGCGACGAGAGTGACTCTGAGGACGAGAGGGATCGGGATGATGATGGGGAAGATGATGACGAGGAGGAGGACGAGGAAGAGGAAGAGGAGAACGAACGAGCGAGGAAGACGGCGCTGAGTGCGAGTGTGGAGAAGGTTAGTCGGCATAAGGAGTAAAAGGTGCCGGTGCCTTATGGAGTGGCGAGGAGGGCGTTGTTTCAGGAGTGTTTGAGGAGAGGAGGGAGGTGTTTGCAAAGGAGGAGTGTCTTTGGCATGATGGGGAGTTGCTTGAGGAGTTTGGGTGGGTTGCTTGCTGGAGGGGCGCGGGAAAGGAGAGAAGGAGAGCAGGCTGGCACGAACGCATGGCGAGGCGTTGTACGTTATCGGCTGGTTCGCCGGTTGCGTGAGTGGGTGGGGGAGCAAGGCAGCAGGTGCCGCTGAGGGCGGGGGATGGGCGTTATGTGCGGTGGTCCAGCTTATGTGCGATCATCGTCATCATAAAACTGCGGCTCGCGTTGGGTAAGCTTTCGACATTCGACGTTCGACGTTGCGGACGTGTTGGTGTTGGCGTTTCATCCTGGGTTCTGGCGGATCGATGGGCGACACTGTCGAGGAGGATCCAGATATGCGCGACCCATGCAAGACACTGGACAGCGAATCTTATACCACCCCGGAGCTCGCTGCTCGCTCTTCGGTCGCGGGCACAAGCACCATTCAAACCTCACACCTATCCTTTCCTTATACCTTTCTGCGACCCGGGCCTAAAGGATGCTCGCGAGCTTGGCTCATCCTCGTCCTCGTCGATCATCCTTGGCCTTGGCCTTCGTCCGTCCAATAAACTCCCTCCGACGCATGGGTGGGCGGACGGAGATAACCCGACCGCCCAATGAACGTTCGCCTTCGCGCAAGCCGTAGGCTTTAATGGAGCTTGGGCCGGTCTTGGCGTTTCGAAGCCCTTGAGCAGTCGATCCGCCGGTCGCACTTAGAGGTTTGGGCAAGATGTGCGAGGCGAAGGAGGCGAGCAAGAGGTTTAGGTTGGGCTTGGGGCTTGGGTGTGGAAAGGAGCAGCTTGGCACCGTTGGGTTTGACTGGGAGAGGATGGTGATGGACGATTCCAAGGAGGCTTGCATAGGCTTGCACGATATATGTGTAACTCTACTTGGCCGCCCACAACACGCAAGGCGTGGAGTGGAAAGGATAACCTGACTGACCACGAGTTCGTTGGTTATCCTCTTTCTTGTTCTCCTCCGCTCAATATCCCACACCTGCCTTCACTGCCTCACGCCCTATCCTTCCTTTCGTTGCTCGTCCTATATTCCGAGATTCTGTCCTCCTTCGTCCCCCTCTACCCTCCTACCCCGCATCTTGTGCTATTTTCGTCTCCTACCCCACACGCGTCCGTTTGTTTCACGGCAGCTTTCCCCACATTTCGCCATTCGTCACCGGTGCTCGCTCACTCGGATTTGCCTCCGCCCTTCCGGCCACTGGGTCCGAGCTGTATATCATACGCCATCCGATCAATCTTTCTCTTCCGATATCCTTTCCCCCTCGCCGCTTCGCCCGCCTGTTGTAGCTGCCTGCCATTGTGTGGAGTGTATAATTGTGTCAGCGACGTATTTTACTTTTTCTTTAGTGAGTTTTTCCTTTCGTCTGTCTTGTTAGGTTGGGGTGATGCTGACCACCTTGTGATTTGGGTTTTGTAGATCGTGCTTCGTGGCCTGTTCCATAGACTAGAGTTGCTTGCTCGCCTGTTGGCATATTCGGTCTGATCGTTTTGTGTCGAGTGTTGCTTGGTGGTCTTTCCGTGAGTCCTTTCACTCTCTCGACCTCTCCTGCTTACCGATCCTTTCATCCTTTCAGGCCCCATTTTCGTGTTTCATTATCCCCTTGTCTTCGTCGTTCGGTGTTCCAGGAATACCCGCTTCTTTTCCGGCCAACTTGCTTGTGATAGTATCAAGTCACCACTCCTCAGTCCCTACCCCACCTTTTTCCATCCCCTTCCATCCTATCCCAGAATTGATTGTCCCATTTTTCTCTCATTATCTATCTACCCGCGCTTCGATCCATCCGTGCCATTTTCATATCAGTTTCGGCTCCAATCTCATTCTCTCGCGTCTCTCAAGCTTCAATATTCAATATTCAATCAAACATTCTGCGTTCATCGTCTCATTGCAAAGTGAACTGTGAACAGTCGACCAATAACCAGTAACTTATTATCTCCTTTTTCAGATTTTCTTTTCTTTTCTCGCTGTGTCCGTGTTTCGATAGTGTCTCGAATAGTGCCTTCCCTGCTCGTCCACCTCTCAGATCCATCCATCCATCCAATTTACAGTCCTGCACGACCTTCCATCGTCTCTAATCCCTTGGCGGCTTTTTGCTGTCTTCCATCCACTCTCCCTGCCACCCTTCGTATCCTTGCTCAGATCCTGCCAGTAGTAGTACCGTCACCGTATCCTTATCACCGCGAGCAGTCCATAGTCGTAGTCATAGTCATAGAAGACACTTCGATGCAAAATATATTGCTCTTGCACCAAAACCGCCCTTGCTAAGAGGGCTGAACTAGGGACAATTTAGGGTTGCTTGTAAGTATTGGAGTCGAGGTCTCGCAAGATCTATGTATTTCGTGTGTGGTATTCCTGTGCTGTGGTTTTCCCTTGTGGAATTGAAGTTTGGACGAAGGATTTACTTAACGGTGGACGCGGCCCGGGTGCAAATTCGCTTCACGTGACCGCGTTGCGTGCTTGCGAAATTTCCAAGTGTTGCTGACTGTACACTCCATTTACCTCGCACCATCGCTCCTTCTAAGCTCTCTGTCTTTGACTTGTGGACGTGTGGAGGGACGTCACGGCAGTCGACGGGCAACTTATCTATTGCTATCTATTACAAGTTTGACACCATCAGCGCTCAACTCAGAGGTTATAGGTTACGGAATCACGACCAGCGTACAGTAATTGCACGCAACCGACCTCCAGCTGACCATTACAAAGTGTGGTCACGCACGCGCTTGCCAATACTTGCTGTCGCTGGCGCAACGCTCCTTATAAATACGACATAGAGCATTGCTCGGGGGATCTGTAAACCTGGCGTTCCACGCCCTATCCCCATCCCTCAGAGCAAAAAACTCACTGCTCCCCTCCACCGCCATCACACTGTCACGCTTGACTAATACCACCACTCTTGGCCGTATATATACTCATAGACGAGTGAAGATAGGTTCCCCTGCCCTTCGTCTTTCCCAAGTGAGTGCTCCCCCCGTTCTGTAGGTCTCCGTTAGTCCCCGATCGCTGATAATATGGGCGATAGGTCTACAGAGCGTTCAGCAGCGACGCAACCGCGAGAATGCCTCCCATCTACGATAAGCCGACGAGAGATGAATATGATTACATCGTCATTGGAGGCGGGAGTGGAGGATCTGGCACCGCGGTGAGTAGATGCTATAGCAAAATTATCGTCCAACGCGTACTGATAAATGGCACTAGAGACGTGCGGCATCGTACGGAAAGAAAGTTGCGCTGATCGAGTTGACATCGAAGCCTGGTGGTACTTGTGTAAACGTTGGTCCGTTGTACTTGTTTCTGCCATCCTACGCCGACTGCTTAACTTCATCATCTCCTTTGTAGGATGTGTGCCCAAGAAAGTGCGCATATATTCACATTTCTCCCGAAACCATGACCAACCCACGCCGCCTTCGTAGATCATGTGGCATGCTGCCGACCTCCACGACAAGATCTCGCACCACACGAAAGGGTATAAATTCCACGGCGTCGAAAACGCCAAATTCGACTGGAAATCCTTCAAGCCTCAACGCGATGAATACATCAAGCGCCTGAACGGGATATACGCGAATAATTGGGATCGTGAAGGCATCGAGTTCCACCAAGGGTTCGGATCGTTCATCTCCCCAACAGAAGTGCAAGTCACCCTCCCGGACAACAAGGGCACGTATACTCTCAAGTCCAAGAACATCTGCGTCGCAGTCGGCGGACACCCGAACATACCTAGCGAGGAGGAAGTGCCGGGTGCGTCCCTCGGTATCACCTCCGACGGGTTCTTCGACCTCGCCGAGCAGCCCAAGCGCGTCGCCCTCGTCGGTGCAGGCTACATTGCCGTCGAGCTCGCGGGCATTTTCAACGCTCTCGGCACGGAGACGCACCTCCTCATCCGCGGTGACGGTGTCCTGCGTAATTTCGACCCGGCGATCCAGGAGGTCATCACGCCCTGGATCGAAAAGACGGGCGTGAAGGTGCACAAGCAGAGGCACGTTACACGCATTGAGCAGCCTGGAGGCAAAGGCACGCCGCTCATTGTACATACCCAGGAGGGCGAGGAGCTCGAGGTGGACGTGCTGCTATGGGCGATCGGGCGCAAGGCCAGCACGGCGGGTATGGGTCTTGAGAAACTTGGAGTCGAGTTGGACGATAGAGGCGATGTCGTTGTGGATGAATACCAGAACTCGAACGTTCCTGGGATTATGGCGATTGGAGACGTACAGGGCAAGTGGCTGCTGACGCCTGTGGCCGTTGCTGCTGGCAGGAGGCTGTCGAATAGGTTGTTTGGAGGAGAGAAGTTCAAGGAGGAAAAGTTGGACTACGAAAACATCCCAACTGTCGTCTTCGCGTGAGTTTCCACTTCCTTTGTCCCTCTGTATTGACAGGCTTGAGCTCGTTCACCCAGGCATCCTCCCATTGGAACTGTTGGTTTGACTGAACCCGAAGCGAGAGAGAAATACGGAGATGATGCTGTCAAGATCTGTACGTATTTACCCTGTCTCAACTACAACAATGATTAATTCTTCTTGTTGACACAGACAAAACTTTTTTCCGTGCTCTCTACTTCTCGATGATCGAAGAAGAGCACAAGGAGCCTACAATGTACAAGCTTGTTGTCGTAGGACCAGAAGAGCGCGTCGTCGGTGTGCATATTATTGGCCAAGGAAGCGACGAGGTCATGCAAGGCTTTGGTGTTGCTGTTAAGATGGGCGGTGTGTCCTCCCTGTTGATAATGTATTGGACGATCACTAATAAGGATTGTATTGGCAGCTCGCAAGCAGGATTTGGACGATACTGTCGCTATTCACCCCACATCTGGAGAAGGTAAACTTTACGCTTCATCATCTTGCAAACTCATTTTTGACCATGAAATATCCTTAGAACTCGTCACTTTGCGATAAGGGCCCGTTTTCTCGGCCTCCAATCCGGTCACTGACCGAATGAAGCAAAAGACGAATGAAGCACAAGTTATAAATACTATACAGTAGACCCGACATGAAATCCACATAATCCAAACTTCTCGACTGCAACCGATCGAAGTGGCGAAGCCTTGAGAACGCCACGCAAGTTATGAGCTTTTTGCTGCTCTGGGGTTGAGAGAAATGGGGAAGAGATGCATGCACGAGTGAATGGGCCCTCTGAACGAATGACTGTCGGCCTTCGGGGATGTCGGACTCAATCTTGGCATCGAAATGGATTATCACTGTCAGCTCCTGGACTGCCGAAAGGGTTGGGTTGTCGAACGATTCATTGAGTCATGACCACCAGTTCATCCCATCTGTCTGAAAGGAATTCAAGAAGTTAATCCTTTTATCCTTTTCCTGAAGAGATCGTGAACTCCATAGTCTTCATGGAATCCCAGTCAACTCAAATGCTCTTGGATGCCAAAATCGATTTTGAGTACTCTGTGACAATGATATAAGTATAAGAAGCAAATTGAACCGCAGACCTCATATGTAGGCTTATCAATAATGTCATCCAGTCCACCTTCGATCTTCCATTTCTCCTCCTGAGTCTGCTTCACCAGCCCCCGGTATAAATGCAAGGCCCTTCATTAATTGGATTCTGGCCCCGTTGTCAGTATATCATGAGGTATTATTTATTAACATCTTGGATACCAGCTGATAGGTAGGAGGATATTTGTGGGTGAAACTGGCCATTGCCGGGCCTTAAGGAATAAAGCTAGTGAATGCTGACGCCGTGAAGAACGGCGAAAGACGCACCCCGCAGAGATAGTCTCCCGAGCTTGGGTTCTGATTCGGCCGTAGTATTTGATAAATTTCCGCTTCAGAAGATAAGCACGTCAACGGTGAGTAAAATTAACATTTAGACAGTCGTGTGACTGCACCAAAACAAAGAGTGTAAACCCCCGTAGCGCAAGGAAAGGCTGGGCGTCATGATATACACCCTGCAAAACACAGGGGACCCGCGATACCTTTTAATTATCCAGGACAAGAATATCCCATCCCTGGAGTCACGGTAAGGTATCAAAAAGATCAAGATGAGTCAAAGACGACTGGAGCATGATCGCGTCAAGAGCACATCTCGGGCACATCGATCGCGATTGCTCCTGATACCAGGCCTAGAGTGTACGCCCCGGCTTCATCTTCACAATTCACAAGCAGATCAAGGGCTGAGAGTAAGAGAGTATGTAGGCGGATTCTGAAATAGATAAGTAGTCGTTGCATCTAATCTGGATGCCGTCACGATCAGTATACAAACGAGCCGTAGGGCATAGGGCTACAGAGTCAATAGGTCATGAAGTATTGCCTCAAGGTCGAGCCACGGATGCAGCAGCATTGAGAGCTGCCTTTTCCAGCCACATGGTGTTATCTGCCTATCATGTGGAGATCTGCGCCACCCATACCTTTTTAGGGCAGTTCATAGCACATTGCATTTTCAGCGGCCCGAACGCCTTCTCTTTCGTCTCTTGTGCGAATATCCTCGTTAGAACCATGGGGGAAGGAGGGGAAATAAGTGGGTGTCGCAATCAGATTACACATCTAGAATACAACTGAATCGCTTGCTTAATTTTCATTCACTCGTCACCTTCATTAAAACTGAGGCCATCAACTGTCCTCGGCGTCCAGCTCTCCTCCTGCACGGAAAACACCACGTTGATAACCAAGTTCAGCGTCTTATTCGCCGACACAGCGGGAAGCGCTACTTTGAGGAACGTCTTGATATGCTTTCGAATGGGGGGTTCCACAGCATTGCCTGCCGCCAATTTTCCGAAATGGAGCGTCAAGATCAGTTTACGAATGGCGGAGAAGGAGGATTCGGAGAGGACCGCGTCCAAGCCCCCCCACTGATGGGCGAGGAAAAACTCAAGGAAGAGCTCTGGGGTGTTATTCTCGCCTTCCAGGATAATAGCGAGTTCAAGTGTGGAAAGGGAAGGTGGTAATTTGATGGTGTAGAGCATAAGGACGATGTCGTCGAGGGCAATGCCAGGTCCGGATGATAAAGTCAGGCCACCATTATGGTATAAGCATAGATGGCGTAAATTGGAGTGACGAGTGAGATCGAAAGGGTGTTCAGGTGCCAGAGGAGTCTCAATCACTATCATGCGCATACGTCAGGCTGCTGCAAGGTTTTTTGAAAAAGACATACCATAGTAACGTAAAGTTAGATGTTCGAGCGTATCTTCTATCCGAGAAAGGATTGTCATGACGTCGTCAAAATCAGGAACTACTAAAACTGCAAGTGAAACAGTGCGCAGGTGGGTGAACGAAGACGAGCAGACGCCAGGCCGGGCTATCGATGGCACGTGTTCGGGGTTCTCAAAATACGTCAAGGGAAGTTCGTGGTCCGTGTCCAGGGACTCTAATTCTGGGTAATGAGACAGTCTGACAGATGAGACCGGCGGATAGACGATAATTTCTTCTTCTGCCATACATTCGTAGAGATGGAGATGCTTGATGTGGCTGTTGACAAGGAAGTTCGTGGGTAGGCCGTTAAGGTTGCATATACGTAAATATCGCAGGCGCGGCGAGCGAACGAGAGCAAGGAACGCGCATCGAAGATTGTCGCTGAGACACCCATAGTTGACGCTTTGCCAATGGAGAAACAAGACGAACTTGGTGATTCCATGGTCGGGGCCGTGTAGCGCATTCAGAATTGAAGTCAAGGTCCCAGCCTTGTCGTACTCCAGCATGACGTGATCGACGCCTTTCTCCGTGTTTGAGAGGTGGAAAGCAAACTCCTTGACATGTTGTGTCAACCGTCCGATCCCTGATCGACCAGGCTGCAGAGTCGCCTTGGATGGCCACGACAAGAGTTTGTGAAGGCTTGAGAGTCGACTAGAGATATCGTGATTGATGTCATCATGGAGTTTGATTTTGTGAAATAGGTGATGTCGAGCTCGATGCGAGAAGGATCGCGAAACGTAGGTGCATGCGCAGAGGGCGTCGCGTCGCGTAGTATCGCTTTCCGATTGTTCCGCTAGGGAATCGATAAAGAGGTCTACCAGCTCTTGAGGGAAGCGCGATATCATTGTGTCCTTATTCATCGCCACCTTGAAGGAAGTCTATAGAGAAAGGAGTAACAGTGGTGTTGAGTGAAGGTGCAAGATGCAAAAAAATGTCGCAGCCTAAAGGTCAGTGGCAGTGCACTTGAGATAAGATATCGGCTGGGGACGGGTGGACCCCTCGTCAGCGTTGGACGTTGAGGGGTGTTATCCTCGCTCTCCCCAAGCTGCAGGCTCGACAACGTTCGGAATTGCAAAAGCTTATTGTCTCGAACACGATTTACATTCGATTGTCCCTTTGATTTCTTGATTTCTTAATGTTTTCTCCTGATCTCTCCCTACTTCGACCCACCGAAGATTGTCGCAAAAGTAGTGCTTTGGAAGCTAATATAATTCTCAGAACCAGGAGGAAACGACGTAGCTGAGCCAGACATACCCAATGTTTGCTCGACCGGGGTCGATGAAAGTGACATACCCGCGATTATCCTTCGCTCCTAGGTTGTCCTCGAAGAACTTCGCAAACGCCTTGGTGTACCTCTCATTCGCCTCGGGATTGATATTATCGAGACTATCCTGAGTGAAGAATGCCTGTTCAATACCAATTGTCGGACAAAAGAAGCGTGGTGCATACAATCCTCAAGCTGAAAGCAGGGTCGAAGGTTCCGGCGAATGTGAGGGTTTCATTGTAGTTGACAATAACGGAGATGTAGGCCTCTGGCTTGCCCAGTGTCTCAGCACCAAACTACAGGCACCAGAGGAACTCCGTTAATGCTAGACGACCCTCAGTTGAGCGTGGGTCCATACTGATCCGCTCACCTTCGAGAACTTGAGGGCAAAAGCCTTTGCGTCCGGGATCTTGTGCCTGTAGTAGCCAAACCATCTTCAAGCTCGAGGCCAAACAGGGCATACCTTGACGTTGGTGACCAGGTTGAGAGTAGGCATGGTTCTGTGTGCTCCTGGAGAAGATGGGTGCAAGCCAGTGAAAGGCAGCGGCCCGATTTACTAAGACTGAGACCACCTGATCATGCAATTGCGTTATCCGATTGCAGTTGCTCTATTTTAGGGGTCAAAATGAACATGAAGGTGAAGAGAGCACACAATTAGCATATCCTGAAAGCTATTAGAGCGTTAATAAACCTAGTGTATCCAGATCCAACAATGCGTAGGCCATGAAAAAATAAATCAATCATTGGCCTAATGAGGCTCCCTTCGATGCCTTTCGGGATGGCTGCCTGAGGACGAAGCTCGAGATGGGTTCCTTGGAGTGTCGACCGGAGTTGAATACTTGTTCCTTTTCGACAATGGTTCATCATCATCGTCCTCATCATCATCAGAATTGTCATCTACAGGTGCCTGACGTTTTAGCGACGATGAGGTTGTGCTTGTGGACGAAAACGGGGTTGTCCCTGTTGCCTTGGTATTGGAGGAAGGCGGGAGACAAAAATGCTCTCTTGCCGGGCGTCTGACCACTGCTCGGCGGGTGCATCCAGGGCAGTCTTGAAAAGATCAGTGAAGTGAGCATGGCTGGACAGAGTGATGTGAGAAGGCGGTGGCGGTATTGGTATGTCGTGTTCAGGTGTGTCTGGATTTGTTCTCCTGTGCTTTTGCACCACAGCCAGTACGTACATATGGAAGTCTTCCAGGGAGTATAGTGCCTCGTTAATCCAGGTCGTCAGGGGAGCATTAGAAGTAACAATGAACTTTTCGAGAGTGGTTCTTGTCAGGATCATGCTTTGCTTTCCGTCGCCACCGATATACTGGCCAGGGTAAGGCTCGTAGGTGCATTGGTCGAAGATGCGAAGAATGATTCGCTCCACATCTTCCTCAGTCTTGTTGTGATGCAGATATTGGAGGGCATGATAAAGGATGACGTAGAAGAAAGACTCCAGGTCGTCCTGGACAGTGTGAAGTTTGCGAGGCAACTGGAGGAGCAATGCAGACATAAAGTACCAAGTGCCCTGTGATTTACATTGTCAACAGCCAGAAGTGAAAGAGAAGGAATGACAATTACAGTGCGATATGGGTGCCGGCGCCTGCCTACTTTCGGTTTGGGGGGCTCCTTGCCTGGGATTCCAATTTTTTTCGCCATGTCCCAGTCGTTCAGAATGCCTTGCCCATCTGCCGTCATCATAACATTGTTCTTGCTAATATCTCCATGAAGGATTCCGCACAAGTTCAATGCGTCATCGTGGGCTGTGCTTTGTTGTAAGGAAGCAAAGTGTGGAGCAAAGGCGAGAAAGCGTACCATCAAAAGCATCTGATATGACTTGCAGTAGTTGTTTGGCGTTCTTGAAGGTGGATAGGTGCTTCCCAACGAAGTCCTCGAGGAATCGGTGATGAGTGCGTGTTACTAGGTCTGCGATGCGGCCGGCCCTCCACGAGTTCTTAGCGTAGTTCTGTGACAAGGTGGTTTGGAAAGGGCCCGGAACGTCGTCTCCGGCCACGAACCTGGGGATATTACGAACTTTCTTCTCTTTGAGCTCTTTGAGAATATCCGACTCCTTCTCCATTCCGTCTACGTCGGCACGACAAGTATCCTTGAGGAACATCACAGTGCCGGTGTCGAGGTCGGAAACAGGAAACACACGGGTTGCGCGTCCAGTGGGAGAGTCCGCCTCCGTGGAACCATCCCTGCCAATGACCTCGCGTATGGACCCGTCGCCGTTGTAAACTTTGAAAACACGGAAAGGGCGTACTTTATCATCCTGGGGAAGGTGCTCCATGAGAGGTTGAGCCCTGATGATTTCGTC
Organism: Cyclocybe cylindracea; assembly: GCA_013376435.1. Classification (NCBI taxonomy): domain Eukaryota; kingdom Fungi; phylum Basidiomycota; class Agaricomycetes; order Agaricales; family Hemipholiotaceae; genus Cyclocybe; species Cyclocybe cylindracea. Next base: position 369,435 of record MPNV01001270.1, read on the forward strand.
ATCCGTAGCAAGTCGAACGGTCGGGTCAATACCACGTTGGGCGTCAGTCATACGCGAGAAGCGCCAGAGAAACTCGGCCAACTTCTGTGAATCAGATCGGTAGTCGATGGCGGCCGTAACGATAATTGCACTGCGATCTGCTCGCAGAAAGCGAACTTCCTTGTGGTTCATAAAAACCATGAAGGTATGAGTGCGGTACTGGCGAGCACACATCTCAGCCAGAACGAGAGCGATTTGACCCCGAGCACGTCTGTCTTCCTTGCTCTCGTTTTCGAACTGGTGCATGAGAAGTGCTTTGCCCTTGCAATTTTCCGGTGGATCAACGAAAGGGATAGCGGAAGTCTTCAGCTCGAAGGGCAGCTGGAGTTTGTCGAAGTGAGTTGTCTTCTTGTCCTCCGCATTTTCCATCATGCTGGCATCTGACGCCTTGTACACCGAGATGTCAGGCTTCCAGCGTTTATGCTCGCGAGACTGGTGGTCGTAGTGGTCGGACGTGTTGAAGAAGGTAAAGGACGGCGTCAAAGTGGGATTCTCAGCAAGTTGGATCTAAGGCGGGAGGCGACTTGTGAGCGCCAGCCAGGTTGGAAACGGATCAATACGCACCAGCGGGTCGTACATGTTCGGTTCTTTCCGCGGGATTTGGCCGAGATAATCGTCTGGAACGAGGTTGTTTGGGAAAGGTGTACCGACATGCATGAAATCTTGAAAGAATTTGTCGGGGTCGTACGGACCAACGTAGTGGCCTATGATCTCGCGCCACATATTGCTGCGAGCCTGGAGGTAACCAATTTCGCGAAGGGCCGAGGGCACAGAAGTGGACTTGCGCTCAAGTGGTGTGCCCTAGAAGGGCTTGAGCCTGAGGATTCTTGGGTGGTGTTTTGAGAGACATGATAGCGTGGCAAACGAACCTGGACGTATGGACGTTTATATACAGCCAGGGTATGCGAAAGAGGCAGTCTTGGAAACTGTACGTGACTGATTATCGATGGCCGAGGCAATGGACGATGGGCGATGGAAGGGTGATTGTCATAAGTACTTACTATGGCCGCTAGTAATACTACTAGTAAGTCCAGCATGAGTCGCGGCCATGTGACTCAACACGTCAGGCCTTCAGGCCCAGGCCCAGGGCCGGTCAAAGCGCGCCTCCATTGTCGGCCGTGATTGAAAGTACAGTGCTTTGCATATTGTTTTGCAGAGCCGAATTTTTCGTGAGTGTGTTTGGCCGTGTATGCACTAGGGTCCAGAAGGGGCGCATGACCGATGGCATCAGACCAGGTGTCTGGGGTTTGATGGCCGCGATGACGAGATGGGTTCCGCCCGTCGTCGGGAGGCCTCTGCTCGTTGTTCAGCACAGCGAGAACGAATTCCAGTCCTTTCCGATCCTATTTGATAGTTTATTTTGACATTTTTATAATTTATATGTGATTCACACATTTACTACAAGAATATGGACCCCTGGCCACTCTGACAATGCGTTAAATTGACGAAACTTTTCTCGATTCTTCAATGCTTTGGAGAGGATTGAAAGGGGTGTATTCCATACACGCATCAAAAAGTTCACCAAAGTGCTTATTGAATTAAGTATACAAAAATTTGTGAAAGCACGATTAAAGTTGACCGAGAGATACGAAATTCATCGTGCTCGCTGTTCCGCGCAGCGAGCAGAGTCCTCCCGACGACGGGCGGAACCCATCTCGTCATCGCGGCCATCAAACCCCAGATGCCTGGCCTGATGCCATTGGTCATGCGCCCCTTCTGGACCCTAGTGCATACACGGCCAAACACACTCACGAAAAATTCGGCTCTGCAAAACAATATGCAAAGCACTGTAATACCCAACTAGAAACAGCTTTTTTTTTCAGAGACAGGTTCCAAGCACATCGAACGCAATTATGAACGAGTATGAGTGTTGCGAGGCTCCTCAGGCTGTTCGTTCCCTTACGGGTTAACAGCAAGACTCAAATAGCACTTACTGTGATTCAGTCCTCTTGAATCGCACCTTGAATCGACTGCCGAATGGTCCATGAATCTTCCTGTTCTTCAAGTCAGTTTGGCGGCCGGCGACCAGCTTCGCTGCACAGTCCAGTTCCGTTTCATTGCCAGTTACGCTTCGTAATCAGTATTTTTCGTCTATCTGGTCATGGCAGTGAAAGAAGGAAACTTGGGGTAAGTTGGTTGGTTTCCTGTTCTTGGCCTTTTGGGCCCTGAAAGAGTCAGCAGTCGAAACACGTTTCTCAAAACCTGGCATATTTGGGGCTATGTACAGTGACCAACTAGTAGTGGCGTGAAGAATCTAATAAACGGAATAGTCGTTCACTCATCTGGTGATTCTGATTGTGATGCTTCAGTATAAGACCTAGACGAACAAGAACGAGACCTCTCACCCGGTGTAAGTAGTCAACCGCTGCATCAAGAAGAAGTTCTATGAGACAGGACTCCCAGGACTCTTGCCCGCCTTCTCGTATCTCCTGAGGCACGCCTTGATAAAACAGTTCCACAATACGCTTTCCAAGAACGATCATTGCCCGACTTCTCAGCTGCTTCACCTCCCTAAGGACTGCTTCATCTTCCAGGTAGTTGAGCCCGAGAATTGTGCGACATCGCGAGATGAGTGTCTTGTCGAAGCGGGAGAGTTGAATGAAATATGCTGAAAGATAAAGGGCATCGGTAAATATCCCTAGGTCTTCCTCGATTTTTGACTGGCGTGGAGGGCTGTTCACAAATCATTTCTGATGAGTATGGTGTTTCGAAGATCGATAAAGAGCACTCGCATTGGGTCAATCACGTATTGGGTGCATAGACATGCGGCATTTGTCTGACGAGCTTCTGTGATCGCATAATCTCCACAAAGGTCTGAGGAAGTAAAAATTGCAGAGAATCTCGCAATGAGGTCCCAGCACAGCACCAACTCCTTAGTGAAAACAGGCTTAGGAATCACTGAAAGCGAAAGAGCTCGCACCAAGATTTGGGTAATGCGTGATATATACTTGCGAACCCCGTGGGTGCCCACTTCGTTGTAAGGTAGGGCAAAGACAGTAAGGTCGATCCAAACGACGTTGTCAAATCCATTGAACAGAAAGCCACGTAGGTGAGTGAGTATCCAGTCTTTGAGCTTGCTGACTGCTGGAGGAAGCGGAGAACTTGCATCCTGAGGGTGGAGAGGTGATTTCTCCGCACAGAGGCAAAGAGAGACAGGACTAACCTTTGGCATCAGAAACTGCATGAGCTGCACGATAGCAGCGGGTACGTCGACGAAGTCTCTTCTTGTCTTCGTAATAGAAGCACTGCGAAGAATGGCGTGCATGTCGAGATTATCGAGCGCAGTACGAACACCAGCAGCCATTCTTTCCAATGGGATACCATACAACAAGTGAACAGGTCCGTGAAGGCATATTTCCCAGCAGTCATCAAAATCCATGTCAGGATCTAAAGTGGAGATGTTACTACAAACATAGATGGAGCAAGGCATAACAAAAATCTTACAATTGGAAATGAAACGGAGGCAATCTCGTGCCAGGTCATCGCGAACAGTGCCATTGCCAATGAAGAATTCCTTTGACCTATCTCGGTCAAAGAGGAAGTCCTGAAATGAAACGTGATGGAAGGTGATTTCTGACAGCTTGCCGGAGGTGTGGACAGCAAGGATAGACAAAAGATCATTCAGAAGTAGTTCCACTACGCCGTTAGAAAGGCGTAGAAGGCATTGAATGGTTTTCAAAGCCATGGTCAGGTCCACAAGAGGAGGTATAAGTGGCATGAAAGCTATGCGCAGGACGGGAAGGAGGAGAGACTGTTCCTCTACTGACATAAGTATCTGTCGATATAGCGCATCCAACACTGCGAAAGGCGGGTTTCTTTCATCTTTCTTCAAACCTCGGACAACCTCCAGGCGATCGACGGGGTTGTGCCGAGAGGAGTTGACATATTTAACAACAACAGAAGCAAATATGAATTGACCGGAGGATTTGAAAACGAGTTCGCTTATAACAAACTTGGAGGGCCATTTAGGTGCAATATGTGCTGCAAGTGGGTGCTTCCGCCGGATGTCAGCAAAACTATTGGCCAGGAAGACCTCAATATCCTTGTCCGGGCACCAAGTATCGTCCAGGCACAGTCGTTCAAAATGGGGAACGACCTGCTCGTCGCAAAACGCAGAAGCCAGCCATTGCTCGGGTCGACTGGCGATGATGATCTTGTGCGGTATTTTGCGCTGCATGTGTTGAACGGCATCTGCGAATTGCTGAACGATTTGGCTTTGAGCCTCTTGGTTCAAACATTCATCCAGTCCGTCAATGATGATTAATTTCGGGGAAGTTGGTTCCGACAGAGAGGACGAAACTTGAGAAAGGGGGCCGAGGATTAATGCTTGGATCTGTTTCCGGATGGTCAAGTCAAAGATCGAAGGGTCGTTGGTGACTGCTGCATCTATAAAGGGCCGCGTTGCAGGAATATACTTGAGGAGCTGATAGGCGAGTGTGGCGATTAACTTCGTTTCGTCGCTCTCCGCCTTGGCCCTTCTCGAGAAGAAGAAAGAGGCCGACAACCACCCCTCTTCAAGACAAATCTCTACAATCATTTGAGCGATTGCAGATTTACCGGCTCCGGCAGGGCCATACAGCCACATGAGAAGAGGGCTGCTGGGGTCTTTGAGCCATTCGAGGATCTTCTTTCGAACAGCTTGTCTGGTTTTGGGATGGCATCTTGGCGCGTCAGAGCGATTAGCAGAATCGTGAAATGCTCCTGGAGCGCTCTTCGCATATAATTTGTCTATCGCTAGAAATAAAAGCGTGTCATAAAAGGATCTACAACAGCCAAAGATCCACGATTCCATACCAGATAATCCCGAAGTGCGGTTTTCTGTGAACACCCCACCAGTGATCAAAACATTGCTGCTGTTGGACAACATACTACTGTCCAAGACATATCACTAGCTTATCAAGAGTGAGAAATGGTGCCGCGAGAGGCGAGAGGCATGCAGGGATCACGCATACCTGTTGGTCCAGGTTGTCCAGGTTCAAGTTGATCTTCAGC
>MPNV01001270.1:374545-436972 GCA_013376435.1 Cyclocybe cylindracea
GTATCCCAATATGCCCTCAGGGTCTTTATGACTCCATGCCTCGAGATGGCGGCCCGGATGTTGTCCACGACATCATAGGTGGAGAGGCTGCGCGCCGCTGAGCAGTCCAGTCTTGCCGTCTCTGCAAAGGAGAAATGAGCCATGGTACCCAACAATGCATTTACAACTCACCGATATCCCAGAAAACCGCGATTGGATCCTCAGCCTGGTCACACATGTGTGAATCGGTTAGGATACACCGAACGCACCTTGCTTTATAGACCAATTATAAACCCCAAATTCCACAACATGCACACATTCGACAGTCAACATACCTGTTACATGAGGCTCCAGCAACGAACAGCTCAGCGGCATAAAGCAGCATGCCCAGGGTTCTCTGTTTGACAAGCTGGCCGTGTTCCTGCTGCTTCATGGCAATCGTGGACGCCATGCTGGGGGGCGATCGTCGATGTTCCCCTCATTCGGGAGGTTGAGAAGAGAAAGAATGTGGAAAGCCCCAGATGCAGGGTCTTCGTGGACGAATACCTCGTGACTGCACCTGCTGCAAAAGTCATGTCAGTTGGAAGGAGAGTTTACAATAAGCGATCAGAGCTAACCGAAGTACAAGGCATCTGCCCACTTCCACAAGTGGGAAATCAAGCAAGGCAAGGTAGAGTCTTGCTATTGCGTTTAAGCATTCGGCATGGGGGAAGCACTTACGACACGACAACACTTTCGGCACAGCCGACGAATCGCTCGCCGAAACACACCTTGACCGACAGGGCGAGACGTCGCGCAACGCCCGAGCAGCACCTCAGTGCATTTGCAGAACCAGCAAACGGGGACTACGCCGCTGATACAAACCAGTGAACCTTGTTAGAGGGTCTCTCTTCGATCATGACCTGTCATTAACCGGATTACAAGCCTACGACTTCCCTGACGGCCTACGCCTTGCGGCGTCTCTTGCAACGGAATCGTATCAATCGAAGAGACAGCGCAGAGGATGTGATTCCCTGGGTTCCGCGACGTGAGGAAATCGAGCGGTGGCTGACTAGTGTTTTGCAAGTAAAGCATCAGAAACGAATGAAAACAAATGAGGAAAATGGAGCTTCAGAAAGCAAAAGGTCGCGGTGTTGATTGCGTTGGTGCATGCTAAAGGACACAGACTCCGGGGCAGAAAAAGAGCAAGGCAGAGCGGAGACATTTATTGAATGGATTTTCCCAGTCGAGAAAGAATGATAATTAATAGTTGGCTTATGCATTTTCTTGGGCATAAGCTAGTGGTCGATGGAGAGTGTTGTGCGAATCGGGAGTCCATTATGGAGTTTTGTCCAAGCAACGTAGAGGGTTTATGCGCGCAAGATGCGGGAGAAATCGGGAGTCCACGGTCAAGGTCGTAAGATGGGTGTCAGTCAAGGAAGTCGGAGGAAACATTTAACACATAAGTCCAGGGCAATGAGACGCATTAAAAAACACGCACCGTCGTCCGCATGCATTGGAACAGATCATTGGCCGACTTTGAACACTCTTGGACGGACATGAGGTCCCCCCTCGCGGCTATGGTGCACACATTACAGTTTGGCCCGCTACAAGTGTGTCGACAACACAAGTGTGAAGAAGGGTCACCTTTGCGCGGTCTTACTTTCAGCTTCTCGGTTGGAATGGTCATTTCAGCTCGGGCGTTGGTCTCGCGCCTCGAGAATGACGAAAGGACAAAGTAAATTTCCCGAAGTGATCAACACACGTGATGGACAAGTCTCGGAGTCAGGGAAATGGGACAGGGAGGAATGACAGTCACCGCACCATCAGCCACCGTCCACGGAATCCGCGACTTTGCCCATACTGTACATATTCCATGTCGCCGACTACTCTGGACTACTCGAGCCTAGAAACAACCTCCAAGTGAGCCCTATTTCACATTTCAGGGTCCTCTCTCTGACCAACGTCAGATGGAAGAGTCTTCCACCACCTCTAGGTTTCGCTAAACCAGTAACCGTGAGTCATTCCCAACCGATACTCTATGTCTCTCAATCGCCGTAGTCCAGAGCGCCTTCCAAAAGGGCCTCCTCTTCCGTTGCTTCATACGATGAACTGAAGGAAAAGCGTGCTTGGGACGTGGCACTTGCCCCTGCGAAATCTCTGCCAATGCAAGCCTTTATGCTCTACATGTCGGGCGGCGGTGTACAAATTTTCAGCATCGGCATCGTCTTTATGCTTCTTTTTACTCCATTTAAGAATATCGCCGCCATAAACGAAGGCATTATCCGAGCTGTTTCCTCTCATCACGCCTCTAACCCATGTGTTCTCGCAGCTTTCGCCCAGTATGCACCATCAACAAAGGATCCCAAGTCAATGACGACCCTACCACTTCACAAACTCGTCTACGTCCTTTGCAATCTTCTTACTCTCGGCGTTGGTCTATGGAAGTGCAGGTCAATGGGTTTGCTGCCGACGGGGACGGGAGACTGGTCAGCGTTTGAGACAAGAGGACCAGTACGTGTTTGAACGCTTTGGCTCCGTACGTCACTCTTAACGAGATGCCCCGTCAGGCCCCAGAAATATCTTTATTCTGAACGTCGCACCCCTACAATATTGTGCAATTAGATACAACCTTCTGGCCTGCGGACCAACATGCTCCAACGAGCCTCCAAGCCTATCCGCCGATCTCGTTTATGGCTGAACATTGAGGCAGTCAAAGACGTCAAAAGTGCACATTTGTCGGAAGGCTGGAATATGATTCCTTCTAGTTCTCAAAAGTCTGAATCCAGCACAGGGAAGCTTCACAGCAAATGTCCTCCGCCTAGAAACCTGATCGATGCCCGTGGACAGCTTCATGGAATCGTTCTATCGAGCAAAGTCTTCAGATTGTCATCCCTTGCATATTCAATTTCCCTGTTGAGAAGGCGATCTACATGTCCAAGGATCATGCACTTGGTTTCTCCACTTCGTTGGTATGACTGGTCACACCAGGTGCTGGTCTCGATATTTGCTTGAGTTGGACGAACATCATGGATATTTTAATTTGATCGACTCGTTCTTGTCGTCCATCGCGATCGTTCATGTTCAGCTGAAGTGCTCTCCATCTTGTCAGATGGGTTCACTTTGTTGCAAATATATCTCTATTGCAGTAAGTGTTGGGCTCGCGATATGACATACATAATTCACAGAATACAAGGCACCATGAATATGCAAAACAGCCAACCTAGATCAACCTGAAGTTCACACACAATTTTTCTCTGCGTGGCGCTCATCCTCCTTCTCTTAGCTCGCTGCTTACCAAGGACAAGTAAAAGAGTCAATGGCGAGTCTATGTAGGGAGAAATTCCGGTGAAGGATAGGCGTAGAGTTTATATCTTGATGGAATCTAAAGGCGAACGAATGGGAAGGATTCAGTACCGAAAGGAGAGAAAGAGCTTGACCACCTTACTGCGTGAAGTGTATCTTGATTTGCACTAGTAAATCTGATCGCGTTTGGTATGGCAGTTGCAATGGGATGATACTATTACAATGGCAGCACAACCAACTCTGGCAGCGCGAAGAAAATGCAGCATTCTTTGGAACCCCCCAAGTGGCTGAGAGCTCCTCGAATTCACGTCGGTAGAACGAGTACATCTCTTGCGAAGTCGCTCGCTGCCAGACGGACAACGCTTTCTTGGTGGTCGTTTTTCCACAATTAAAGATCTGAAGGTTCGAGTTAAATGTGATTCAACAATAGAGGGAAGGCCGTCACAGACCGCTTCATTCCAACGGACCATAACCCTCGACCCGTTTTTCCTCTGGTGCACAAGGACGGGGTTGTTAAAATAGAGAAAGTCCGATGTTATATGGCGCTCGTCGAGATCCAGTATCTTCAGAATTGCGGCCGCGTGTCTACTTCGAGAAGGATAGAACGTCAAGCGTCCACACCGCGCTGCCCAGGGTTGTGCCTCCAGGCAGGAGAATGCGTGCTTCATGTCGGCATTGCAATCCTTGTACGCTGCTGAGGCATAGTCCGGGTGCCGGCAAGTGTGAATAAGGACCGCAGGGTAGGTAAGAGGTAGAGTCGGGCAATCTTTGCATAAGAAGAAGAGGGTCGGGGTTGTGAGTGCGTGGGCGGTCGCAATCTTCCTTCTCGTCGCCAAATGAACGATAGCCAACAGGATTTTGCTGGTCTCATTCCACCAACTACTCAAAAAGTCGCCACCGACCCCAGAACTAAGGGCCCACATCAGCCGCTGCTCTATCGCCCCCTCTTCCGTCTCCGTGTCATCGACGAACGGGCAAAGGATCTTTTGTATTTCAGGGAGGGCTGCGATATCTGCGACGTTTGGCTGGATAGTGTTGAAGTTACAGCCGGGGCCGCTAAGGAAAAGCTGTTTCAGAATTCGGCAGCGCTGAGCGATAACGTCTCTGCGTTGTTGCATTTTCCGTTCGTGTGTTTGTCGTTCGATGAATGCGGTGAGTTTGGGCAACAACTTCTGCCACCCTGAAAAATGATACAGATCGTTTCGTAAGGTGCTGACACGGACATTCATGAACGGCGAACCTTTTTCGGTGGCTGGATTCGGATCGGTGTCACTGGATACATATGACTTGAGGGTGTTCATAGGGAGCCAAGTCAGCTTTTCTGTAAATCCTGGGGAAAAAACCAGTACGGTTATTGTTTAGAAACATGAGAGACAAGCTGTAGGACCACCAACCTCCTTCCTTTAACTTCTGGATTAGTCTGCTACGATTAGTACAAGAGGAAGGGACGTCCGCTTGAGTGACATACAGTTCTTCGCGCTGAAGGCGGCGGTGGTTTCTACGGGCCTCTCTTTCATCAGAACGAGACTGGAGGAAATCCTCGTATATGCCGGCATTCTTTCCACGAAAGTATAAGATATAGCTCACAAGTGATCGTTACTTACTGACCGTTTCCAATGCTGCTAGATGGAGAGCTTTTGCAGCTAGCCAAGCTTGACGCTCTTCGTCGGATTCAAGGCTGTTGTACTTCGATTGCAATTCTTCCATATGACTATCCAGAATAAATTTGGCATCGTCCCATAGAGCGGAAGGGAGACTGAGGTCACTGCTGACTGCGAGAAACTCAGAACACCTCGAAAATGGGCATTGGGCACCTTCGAGGGTATTACGCACTAGGTTCTCGGTAAGGGGATATTTTCATGACTTCCAAAGAGATGTGTTCGGGTAGTCTGAGACCCGACAAATACTCATAGCGCGAGAACCTGAAGGGAACTTTGGGTGGGTTTAAGGTCAAAGGCATGAATTACAAATGCTGACTCTTTGATGGCACATTTAATGCAGCACCTCACTCGGGCGATGACGAATACTTGCCCAGCATTCCTACAAAAGCAGAACTACGCAGTTTAGCTGGCAAGTATTTTTACTTTGTAGCGGGGACTTACTTGGCAATGATGATCCAGCATCATAAGTGCATAATGAAAAGGGGTGATGTCTCCGGGGCAGGGAGGTAGGCCTTCGACGCTAGACAGTACGGAATGCCACACAGGACCTGAATGGCGCTGAGGGTTGAGAAGAAGGTCACGAAAAAATTCACAGGAAAGAGAGAGATTGCAGAGGTCGATTGGGGAGAGATGGAGGCAAATCTGTGGCAAAGGAATGGACTGAATGAGGCCACAGGGAGCTCGAAGACGAGGTTGAGAAGATGTACCTCGAACAGCACGTCGTCTGGAACTGGGTTGTCCTCTTTGCATAGAATCGACAACGCGCCTCGAACGCCCCGCAATCTTTTCTTTTTCCTGAGAAACGGCGCGACGACAGTGCCACCGCCTGGGATTTCGTCAGGTGTGGCCTGAGAGGAGTGTTTTATCGGCTTTTTGCAATTTTTAGGTGTCATGGGAGGATGGCCACTTGAAGAATCGTTCGAGAAGGAAGAGGGAATTTCAGGAATAGCCGAACACCGGGTGTCACTTTTTATTTCCTTGGAGGATGGCCCAACCCAAAATGCCCTTTTCTAGTGAGATTCTCTTGTGGCATGATGGAAACCTCAGGCGTCGTAAGACCGTACAGTTGAAAGGACTCCCTTTACGTGTCGACAAAGAAACCGCGTAGAGGAGCAACAGAAGGTCGACAAATGATCACACATTTGGAATGCGAATGGCTCATTTCTTCAGTATCTGTTCAAACAGCAGTCTGGGCGGCTTCTCTTGTGATAAGCATACGACGAAACAATCAGTGCTACCTAGTACAGGCCATTAAACAAGCAACACTGGCACCTCAAGGCAGGTGAAAACGGACCTTCAAGTATAAAGGAGCATGTGGACATCCTGAACTTGAGGACCAGCAAAGGATCTCATCCGTTTCCACGAGAGGCGGTTAAATATTAATGGGAGAGAGCAAAGCTAGGAAGGTTTTGTGTGTAGCAAGGGTGAGAATATACCGGGCCGATTTTGCAGCTGTTCACTCCACTAGCATCGATCAACCTCATCTTCCCTTCCACACCAACATCCGGGCCCGGCTGTTCACGATATTACCATTTCTCTTTATCATCCTGAAATTCTAACTTTTCATTTTGATAGGATTCCAAACATCGGAACCGACCATGAATGTTCTTCACGATCAAGAATCGAGACAGCCTCAAGCGCTCGTTAGACGAGACGCCGTGGTGAACGAGAGGATTCCTGCACACGACATTCAAGATGGCACTTACCACCTTATGTTATCTCTGCCCGTGGAATTGTTCGTTGAGGTATTTTTCTGGGTGGTCGAGACGCATGACCTCTTCAGGTTCCCAGCATAATTCGACCTAGGACGAGTGTGCCGAGCATGGAGGGATGCCATTTGGAGAACACCTCGCCTATGGACACTCATCTCGATCTCAGCTTCGGAATCAGTTCAGGCTCTCAAGGCATTGATTGGAAGAACACAGAGCATGCCTTCGAGGGTGCACTTCCGAAGCCATCTGTCTCGCGGGGAATCCTTGGGGTTGTACGACATCCTTCTGGCTTCGTCCGCCCGGTGGATCAGTTTTAGCATTGACGGAGGGCCATTCCACCAATTCTGTGGACGTTTGCAGAATTCCGAGCCCAAGTTTGACCTTCTCACCTCCCTTACGCCTTACCCAACCTATCATCAGTCGCGCCCACCCCCTTCCCAATGGCCTTTTACAGATGCACCCAAATTGCAAACGCTTTGTTCCTATGGCGATCGTGCCCTCGGATTGTCGCGTTTACCTCCTCATCAAGTCCGCGACTTCGAAGCAAATTTCGACGCAGCAGACTGGTCGGTCCTCCTGCCTCGGTTACGATCCCTTCAGAAGTACCGCCTCATCCTCAACTTGTCTTTTGCTCTACCCCTACCTCACGAAATCGTGCTCCCAACGCTCACATAACTGTGTCTCTGTGTAGAGCATACCGATACCTTGGTGCCCTCGAGCATCGAGTCAATCCTCAGCATCCTCACCGCGCCGTGCCTTCAAAGCCTCTATGTCTTGCGGTGGTACCAACGGTCCCCATTTTATGATCTCGTCAACATGATTATACATTCTGGATATCTGCTCACCAAGGTCTCGATAGAATTGCTTGACTTGAAAGAAACGGATCTCTTCGACCTCCTGCAAACCACAGCTGCCTATAGCCTCCTCGATGACACAATGTCTCCAAGACTTGAAGGTGTTCAAGTATGAGGGCCAAATCGATTTTACCCCGCCGTCTGTTATTTCCATGCCGAAAGCCAGGCTCCAGTATTCACAGCTACCAACCCCTTCCTCGACAAAGCCCGGCCTTCTCCAAATCCAGTACACCAACACCTCCTGGACAAACGAACATGCGTCGGACGACGTCGAAGGTTTCTTCCTGGAAACGACATCTCTGAAACAATTTGGGATTGAGGTTGTTATCAAGTCAAGAAAAGAATTCAGTAACAGGACTCTGTATTGATGAAGCTCGACCTACTTGCTGTGAATCTGCGAATTGAATGCTTCAACGACACGTGGGGACGAGGACAGAACCTCAACAATCGTCAGTCAGAGGTCATAGCTCTCAAGCAATTCGGAATGGAGGTGCATATGTTAGGTCAAGGAGCAAGTTTTTAGTTACATGTGTTAGAATAGATATGCATCAGTTTTAAGTGACCGAATTTAACGAACATGGGCAGAAACAGCCAGAGGCCCCATCAGAAAGTGAAGTTACCAGAATGGCCGAAATGAACATTTTGGCAATATTATTACTGCGCATCGACTGCCCCAAGTGCCACAAAATTCTACACAGCACGCCCAAAAAGGCAGAAAGCCTATATAATACGTGGTCAATCTTTCGAAGCAAATGACTGCGTGCACTCCAGCAAGTAATCGGCATTCGAAAACGCATAGTTCTTCACAGAAAGAGTTGAATACAATGAGCTAAACGTACACGCATGTCTAATCCTCGTCCTAATACTGCGGCGCTTGCTGAGGTACCGCACCTGGAGGGAACGGGCTTCCAAAGCCAGGGGGCGGTGGTGGCGGGTAGGCGCCGTACATCTGCATTCCAGGAGACGGAGGTGGCATTCCCATTTGGGGCATGCCCATGGGCGGCGGCATCATGCCAGGCGGGGCCATCGGCATGCCCATGGGAGCCATGACCGTCTGCTGGGGTGTGAACCCGACAGGCGGAGGAGGTGGGGCCGGAGGAGCAGCCAGTGCACCGGCGAACTGCCCTTGGTAGGGCCCTTGGAAGCCCGGCATGGGCGGTCGAGTCCCAAACGCGATTGGGGCTGGGGGAGGGCGTGCGGTGACGGGCAGGGCGTTATTCTTGCGCGCCTGCGCTGCGAGGAGACGCTCGGCAGGTGTTCCGTGCCGCTCGCCCTTGCCGTCTTTCTTGAAGGCGTATTGGACGGTGATGGCTTTGTTCATCAGGAATTGGCCGTTCATTGACTCGATGGCGGCGTCGGACGCTTCGAAGTCGGTGTAGGAGACGAAGCCGTAGCCTTTGGAGGCTCCTGTGCTCGGGTCGCGGGCAATCTGGCGGGGGAAAGATGTAAGCCGGGAACGAGGAACATGAGAGTGTAAACGTACCTTGGCCGTTGTCGTCATCAAACCGAACGCGCTGAAGGTGTCGTATAGCAGCCTTTCATCCACATTCTCGTCCAGGTTTCCGATGAAGAGGTTGGCTCCGACGTCAAGTTGTTTCTTATCTGATGATGCCTGAAGGAGAGGACGTCAATACCCCGCTCAGAACCAAGGAACTCCTTCCAACAGCTCCTGCTCATGAAGAACAGCGAAGTGAACCTGTAGACGAACCTTGTTAACCCTGATGGGCTTGCCCCATAGTTTAATTTGATTCATAATCTTACATGCATATTCTGCATCCTCTTCGGTCAGGAACTCGCAAAAGCCGTATCCCTGGTGGGCCATGGATATCCGGTCTTTGGGAAGGTGAACATTGACTGTAAAGCAATGCGTTAAATGAGCGAATAATAACAGACTGGGACGAAAACACACCAACGGGCCCCGCTTGCAGCATCAACTCCCAAACCAATGCGTCTGTACACCGTTCGTCGAGGTTTCCCTGCCGGTTGTGGGTGAGTTCCAGGACATGATTCAGTATCATTTGGTGCAACATACCAGATACACCGTTGCCTCCTGGTTACGGTCATCTTGAGGGCGGGACATGTTTGGGTGGGCAAAGGATAGTGACGCCAAACCTCAACGTCGCCTCTGGATTTTTCGGACTGCATATTTGTCCATGTTGTGTTTCGGTGACTTAGCCCTTCCAGCCCAGACCGCCGAATCCTCTTCGTCCTGGCCGTCATCCTCCTCACCGAGTCAGCCAAGAATCGCATCCATGCCAGCCTCATGGAAATTCACGAATCGGTCTACTGCAGGACGCGTTCGAAAAGCGTTCAGTGTCAGCCATCTCTTGGGCTATAAGAACGGCGCTCTTTCGGTCCCTCTACCGCCTCAGTGCTCACAGCTTCGACCAGTCTACACTTTTCTACCACACAATCTCTTACAGTCTCTACTTCTCGTCATCTATACCAACATCTACAGCCTATCAACACCCTCTTTTATCTCAGAGCAACCATGCACACCACATTCTCGCGCCTCTTCGTTCTCATCTCCTTCTACTCGCTCCTTGTGTCAGCCTCCCAGCCTAGCTTCCGTCTGCGTGGTCTCGAGACTGAAACCCGCACCCTCAAGGCCGTCAATAGCCGAAATCTCAAGCAGTACGACCCGCGCTCCCCTGCTGCTATCGAGCGCCGTCGCCGCCGTGCTCTGGGCCTCTATCCTCGTCAGTCCGCGGCCCCAGACGACTCTAACTCTGGTTTCGGGGCCCAGTCGGTCGATGGCGGCTCCGGCGGCTCTTCCAACGATGCGCTACCCGCCGGCAGCCAAAGTGGCTCTACTTCCACCTCCGGTCTCTCTGCAGGACTCTCCGCCGCTTTGGATACGACCGCTAGCGTTGCTGCGGCTGCCGGTGACATTGTTCCGGGCGCCAATGGACAAGCAGGCGCGGCTGCTTCAGAGGCCGTTGGGACTCTGAGCGCTGCTGCCGCCGCCGCCATAGATTTGACCCCCCTTCCCGTATCAGGCACGACCGCTGGTTCAGCTGCCGGCACCGCTTCAGCTCCTGGTGTCGAGGTTCTATCTGCCGCTGCTGACGCCGTCTCCGCAGCCGCTTCAGGCAACGGCGCAGTCAGCGCCAGTGCCATCACTTCTGTGACGGATGCGGGCTCCAGCGTCCTGTCGAACGCCGCCACTGATGGTACTTCCAACGTCGCCTCAGCCACCGGCAGCGGGACTGGGACTGGGGATGTCGCTGTTCCTCTTGTAGACGGGGCTCTGTCGGGATCTGGTTCTGGGAAGGGGTCGGGCGCTCTTTGAAGCAAAGGATCCGCATGGTATGTCTTTTCGTCGGGGTACGATCATCCCATAGAGCTGACCTTGGACTCGTAGGCGCGCTCGCTTCTCCTGATCGATGAAGCTTCAGGGCATCTCCGGCATTCGACCTTGTTTGCGTCTCTCATTCCCATTTCGTTCAGACGGCTTGATTTTCTTCGCCCACCAATTTCTTCCCTTTCATTTGCCCTCCTTATTTGTAACTTCGTACCTTATCCCTTCATATTTCGTTCACCTCTTCGTCTTCTATCTTCATTTTATTCTTACGACACGTACGATTGAACGACCGTAGACATGTAAATTAACGTGTATATGCACTTCTTTATTCAATTTGTGATTCATGACTTCCCATCTCGTACCTTCCTGTCATGGTGCGATACTTCAACGCTTGACCATTTCCTTGAATTTGGCAACGGTCGATGTCTGAACAGAGTCTAAGTTCTGTACTTCTCATCATCATCGGTCACTGATGTTACACCGTTCTGCGCCCTTGCCTCTTACGCCTCTTACGACCATGAACACGAGCAAGGACAGACTGCCAGGCTTTATCGAAACGCAACACCCATGATCAGCCACTCACAATCTGGACCGTCGACGAGATAACGGTTCCGACGTAGTCATCCGCAAGGACGGGCAACAGATGGATCTCGAATTTCCGTCAGCCACCTCGGAAGCGTATAAGAGACGGAACACCCGACCGTCATTCCCCAGTGTCGCCTTCCTCGCGCACCCACCACTCATTTTCGTTTTGCACCCTGCTATCGTCTGCGCCCTCTCAGCCTTACACTCTACCCTACCCTACCCTATCTACCAAAAAGACCCCTCGTACGACTCTCAATCGACGCAATCATGCTCCCACCAGGTTTTTCGCGTCTCTTCGCGCTCGTCTCTATCTGCTCTCTCGTCCTCTCTGCCTCCTCTACGCCGACGGGCCTGGGGACTGGCACTGGGGCGTACAATGCACGCGCCATCTCAAGCAAGCCCGTTTCTTCTGGGAGCCTGAAGCAGCACCACCCGCACGATCCCGTTGCAAATGAGCGTCGCCGACGGCGCGACCTGTACGCTGGGTATGCTAGGTCCCCACAACCTGCGGGTGCGAACGCGTCAGCCTCGAACTCGAACTCAGGCTCGACGTCGGCGTCAAGCGCGAGTGCAAGCTCCAACTCGAATGCCGACCAGTCGAATTCGAACAGCACAGGCGATGACGATCAAATTTACACCCTCGACGATGTGATCGACTATATTGCGAGCGGCGGTGTAAGCAGTGACAACACGGGCAGCGCTAACACGGATCCCAACACTGGCGGCCCCGCTCTAACTCTGACGAGCTCTCTCGCTGGTGGTGACGGTAGTAGTGGCATGACCAGCGTTGTCGCAGACATCCCCTCCGACGGCGGACCTGCTCTAACTCTAACAAGCTCTCGCACTCAGTTCCTTGGTAATGCCATTACCAACGCTTTCGTAGGCCCCTCCGGCGTCGCTGTCACAGGGTCTGGAGAAATCCCTGATGTTGGGGAGACTCCGGATGTGTCGCTCGTTATCGGTACCGCAGGATCGCCTCTTAGCACGCGCGCACTCCCTGTTGCTGCAAACGGCCCTCAGGTTCAGCCCGGCAGCTTAATAAGCGCCAGTGCGTCTGGGGCTGCTAGCGGTACTTTGAACACTATCACTGGGATCGACTCGAACTCCATTTCCTCCGTCATCGATTCAGACACGACCAGCATCGTCACTGGAACTGCCGCCGACATTGTCTCGAACATCTCGGGCTCAGCTAACGACGTCGACGTGTTGCCTCTCGGGTCGAGCATCGCGGCCAGCGCCTCTGGGGCCATCGCCGGCATAGCGAGAGCCGAAAGCGCGTCCAGTGGCATCATTAACGCGGCAGGAAGCGCCGCAGCGAGCGTTTCCGGATCCGACTCAGCAAGCCTCAGGCTCGTCTTCCAGCCGTCTCCAACTCAGGCTCATCTTCTACGCAAGCTCAGCTGCCAGCTCGTCACCCGGCTCAGCTTCCAGCGCAAGCGCGTCTTCCGGCTCCTCAGGCAAGTCGCTAGCGTGTCTGGGCGGGGCTGTGAGTGGTACTTGAAACACCGTCACTGGGGAGGTCTTAGGGAGCCACCAGCATCGGTGGCTCTGGCGGGCTTGAGCTTGCCAGCAAAAGCGGCGTTGCCCGGCAAGTAATCCCCTCGATAACCTGCCGACAATAAACCTCTCGGACTTGCTCCCAAGCAATCTTGCTGAAGCGGCCGCAGACCTGCCGACGACCCACGGGCCAATTGAGGCAACGCTGAACTTGGACTTCTCAAAGATATCATCGCCTCGCTTGTCAACCTATTGCGAACGGCGACGCGCGATCGTTACTGGCAATTTATCTCGGACGCCGGCGACTACGCCGAACCCCGCGAACCCCATCCAGACGATTTTAAGCCCCGTCCGAACGAACGCCTCGAGACGCTCAGCGTTGCGCGCGCAATACCAAAAGCGCGCTTCCAGGTCGTAAATTGGTATGTGTCCGCCTTTCTCCTTCTTTCCTTTGCCTGATTGGTTCACTGGTTCGTTGTCGCAACTCGGTGCTTTCGCGTTCGTTTGTTCGCTGGTGATTCGTTTTGATGATGTCACGACTTCTTTCGTCTTCCGTTTGGGTTCTGGTATTTCGTTCCCCCTTCTTTTTTTCTTCCGTTAGCGAGCATGCATGCGCGCTCATTTTAGCTCTTTCATTTAAGGACTTCGTTCCTTTCGTCTACCTTCCTTTCCTTTCCCCCTTTCGTTCATTTGCCACTCCCTTTTCCACCTTTCCTTTCCTTTTACCAATGACTTTTTTTAAATCAAACTTTCAATATAGAATTGGCGTAATAAAACCTGTTTAATTTTTGATCGCTCAAAAAGGGATGAGATACTTCATGTGAAAAACCTGCAAACTCGATCACGACTTCCTATTCGAGGAATCCAAGATACCAAGTAGGCCTCCAGGGGTTACACCTCCGATTGGGATCTGTAACCTGCCGAGGGGTCGGAGGATTCCTTTCTCCGCCTCTTCTCAATACATCGATGGAGCTCCCACTCCGATGGCCAAAGAAGCCACACAGGCCTACTCAGAAATTGCTAGCAGCTCGACTGGGGTATATAAAACCTCACGCGGCGTGGAGCCATTCTCCTTCACCAAACGCCACGCATCTCTCCTTGATACATCGACGTGAGCTCCCGCACGATGGCCACCCCCCCTCATTTCCATCTCCCCAACGTTCCTGACGGCCTCAAAGCCCTCTTCCCCCCGAAAAAAGCGTCCGACGATCCAATGCCATCCCATGTCGCTCTACTCCTCCTTTCTTCGAATCAAAAGATAGTCGGTCTTTTAATAAGTGGTGGTGCTCATTGCATTGGGAAGAAAACTTCAGGAACCCGTGGACATCGCCGCTGCTGGTGCTTCAGCGCCCGAAAGTGAGGCCCGAGGGCATACCGAGGTGTTCGGCATGCACTAGCGATCTGGGCGGTCTGCAGAACAAATAACGTCTTGAGCCAAGTGCTTGAGGAGGAGAGAGGAGGCGCTGGCGAGAAAGAATGCGCAGGGCTGTTCCTCGGTCTGATTTGCGGTGACCCGAGGGCGATTAACGGGCTGATGGCGTTGCATGGAGGTTACGAACCGGAAGACTGAGGAGAAAAAGCTCCTGAGGTGAGGCCCTGCCATCCTCTTCGACTTGTGCTTCCGGAGGCGTCAGAAGAAAATTGACGCAGTTGGACTGATAGAAACTCCGAGACTCATAGGCAAGATATGAGTGATGGGGGTAAAGCTAATTGTAGACTGGTGTAGTGAGAGAAGGCAGAGGAGGTGAGAGAGAATGCTGACGAGTTTATCCGGATCTAGGACGTCCGTTCATCGCAAGTTGATGCAATAACCCATACTGACCCATTTCCTGTAGGTGGTCGCCGTGAGAAGCGACTGCTATTGGCTCGGCTCTACGGACAGCCTCCCCCCCCTCTTCTGAATTCCGTCACCCCAAAGTCAAACATCCGCTCTGAACGAACCCACTCAGAGGTAGGTTCGTAACACCCTCGTGCGGCAGGGCTCCATGCACTGTCGGCACCGACCGCGACAGATGCATGGACGCGGATGGGCCGCGACGTGCGCTGGCGGCGAGCGAACGAGTCGGATGACGGAGGAGTGAGTGAAGGGATAATGAGGGAGGGGGATGGGGTCGAGTGAGGCGAGAGGAACAAGTCGAGGTGGCGGTAGAAGGTCTTGTGGAGAAAGTAATCAGACATGTGTAACATAGGGCAGACGACAAAAATTTAAGTAATCGGACTGAATGCGAAGTTGGGCAAACCAATAATCCGTCTGCTTCCTCGCGCCAGCATCCTCAACCCTATGCCCTCGAGGGAAGGCCGTTGACCGCGTGAGATGTCGCTACAAGAAAATGGAACGACATGTACGATCGAACAAATAGAATTTAATATTGAATGGCTGGCTCAATGGCAGGCCCGAGACGCTCGAGATGGAAGTAGAGCACTCAAAGAGATCCAAAAACCCAGCGAACGAACCAGGCGCATTCGTTGTCGGATACAGCGCAACCATCCTGGACATGAGTCATAATTATAATCCAGCCAGTTCACAGAGCACGATCGGATCTGGGGTAGGGTACTGCTTGAAGAACAGTGCGCCTTTGCGATGAACGGCCGAGAGACCGCACGACAGTTAGACGCATCGATAGACGGCCCATCAATGGATCAGAGCATGACACCCGTCCTCCACCCCCTCCATCTTCAGGTCATTACACCGAGATATTACATGGCCACGCCCTTCAATCTGCAGCATAACCTCAACGTTTCTCAACAGCCTCAAAGCTCTCTTTCCGAAAAACGCGTCTCGCCTGACTCCAACTCATCGCAGCCATCCGGTAGCGGCCCTATCTGTTGTCTACTCTATCGTTGGCTTATGGGGGGTACGTACACAAAAGGGCTCCGAACCATGGTACATCGTCGCCGCCGTTGCCTTTAGCGCGTCGATCGGCCTGAGGGCGATGCGTAGTGTTCGAGCATGTGTTGGCGGACCTGCGGTCGGCGAATGCAAGTTCGGGTCATTCGCAAATGCAGACCATCAAAGTTCTGATATTGCTCAACTTGAAGAAAGAATACTTGCACGGAAGATGCGGAGGCGTTGTCAAGTCGGCGATCTGCGGGTACCCGAGGGCGATCAATGGCTGAATGCCCTGCACGAATCTATGCTGAAGAGCTTGAGGGAGGAAAAGCTATTAACGTAGTCCTCTAATTGCGTCTATCCCTCTGGCATTGTTATTTGCATCTCGTGTCACTTATCTCCGGGCTTGAGCTCGTAGGGATCCGAAGTGTCGTTGGAACGTACGAGGACGGGTAATTGCGTTTTTTAAGACTGTGTATGGGAGAAGGCGGAGGAGGGATGGCATGCTGGACACGGTTGTATCCTGACCTTGGGTGCGTCCCCCTCCTAGTTCTTTCGCTTCCAGCACATAGTCCCAATTGCAAACCCTTTCACCAGGCTGGTTCTCGAGAACCGATAGGCTTACGGTCTCGTGTCACCCAACCGCGACACAGACCGAGATGCTCTCCCCACTGGAGACGTCGTACACCCTTGTCGCGGGCCCTCATCGCTGTCGACCGCCGCAGCAGATCGTGTGCACCTGATGGGGCGCCGTCGGGTGGATCGAGCGCGGAGGAGGAGGCAGGGGTGAAAGAGATTAGTGAGAGGCGTTAGTGCGGTGAGGGAGGGAGGGTGAGTTGTCGTCCGTGAGCAAGAGCATGACGGGATACCACCAATCTGGCCGAAAGTCTTGTTCCGAAGCAGCTTTGGTGCGGTGCGAGATTAGTTATGTATCGGGGCCATTGTGGGTATGTATTTTAAGGGTAAATTTCCCGGCTAAAGGCCTCAGCCGCTGAAGGGGTTGCACTTGTTGGAGGTTTTGGTCAAGAGGATCGTCGCCGTCAATTGAGCGCTTGATAATTCAATTGACCGCCAACGTGGTCGCCTTCTCCGCATTTCTTGGTCTGACCGTCCGCGTCCAAGCCTTTTTAAGCGCTCGTTTCAAAGCGTTCGACGCCAGGAGGAGGTGACTCGAGCTCGTGAGAAAGAATAACGAGAACTCATTGTATCCGCGTCTGCGATCAAAGACAGACAAAGACCAAATCGTGCAAAAAACGAGAGAAAAAGACGAGAGTGTCGAGAGGGAGAGTCGGGGGAATCGTCTTCTAGAATATGGAAGGCGCGTCGAACGACGAAAACCTTTGAACCTTGTTAGTTATTACACACGAGAATACCGTGCGTATCCACTTGAGTGACTCGAAAGCCGTGTAGGGGACCCTTGTGTGCACAGATGCCGTAAGCCCGATAAGAAGAAAGTACACCGTTTTGGCCGACTGCTGGGTATCGACTGGCCCCCTGGCGGAGCAAGTGCCGAGTCCGGGGAGGCAGGAAAAGCATCCGTCGCTCTGTTCCGCTGGCGGCGATCATTCAGTCACAGTCACCTGTGACACGCGTACACGCGTGCGAACGGTTGACGATGACCGCGCGTACCACGCTCTCACGCGACACTCGACGCTCTTGGTTCTTCGAGGGCGCGGCTGACAAGAAGACAACATTCGCAGTGATAAGGACGTACGTTAGGAGGCATTGCCTGTGACGGACGCCCTTTTGTTGTTGCCAAGCGCCGCGGGAGGACAATTGATTGTGGCGCCTAATGCGGGCGAGGCTGGCAGAGCGGCGAACGAGGCGGTTGTCGAGGGGAGGATGGCCCTGGGCAATGTGCGTAGAACCTTAGCCGGTGTGTTGTGTGTCGGGCGAGTGGAGGGAGGAAGGGTTCCGCAGATCAAGGGTTGGCACGTGCTCTGGAAGGGGGCAGCATTCGGGGTTGGGCTGCTTGTCTGCTTCCTCCACCACTCTGCACACCACCCTACCATGGATCCCTCCACTCCAGACATGCTGTCGACTCCCGTGTACGAACTCCCGCCCTCTTTGGCCTTTCGGGCTCGCTGCGCCTCGTCCCCCAGGGCGTGCCCCCAAGGCCCACATCCTCCTCAAGCGCGACTCCCCGCGACGAAACCGGACGACGCCTCAGCCGCCCGTCGCCCGCTTCTCCTTCGATCGCGAACAAGCCGCTTCCAGGGCAAAGGGCCAGACAGCTCCTCTCCATCCTCTGACCCACGCCACCGGCCCGCGACGCCGCCCTCCTCTGCGCCCGACAACACCTCTGCTCGAGTCGACCTCGCACCCGACCCGACATGCGCGCCGAGGGAAGACGACCGCCCGGCGCGGGCTCTGAGAGCATCGAGGCGCTGCCCCTCCCAAGATGCGCAAAAGCCTCATGGGCAAGAGTCGCTTTGCGACTTTGCCTGACGGGCGTGTCGTTTGTTCCCCTTCATACCGCGCGTGCGCATCCTCGATCGTACGTCCAGGCGAGCCGCCCACTCGCTGGGGTTCCTTGGGTATCCCTCGCTGAACCCACGCCACGCCGTCTACTGCTCCGCCGCGGTGCAGACCGGACGCCCCCGAGCCGCACACGCACACGCACGCCCGCCCCCACCTCCTCCAGCGCCGTGGCGCCTCCCTCGCGACCGCTCGCCCTCCAGCTCCCGTCCCTGTCTCCGCCGACTCCCGCCCAAGGGCACGAGCCAGAACCATGGAGGAGGAGGAGCCACCCACTTAGCGTCCCTCGCCCAGCGCGACCGGCGATGATGTCCGCAACCCGTGAGTCTCGCTCCCCACTGCCACTCCCAGGGCCGAGCCCCCGCCCCACGTTGGCAATGAGCATCTGGAGTGCGCTGACGATGACGCTCTCCAACAGTATGAGGTTCCGCAGCCTCTCGCCCAATGGGAGCTCAGACCCCCGAGTGGCTCGTCCAGGAACTCCGCCAGCGCCCGGGCGCCTTTGTCGCTCAGTCAGGCGCGCCCGCCTCCCCTGTCCCCGCTGCCGAACGCCCGATAAAGGTGGAGGCGGAAATGGGGGACGCCCGTCTGCGCGGGGCGCTTGGGGCGAACGTGCCATGGGATGTGGACGTTGACGTGTAGCGAGCGGGACGCTCGCATCATCACGGCGGCTGATGGTGGGGCGCACGCAACCGCGCCTTCCCCTCACCCTCTTGCCTTTGTCCTTTCACCGGTCGTTGGCAAGTGCAACGATCGGGACCGACGTGATCTGCGGTGAGTTGCCTTGCCCAGCTTCTCTTCGGTTCGGTTTCGGTCTCGCTCCTGCCTCTGCCCTTCCGCCGGCTGGGAGGGCGTCTCGTTTTNAAATATCGATCCTGTCTATTTTTTCTCTCATCTCTTCTTTCTCTCATCTCTCTTTCTCTCTCTCGCCGTTTGTCGTTTCGTGTTCGTGATAGCCCAGCTAGTCGTGCACTTGACTGTGTCGCCTTCTTCGTCTTTTTTTTTTGTTTCCTTTTTTCGGTTCTTTTGTTTTTGGTAACCACGTTACCTGCCAGTCTTTTATGGCGTCGATTGCACCTCTGTGCAGTCGGTGCTCAGTACCAGGACTCGGTACATATTACTCACCTCGATGGTTATTCCGGCTGTCGATGAATCTTGCTGACTCTACTTCTCTTCCCGTTTATGCTCTTTCCTTACAGTTTGTGCTTCTACCGCATCCTCTCCTCCGTTCCCCGTTCCACACTTGCACCTTTTACTTTTTCTTACACATGGTTTCGCTGAGCCTAAAACTCTGAAAGTCTAAAGGGATACGCCAGGTCCCATGTCCGGGTTACTTATATACTCTAGTGGTGTCTTTCGAGCTTCTGTCTTCCCGTCTCTTGGACCTGGTTGCCTGGGTTGAACCTGGATTTGCGACTCGGAAGAAGTTTAGTTCTTCTCGATGGACGACATCGGGTGTGAGCTGGACCCGTCCTCCCTGCAGGGACGTCAGCGCATTTAAGATGATACATATCATTCGTGGAGAACGCTGCTCATGACCAGTTCTGTTATGGTAGACTGTCGAGGAGAGGAGAGGAGAGTGAAAGTCAGTCGAAGGACACGCGGAGAGGGATAAATCGAGAAACCCCCACTTCAATACCGGACCGTAGCACGATGACGTCGGGCGGGGATGATTGGCAGCCCGTCAGTAGCGCCCGAGTGCCCCTGTCCAGATCATAAGCAGGGTTCACAGCTGAGGAGAGACTCAAGACATACATCAGGACTGGTGACATTGGGCGCTGATAGGCAATTAAGATGTTGCTGGACACCCCGATGAGTCCTCCTTGGTGCCCCTCCTCTCACGACTGAGTGGTCACTCGCAAATGGGGATTGGGTTACTGAAGTGAAAGATGTGTTACGAGATTTGAGATGGGCGTCTATCCGAATCATCATCACGGAACCACTCTGGCCGATATCCATGATGGGCCGGTGATGGGCGCCGTAAGTTTCCTGCTGTGCACGATGTCTAATAGGATGGTGGATAGACGGTAGACCATGGAGATGCAGGTAGATACCCAACGTAATTATTTAACACACTGACCGGCGCCTATCCGTCAACTGGAAATCCTGGGAACAGGAAGAGCGTTCGGTGCTCCACGTCCTAGTCGCTCGCCGATCTGCATGTAACCAGGACCCGGAAAACATGCCGCGAGGGAAGAGGCCTTCAGCCCGCAGGAACAATAGGGACCGTCAAAGTTGAGCTGCAACTTTTGCAGCTCACAGCTGCAGCCGCAGCAAGCCCTGAGCGTGACGTTATGTCAGCATGGCCAGAACGGGAACCAACCTCCTATGCAACATGGTGCCATGATGACTCGTCTGCATATATGCTCTCTTAATGATAAAATATGTGCAATATGGTCAAAATGTTCAAGACTGAGCACGGTGAGGTCAGAATGTTGAGTCTTGAAGTCTGACCGTCTGACCCACAAAAAGAAGCCAAGGGGCCTGGGGGGTTAGCCACGTGGAAAACAAATGTTCGACGTACTGAGCACCAATGAAAACTTGACAAAAACAAGAAATCCTGGGTAGGAATCAGGTAGGAATATCCATGTAAACTAAAAGCATGCAAAAATGTCAGGATACACGATGATATGGAGTGCCCTTCTGGACAAAAATACATGCATTGTTTTTTTTTTGTGAATTTCTTGCGGAGTCGTACGGATTCAGTCAGAATCGGTCAGAATATGTCAGATTCATTGCTGGATTCTGACAGATTCTGGATGCACCAAAAAAAATGTACCCCTTCAGGCAGAATCCTGCCTCTTCTGACAGAATCCAGCTGATTTGTGAGGTATTCATGAACTTATTTTCTTGTCATTCTGCCTGATTCTGCCTGATTCAGGACCCAAATCTCTAAAACATTGCCATTCATTCAGGCGGAAACCGTTATCACGCGGGCAGATTCTGACGGAATCCGCCCTCATGACTTTGCATTGATTTTGGAAAGTTGCCCTTTGTTAGCCACCAGCCAAGAGCACGGACTGACATGGGTTGCCAAGAGAATTGTAGAATGGACTTTCAGCGTTTCTCTGTTCCACACCATTTGTCCTTTCCCTCGTCCTACCTATCGAATGGGATGCTCATGTTTCATGTAAACAGTCTGGCACAGGTCAGGGATCGAGTTTGCCAAGCTGTACCGGGTGCATGTGATACCTATTGTTGGGGTTTCTGCAAGTGCAGATGGCCAGCTGTTCATGACAGTGTCGGAGGATAGGCCAAGGCAAAATTCAACGTGATGGCAGCGTGATCATCCAAACGTGACAGCGATGTGTAAGGATCACCGAATCTGTCAGAATCTGTCTGAAAGAAAGTAAAAACAATACCATTTATCAAATGGAAATGCAAAACCTTGTAGACAGAATCAGACAGAATGGGTGAGAATCGAGGAGAAGGGAAAATGGATTGCAGTTGAAAGTTTGGGGTATGAATCTGTCAGAAACGGAACGATTATGTCAGAATCTGCCCCCAAAACAATTCGTTCCAAGAAAAAATACATGCCATTTCAGTTAGAATGTGACAGAATCTGTCACAATCTGTCTGAAACAGGAGGATTCGGACCGATTCTGACAGATTCTGGCACCAATTTCCTAGCCGAGCTATAAAAAAAACAATCCATGAATTTTGTCCAGAACGGACCGTCATACGATGATGGCCTGCGGTATGCTCGCCATTTTCAACACAGAACGTAGGATAACAAACTGAAATCCCCCACACTGCGATGTGTGTTGGCTTCTTCAACGCCGAAACATTGACGCTGCATTCATTCATTCACGTCGCACTCCTCTCATGTCCCTTCCCATAGTCGCTGAGTCCCCATGCCCTAATTGACATGCTCGCCAAGCTAGGGCCCTCCATGATGACTCAGGGGACACAGAAACAAAATTGGAGGGCCCTCTGTGCCTCCAATGGAGATCTCTATTTATTTTTCCATTGGAAACGGCACCTGAGCTTCACCGTAAGCTCATACAAACACAAGTTTTGGATGCATACTGATAGTGCTACCATTTTTGCTTACTTGCCTAGTAATACTTTGTTTTCATAGTACAGGAATTAGGATACAACTGCATGAGAATGGCACTCATTTGGCCCAAGGTTTGGTTCTGCCATTCACTCCCTCGTATCTATGAACATAATTTTTACTTTGCACAACCACCAAAAGGTCATTGAACCGAAACAGCCCGCTGTGACAGAGTGTGACGATTCCTGCAGCCCAGCTGCAGCTGCGAGCTGCAAAAGTTGCAGCTCAACTTTGAAGGTCCCTAATTGTGGGTTCGAGCTGCGAGGAAAATTGCAGCTGGAAGGTGCTTCGTCGCGCTTCTTTAGAGCTCGTTGTGACTCGTGTAGCACTCAGGCGTACTCTATGTGGCAGCTAAGACACAGTTTGGAAATATTGAAAGCTACTGCCGATCAGCGAAGCAGAGCCGGTGAATCGTCCTGGATGTATGCTCTTTATTTTGCGCTGAATATTGAGAAAGTCGGAGTGGTAGTTAAGTTACAGTCAAGCTTAGGGGTTTGGTCGAACCCAGTCCATGGCAGAGGGTCAGAAGGGTTAGATGAATATCTAATTATGTGAATAAATTTATCTACCCCAACTGCGATGGACTTGAAGGATGACGAAAGTCGCCCCACGAAAAAGTATCTGTTTTAGGTGGATTTCAAGAAGGGCCCTAGTTACAACTCTCAATGTCACACTGGATGAGAAACCTGCGTCTTCAATAAATAAGAGAACATGGATGGTACCAATAAATACTTCACACTGGGGGGACATGGTGCTGGGGTTACATAAATAATAGGAAAACAAATCGACAAGCCCATGAACGTCTCTGATGCATTCAGTTCAAAGGAACAACCCGCACATGACCATTCAAAGTCCCATATCGCGGGCTAGCCACCGCCATCCCGGCAGCCTTCACAATGTCTGCCTTAAGCAGCTGCTTCCACATCTTATGCGCAATATAAAATTGATCTTGCATGCATCCCACTCGCACAAGCTGCTCCAGCGCCCTCAACGACCACTGGTTGCATGACCAGCGCATATGCGGCGGCGTCAAGGGCGTATCACCTTGTCCAACCTGCTGTGCCATGAGGACCTCGCGCGCCGTCTGCACCATGCTGGGCTGGACAGGGGGGAGGGGAATGCAGCAGAGGAAGTTCGAGCTGGAGAGTAGGGAGACGCTTGCGTGGTAGCCGTTCACCCACGGTCCACCGTTCTGGACAATTTGATAAATTTCGACCGGTTGGTCAAGGATGTTCCGGGCCGAGAGGATGAGAGCGAAGTGGTATTCGTGCGCTTTCCCTGTGCGGTAGAGAGCGAGATAGAAAGACATTGGGTAGCTTGTGCTCTGCAAACACCACAGTGAGTGTTTTTTCTTCGAGGTTGTTAGAGAAGACCCCTACAGATCAAAGTGGTTATGCGATGTGAGTTGATGGCAACCCTCTTCCAAAATTCCTCGAATTTATACTGTACATACCTTCCACCCACTAGACACAGCACACATGTTACTTCCGTCATTTTCCTTGTCTAGAGAAAGCTACTTAGCAGGTAACCACCATCCCATTTCCCCAGAATAATGATTTTCTTGTTCAAGGTGTTTAATATCTCCAGGGTTGAGCTTGCACCTATGCCCACAAACGACAAATTGGAGGCGCTTCCTGGATACCACATGGTGTATTACAATGCTTCTAATATGCGCACATTATTGAAACGAATTACTCCCTTGTTTTCCTTGTGTTTTCCTATTGTTTTTCCCGTCGGTTCGCGCGTGCATCCGAAGGTTTGTGGGCGCGCATTTGAAAAAGAAGTCCTTTAGCCGACGATTTCCAGGGATATCAGTCCTGTATTTGGCCCAGTTTATAGACTGCTCTGACAGGAGTACAATGACCTTTGTACTCTACTAACCAAGGTTCATTTTGTTGTCGATTATGTATGCCTGTGGGTCGGGTTGTGGGCGCTGCAAGAACCGGGCCGATGACCCGACCGCGATCCAAACCAACTTTCTTTCTTGAACCACACTTACACCTTCAATCTCTCTTGTCTACCTCTCACTTCTGGCGATGGACTTCGTTCGCTGGTTCTTCGCTCTTCAGACCCTACGGTGGATCTCTCAGGCCTTCACATCTCTGAACAGCTCGTGCAGTGTTCGCTGAGACGGCAGCGGTCTCCATTTTGGCGGGCTGTTAACAGCGCTCGAGCGACTTTGACACTTTGGTATTATGCTTTGGAAGGGTTGTGGACGTCATTTTGGCATGGTGCGAATGCGAGAATCTCTGTCTTATAAAACATCCTTATTCTGGTTCTTTGCACTACTAGCCTCCTTGGGGCGATGGGTATATGTCAAGTGTACCCATGGCTGTGGAGAGGCTGCGACGATGCAGTTCGTAGCCTCACGCACCTCAATACCTCTGCTTCGGGCGTGGTTTAGCTTTCGACATCCACTCCGGCGCGACTGTGAAGTCATCCTTATGTCCCGACACACAGGCACCGTACTCTCAGACGCCTGGCCTCGTCTTTCAGGCGAGAAGAAAGACATCATCACTGACCAGCTGCGAGGGTTCATATCCCAGCTCCGCTCTTTACCTGTTCCTGATGGGCAAACGGACATCTGCTCCGTGACAGGGGGCCCTATACGCTGCTTCCGCCTGCACGCAGACGGGACGACGGGCCCCTTCCGAGACGAAGCTCACATGAACCAGCAGTTGCGTCACCTCCACCCACTCTCGGACTCCCGCTTCCCGGATATCGTGCGCAGAGCACACTCTAGAAAGCACCCGTTGGTCTTCACGCACAACGACTTCTTCCCCAGGAATATCTTGATCAATGAAGACTCTGGGATGGTCGTGGCAGTCCTGGACTGGGAGTCAGCCGGGTGGTTCCCGTCGCATTGGGAGTATTGCAAGTGCATCAATTGGGGTACGTGGAATATGGAAGAGGAAGAGTGGAGGACGACGTATGTACCTATGATGGTCCCAATTTTTGAAGAGGAGGCCGAGGCAGACAGGGCGCTGATGTACGAGTGCGACCTGGGCATATACCTGAGTCCCTACGTACATGCCTGAATTCATCTTGCGTTCGCGTTCAGGGTCATTGGTTCGGATTTACGAACGTTCAAATCATATGTACCTCTCACACTTAGCATTGAGCAATTAGCACATGGTTGTTCAATATGTCACAGTACAAAATCGTTGCACAAAGTATATACGAGAAATTTTTACGCATGTCCAAGTAATAAATGTTTCATCGAGAAGATATACAATCAGAGCGGGTTGTGGCAGTGGAGAAAAGTGATCATCGAGTCGTCGAGTAAGTATTCGAAGGGTGTGCCGACGCGGATCTGCACTCACAACTGTAACAGAGTCCCATACAAAACACAGTTACGCATATCTAAGAAAACAAACCTACAAAAAAAAATAGCGCACGAAATTCTATCGTCAAGGTATTTTTCCTCCCTTGCACTCGTTCAAATCCCCCCGCCCGTGCTAGTAGCAGTACGTGACATCAGATATGTTGACCGACCCGAGGAATCTAATGCACGATTAGGTTACTCTGATCAGTCAACATGCCTGATTCATGGCCGACATGGACTTTGTCTTGATCTCCAGTATTCTTGCTATCGACCTTGTCCTTATTCTCCTTGTCTCGATCTTCGCCTTGAACGAGATCGTCGATGCCAATACCGGTAAGTAGGTCAACGACTTCCTGCGCGTCATGGCAGTCCGTGCTCGGCGTGCCTTCCTTTCCGTCCTTCAGGTCGACCAGCATCGGACTCGAACAGGTGCACAGCTTCGCCAAGGAGCGGTCCGAGTCTGTGTTCTGGAGGACGGCGAGGGCTCGCTCGGCGGCGATAAACTTGGACACCGCGAGGCTACTCCAGACGACAGGTGCCACGAGCAGATGGTCATGTAGGAGTACAGCGATGCCCTCCTGCTCGGCATCCCATTGGCTGGCTTCTTTCACCACTTTCCTGCGTCTGCAAGAATAAGGGAAGGGAAGGGGAGACATGGCAGTCAGTAAACAAATTAAAAAGCAAAGAAGAACAAGAAAATTTATGCACTCAAACTCAAGCTTGGCTACACACCCTTCCGCCTGCTTCCACTCCATCAACAGCGACACCGGGTCTTTCGCCAGGTCCTCCTCCACTAATGCCTCCAGCACATCCTCCATCACATACTCGACCACCGCCGCTGTCCTTTCATAATCATACCCTGAGTCCACAAGGACCGCACCGATGACGCTCTCGAACACATCCGACAGAGCTTTGGGCGGATCATGCCGCCACCCGGTTCGCACGATGTCCACGCCGGACGTGCGCTCGAGCACGGGGACGTATCGGTCGATGGCACGGGTGAGCTCGACGCTATTGATGAGTAGCATTTTGTGCAGCCCAAGGCGGCGCACGGCAAGATTGGCGAGTGTTTGGGCGCCAATGGCGCGCGTACGTGGGAAGGTGAGCTGGTGTGAGGTCGCGTTGGGAAGTTTGTCGTAGAGGTATTTGATCACAACGAGGTCTAAGATTGCTAGAGGATAACGTCAGCACCGAGAAATGTCGAGAGCGAGTCGAAGATAATTACCATCTCCCAGGAATTCGAGTCGTTGATACGACGGACCCTCCGACGGGACCGCAAACGAAGGATGTGTCAGCGCCTCCAGCAAGAGGTACCCATGCTTGAACTTGTAGCCGAGGTTGCCCTCCAGCGTCTCAAACAGCGGAGAGATAGGGCTCGGCGGGGTGTCAATGCGATACCGCATATTCCACGGCAACGGGCCGCCAAACTCCAGGCCGAGCGCAGTGCCCATGAGCAAGGCGTGCTCAACCCCGCCAGTAAGGAAGCTAGCAGCAAGGATGGCCTCCATGCAGTCCTGCAAGCTCCTGCGAGGGAACTCGCGAGTGACGGTTCGTTTCGTCCTTTCTTCCTCCTCTTCCTGCTTCTCCTGCAGCCCGTCGTCTTTATCGTCTTCATCGTCTTCATCGTCTCCTTTCTTCTCACCGCCCGACAAGACATACCGCCACTTATGCACACTCGCCAACTCGCTATTCACATACTGCTCAAGGCCGACATCGAGGGCTCTCTGCATCAAGAACCGATTACTGACCACCTTCTGCCGCATATACGTCAGTTGGCCCTCATGCCGACTAGGGAATGCGTTCAGCAGCTGCACCGTCGTGCACACCTGCAGCACCGCGTCGCCGAGCGTCTCCAGCCGCTGGTTGTTGAACCCGAGCTGCGTAGACGGAATCGTGAAGACTTCGATGAGAAGGTTCGTGGGCACGAACGGCAGCTTGAGTTCGTGCCTGGCGCAGTTGGCTCGGTAGACGGTCGTGATGCGCTGGCAGAGGGCCGGTAGGACCTCGTAGGCTCTGCGCATCTGGAGAGAGAAGGCCAGCCAGAGGGTGCTATTCTGAGGCAGCATCCGGCAGTGCTCCTTGACTTCATGCACTGGCGGAGTGTCATCAGCGGGTGGGTTGAGTGAGTATGCGCCCATATCATGATGGGGGAGAGTCACTGTTTCGAGGAGAGGTCCATCGTTTCGAAGATCGATGCTGCGCGTCTTTCTCGACCATTTCTTGACCCAATACTCGTGATATGTCGAGCACCCCGCTTTCGCTTCGAGTGTCTCAGGCAGTGGCTGCGACAAGGGCGACAAATCGTGCCTAATCCTTCGAAGGACGCGAATGCTGCCAAAACGGTACTGTGGCGTCACCAAGAGGTTGTCGTGATACTCCTCCGATATCTTGCTCCAGTCGCTGCTCCCGCCTGGTTTTGCGAGCAGAAGTTGCATGGCTGCGAAGTCTGGCAGTCGTGCAGGCGTGATTGGGACGAGGTACAAGCTGAGGGGGGCTGTGAACGGGCTTCGTGTAATGGAGAAAATGATACCAAGCTTGGTAAAATTGTTCATCGTTTTCCTCTGTTCATGTTCAGACTCTTGGTCAAACAAAAGACGCTTGCCTGGAAGAACGCGCACAGTGCCCGACCCGACCACGGTTTTCTCTTGAGGAAGATCAGTACCCGTAACAAGTCCGGCAAGAACTTCATCGTCAATAGCGACAGGATGAAGCCACAGCTTCTCGTCCATACACCAAGGATCCTTCACGTCGGCCTGCATTATAGGAGGCACCTTCCGAAGCTTGGCACTGAGCCCATGACCGACCATGAATTCATTGACATCTTCGTCCGAACTGTCGTTCGCCACAGGGAGCAGGTAGTCGTCGAAGACGTTGAGATCGTGCAGGCGCTTCACAGCCATGAAGGCAACGGCGCGCCGTGCCTCTTTCTTCGACCTCTTGAATGGGCCGGTGTACACAAGGTCTTTGAGTTCGAGAGGCAGGGCTCGAGGAAGCTCGAGAGTTGATTGGAAGTCGCCGGTATACCTGGGTTTGTGAACCGGGGTGAATGCATCGCGAGGTATCAACGAGCACAGGTAGTTCAAGAGGCTTATCGAATTGTCGTACGTGAGCTTCGCCCCAGTCGATTTGACGACAAATCGCTCTCGATCTGCAAGATCGATAACGCCGTCTCCGTCATCATCACCATCTTCGTCGTCGCTTTCGATGCCGATGTGGCGAGTCTGATACATATGGGTGACTTCTGGCTCTTTCTCTTGTAGAGCCCGATACTTGGCTTCAAGCTCTCTGTCGTCCTCCTGGCACATCACGACGAATGTAGAGTTGAAGTTCCTTGCTCGACCGCGAGATTGGACGTATGCAATCATGTGATGCAGCGGATCGAACCTGATGACAAGATCACACCCCTACGACCAGGTTCAGCAAACAGAATAGGTGCGAAAACCATGACCTACGTCGAAATCCAGACCTTCTTCTGCAACTGACGTGGCGATAACTATTGATAAGGATTAGTCGGAAAATTACACGCAGAAACACAAAACACCTACGGATGTTTATTTCCTTGCTCTTGAACAATTTCACAGGATCGCCGTGGGCCTGATTCGTTTGCCTTGCCATCCCCTCACTGTTTACACCTGTTCCAACGAGAAATGCACTACGGATTTTCCCTTGAAGCTCGGGAAGGACCTGTATGATCCTGGAAAGCGCTGACGCAACCTGACGCTGTTCGACGAAGATGATGGCCTGGAACGTAGGGGTATAATTTTCGAGAAGAATGTTCATGAGAACATTGACTTTGGGTGTGCACATGTCCATGGTTAAAGGAATAGGAACAATCGGCGATGTCATGCTAGGCGGAAAGTAGCCCTCAAACCCTTGCAAGATTTCCTTGATTAGGAAGATCTCGTCTGGCAGCGGCTTGACGGGTATAGATGACGGCCCGACGTCGACTTCCATGCTCTCTGCGTCATGCGGGCGGAAGAGTTGTAGGCGTTTGTATTCGGCCAATTTAGACTCGATGAAGTGTTGAATCTCCAGATACAAAAACATTGACGCTCCGTAAAAACCTATGTTGCCGAGCGTGACTTGGTAACGGATGTCAATGTTGTTGAATGGGATGTCCAAGTCATCCCAAACAGAGGTGTCTATAACCTGGAGGCATTGGTATATTGTCGGGTTGGGGCTTGCCGGGCTTTCTGGAGGGAACGGGTAGTATTTGAGCACCTGTAATGAGAATGAGCAATAGCGAAAGAATGGAAATGAATATATGCATCACCTCTTTGGGTTTTGGAGCCCATTGTCTTAATTCTTCAATATTGTCACGTACGGCTATGACTTTCGAATCCAGGTTACTCTCCAAAAGGGTAAGAGAGACCTGGGGATTCTTGACATCCCAGATGGCGGATGCAGTCATCCCGAATATCTTGGGCCGTTCAGACTGAGGAACGTGGAAGTATTCGCGCATAATTTGGTTATACGGATCCTGCTTGCGGGTGTGATGACATTCGTCAAATATCATGAGAGAGATTTGGTTGATATTCCAGAGAGAATGGGTGATAAGGTTGTGAAGAATTTTAGCTGGCAATTGAGGTTTAAACAGCGATTTGTGCCTGATGAAATAGACATACGAGTCATGACGAATAGGTGGCTGCTCTCGAAGCACTTGCGCCATCCTTTCCTATCGGTGAGCCGCAAGGACATCGCGCCAGAGAGTTGCTTGATTTTCACTGAATCAGGAGTATGCTTGTTGATATAATCTGCCTGCTGCTTGACGAGGGTCACTTTAGGAACTAAGAATACGATGATCTTCTCTCGAGATGCTTCCTGCGCGACGGTCCACTTGATGAGGAGCAAAGCAATTAGGGTTTTGCCGGCTCCGGTGTCAAGGGCAGCTATGATGTTGCCTGTGTCGCCTTAGCCATTCTTCCTCTGCTTTTAGATCAAACGACGCACTTTTCTGGGCTTTCGCAAAGATCTCTTCTTGATATCGACGGGGTATCTGGTCAAGAACAGCTTGCAGAGAGTCTGCTTTGGGGTCTGAGGCCATCTCGCGTTGAAAGATCAAGGTCGTTGGCGGAAGAAAAAAGGGGTTGACCGTATATATACACCGAGTTAGGAGAGTCGTGTTGAAGGAGGTGATAATCAACGATGAAGATTGAGTAGCGCCGTAGCATTCATGGCTTTGTTGATGGTTCAGATGTAGAAGGCCTGACGGTGGGAACGATGCTGTCGACTCGGCAAACCGGGCCGCCATTACAGCCCCGTCCGGCTAGATTGACCAACTGCGAATGCGTAGAAATGTCACCTCCTTCTCAACCACGCAGGCCCTTCACCACCTTTTCGTAAATCAGGCCCTTTAAAAGGGAGATCGTGGAATGCTTGGTGTACGTCTTCCACCTTCCTCGTTTGTTCCGATTTGTTAACTGTGAAACCCCAGCCAGACCATCGAGCGAACATGGCTGTAAACCCAAATGAAGATACTGAATTGTGAGATTCAACGACTCTATCCGTCACGATAGCATTTTCTCAAACAATATCTAGCAACGATGCCCTCCGGAAGTATGGTATCATCCCTCCTCGCGAACCAACGCCTCCGAGTCCTTCACCGCCTCCGTCTCCGACTCTCGACGATGTCCTAAACGAATTCACACCGAAAGAGCTCTTGGAGCTGGCAGAAGACTCGAAGGACGACCAGACCGAGCGTTTTATTGCGCAGCACCGCCAACAACGGCTCGCAGAAGAGAGACGAGACCAAAAGCGAGCTCGATTTGGACGAGTTTATCCCATCGGACGGGACGATTACACTCGTGAGGTGACTGAGGCAAGCAAAGTGGACGAGGAGGACGATGACGACGAGAAGGGAACGGCAGTGGTGTGCTTCTTGTATAAAGGCGGGTCCGTGATTCTGCTCTTGTTTGTACCCCCACAAAGTTCTGACTCTTCGAGACAGCCTGCCCAGGAGTGATCTTGCCTCCCAGCATATTAATGCGCTTGCGCAGCGATATCCGCGCACTAAGTTTATCTCTATTGTCGGCGACAGGTGCATACCCAACCTGCCTGACGCCCGAGTGCCCATGATCATCGTCTATCGCAAAGGCGAGGTCAAGAACCAAGTTATGGGATGGGGATCTGACAAAGAACGACGGATAGAAGGTGAATATCATATGCAATATTCCCCATCTTCTCCCTAATAGTCTTTCTCCAGAGCTCGAGGCTTGGCTCCTGGTAACAGGTGCCCTTGACCTCCCGGACAGGCCAGGTCCAAAGCGCACAGGCGGATCAGATGATGAGGATTTGGAGGATGACCTCTCGGACGACCCTTCCTCCGGGATGCGTTCATCTTCTGCCTTTACTAACGCGCGTCCGCAGAAGAACATCAGGTCGTCCCAGAAGAAGAATGACTCGGACTCGGATTTTGAATTTGACATGTAAGTTAGCAGGAGATTTGTCCTACTTATTTTCAAGTGTAATCCTTGCAATATGAACGAGACCGTCGCTCCTTGACTTTTGTGTGCGGCGACTCGTCAAGCCTTTGGGAGTGAGCCCTGTATCAACAGGCTTTGCTATTCCTTACACGGATTTATGCACTGTAAAGTATCTTTCAATGTCTTTCCGTGGGCATTCGGGCGTTGGCAAACCCTGTGGTTCCGCCTCTGAATTGCGTTAATCTAATTCAGGTTCTGAAGCCACACATGGGGAATGGGAGCGAGTAAGTGAATTATTTGCGTCTATTCGCGAGACGTGCTTGCCATTCTTAGTTACACTACAGATCTAGAATGTGTATGTGAAGAGTGTTACCTGCTTGTTGCTGAGCGCGAGTCGTACAAATTAGTGAAAGGATGGGAGTGCTGGTCGGAATGTCTGGATCTTACTCTTTCTGTGTCAAATACACTGCCTGCGGTTCCGAATAACGGCATGAAGGAATGATTGGCGGGGTGTGGGTATGCGCTTTTGTTCAACGTGGTGGGTCTTCTTCCCATATTTTCGTGCATACTAGTATGGCTTATTTCGATTATTTCTGCCTACAGACTTCTCATCACATAAGTATGTCGATGGCGACCTCTACGTCTTGTTGGATTTCAAAGCTCGCAATACTTTGTGTCGAGAGGAGGGCTTACAAGCAGCATAATTTGGAGGATATCCACGGTCTTGTGGGAATACAAAATGATGGGAGAAAGCCTTAAGGCAGAGAAAGTGATAGAGGGAATGAGGATTATACTTTAGACTGATGAAGGACAAAGTGCAGCCATACGGATTATTGGGTACTTGAATCTTCGAATCAGCGTCCACTATATCTGTAGTCGGTGCCATATACTTAGATCCCCACACCTCTTGCAATATGGAACTGCAACTCCTGCAGCCACAGGGGATTTCGCTCAACCATCCTAGCATCAAACGAAGGGCCTAAATGCCAATTAAGGAGCTGCTGGATCGCCGTTTTCCCTGTAAGGCGAATGACCATACACAATACTCCGAGCGCTGCTCCACTCTCTCGCAACTCGAGCGCCTTTTCTGGTTCCGGATGATCTCTTCTCTCGCATCAGCCGTAATGTCCATTGGAGTGGTGTCAATGGTGCACACGCATCCATCGGTGACACGGAAATACTTGACGGCGTCAGAGGGTGTTGCTGCCTTGGGAGTGCCTGCGGTTAGGTTGGAGGCGACGGTTATCCAGACTATGTGAGTGAGGCAGCACTCGCTCGACGTATGGATCTCTAGTGCTTCCATTGCGGCAGTCTTCAACAGTGGACTGGCAGCCTGTAGGGTTCGTGTAAATACACCAGCTACGAAGGGACCAAAGCCATGACACACCTCATGCCATCGTTTGAACTTACGATCAATTTCGCGTATCGGAATTTCGCCGAGTGTATCACCGTTTTCTATAGCTTTAGCGATCCCTTTTTTGGCGTTCTGGTTGAAGGTGCAGAGTTGGCGGTGATTCTTCCAATCTAATTTCTGGCATTCGCGACTCTATAGTACCACAGTAAGAACGACCTCCGGACGTGTCGATGCAATTGGACGACATTAGGATGCGGGAACTCACACAGTAGTAGGAGAAACGACATGCTCCGCAGACCAAGAGCCGAGGTCCCTGCAACTCTGCCTGGGATCTATGGCAGTGATCACATTGGGCGTTTTTTTCAGCGAAATAACCAAGATGGCTGGGAGTCATTTGAATGTTCGGAGTGGCAAAAAAGAGCAATGGACAAGCCGTTTCGGTAAATAAGCGCCGGAACAAACCAGGTCACGGGGTTTGCATACATAGTGGACGTGTAAATAAAAAATAAAAAAATAGAAAAACCTCGCAGGGGTAGGATTCAGAGGCCTATTTTTTATAAATCTTATTACGTACATATTGAGGATGCGCCTGGTCCCAACCCGCAGAGGAGGACTCGGGTTTTCATTTCGACGAACCTGACCTAGAGCTTAGTGCCACTCACACATCAATACACAAATCATTGAAGACTATAAGAGAAAGTCGCACGAGAAGTTTCTCTATGATCACTGGACATTCACCCTGCAAAGTGTTTCCAATGGCTGAAGGTCAACTCGATGTTTTAGATGCTCTACATTCGAAACCAAAAAGAGCAATGCGACGCGACGCACTGACGCGTGACGTCATGACCCTGACCAGTCGTCATGCCACTGGCGGCCAGAAATCAAAATGTGGCCCAGACAAATCCCGTATATAAACCAACGAACCCTTGCTTATTCTTTTGCCTTTCCCACCACTACCTATTTTCCGCCCACTTAAATCCACGCCCTTCCAAACCCAATTTACGAATCACCACATTTCATTCAGACCCCGAAGGACAAAATGGCTGGTGAGCCCTTCCTGGTTTTGCACAGACCTCGAAGTTCTGACTGTTGTTGATGTTCTCTCATGGTGTAGGTATCAAGCGCGCCGCTGCAGACGACTCTTCCGAGACCGCGACCAAATCCAAAGTTGCGCGAACCGAGAAGAATGGGAGCGGAGCAAAGAATAAGAAGGCGGCTATGAAGGTTCGTTAACCCTTTCCTCTTTTAAGTAGTAGCACACCCTTAGAACCTGCCAGGCCCCTACCACAGACGAGTTCAAGGCAAAGGCTCTACCATTGCACGTGCACCTTACGCATACGCCCCCCAGCATCCAAAAGGAAGGCGCAATCGACAGCGAGGGCAAGGAGGAAGCAGCTCCGCCTTCCGACGCGTCTGCTGCGGACATTGGTTTCATTGGAAACCTCACCCTTGTCCCGAGCACCTTTAGCACGGGTAGTTATGGTTGGAAGGGGAGCAAGCGCATTACTGTCGAGCTGCAGGGCGGAGAAACGGATGCCGAAGGTGGGAAGGAGAAGGTGACAATCATGTTGTCGTAAGTGTGTTCTTCCAGATGGCTGGATGTTGTGCTTAGATTCTGTTGATTTACAGGATCAATGCTACGGTTGTTGGCAGCAAGCCGGCCAAAGGAGCCAAGGGAAAGAAGGGGAAAAAAGTACGAGATGAAGAGGCGGACGAGGAGGAGGCTGAAGAAGCTGCTGAAGACGCGGAGGAATAAATTATCTGTTACGTTTGTTCACGACCTTCATGACCTTGACGTTTGCTCAAAAAGAGGCTCCTGCTTTATTCTTCTCGATTATTTGTATCAAGTGCTGATAATAGTGGAAAAATGTATTTACTCTCGTGCTCACATGGCAGCAGGAAACATTACAAAGCATCAACGTAGAATGAGGTCTTCGCCAACTCATCCCATTGAGGGGCAATTCGTTTCACTATTTCCACTGCCTTAGTGACATCCTCGTTCTCTAGACCACATCGGGGAAGGCTTGAAACGATTTCCAAAGTATCTCGAAGGACTTGGCGAACGCCAACGGCCTGTGACAGTCATGAGATTGGGGGCAATGCTTGAGATAGCTTCCGTAAAGAAAGCTCATACCTCAACGATTGGGCCAGGCAATCCGGGGTAATCCACCTCATCATAATTGCATTTTTGCTGACGGTCAAGCTCTTCAAAGATTAAGAGGAAGTTGTTGGATTGTTTCTATACCGCGGTCGGTCAGCGACTCAGCGAGATGAAGCTGCATAGATAGCGCGTCATACTAACCGCAAATTTGGCCCATTCTCCCTGTTGCGAGTAGGTTTCCATCCAATACCACGTTGAGAACAGGTATCGAATCAATTTCCCAATGCTGAAAGCTGGAAATCAGTTAGCATCATACATGCCGATCCTCTGAGAGCAAGCATACCATTCGCCAGCCAAGGCCTCAAAACATATGCCCTACGCTCGATCCTGCGCCTCAGAATTGGGTGGGCGATTGCCTCGACGCAGTCCTGATGTATGAACATGACAGCCCAGATGTCCAGACGCGTCGCCTCAAATTTCTCATGTGTGTCTCTAACGATGTCGACCAGCTCGCGCAGGGTGAAGCCGAAGTCAGAGAGCGTGTGGTACGCGTCGTAGAAGTTGGCGTTGTGCGACCGCTGGTCGGTCTTGATGAGTCGTGGGTCGAAGGGCTCTGTGCGCGCGATGCGGTAGTGCCGCCGCATACGCCAGATTATGGACCACGGACTGTGTCGTAGGCTAGGGATAAATTGGTAAATGCTGAATTAAGGCGCATATATGCGAAAAACAGTGGACGTACCTTCCCGCAGCGTTCCTCTTCACCCCGAACGCGTCACAGAAGACCTTGAGCGTCACCTCGCGCAAGGCATGGCAAACGGCTAAGAGCGGTTTGATAGTATTGGGAGGGAGCTTCTCTTCTCTGTCCTTCTTCTGCCACTTGCGAAAGGCGCGTCGACGCTTCGCCTGAGGACTCTTGTCCCACGGATCATAATATGGGTCGTCCGTGTCTTCATCCTCTTCGTCGTCCAAATCATCGCCTGGCAGATCCGTCGACATCGCACCGTCCGGATTGGAGCCGTCTGCTGAGACCACTTGTTGCCGGCGATCGATTGCTGCTGCTGCTTCCTCTTGGAGGGCGATGGGTTCGCAAGTGACCGCGCGATCAACGTACTCGCTCACAACTTCCGCGACGAACTCGTAGAGCAGTTCAGCGGGCAAGTCCGCGAATTTGGCCATACGGGTGGACGCAAAGAAAGCAGAGGTAGAGTTGAAAGGAAGTTCGTACGTTACGCCATCTTCAGTGGACCTGCGACGTTCTAGTCTAAAGTCTAAAGTAAAGATAGATAAAGGATTTCCATTTGTGATGATATTTAGTGGTCTGCATCAAACACGTAATTTGTACAAAAAAGGGCGCGTCGACGCGTCGCATTCGAGGAGAAGCGCGCAGGGCGTGCGAGAGAAAATTTTCCCATTCCGAGCATTGGGATAACTCCGTCGAGATTGCCCGTCCTGCTGTGATGGTGTTTTTGAGGGGCACATAAGCTCCCCCTCTTTTCTATTTTTTATTTCTTTTTCATTCTTTTTATACCCAGTACAATAATCGGAAAACCTTCGAGGACGCATTTAGTTACATTCGAACATCGGCGTAATAAGACGACGGCTTCAACTGTTGGATCTGGGGGACAATGAGCGCAAACATTTCCAGGGCCACCTTGGTATTCCGGTTCTCTGGACCGCATTGGGGGATCTTCACCTCCAACGACTTTAACAGGAACTGGTGCAGACCTTAAATCATCTGCCGGCAAGTTAGCCCAATTACAACGATAGGAACGCGTCTTGATGTAGGCGCACCTCGACCAGGGGTTCAGGAAAGCCAGGGAAGTCCTTCTCGTCCAGGGAGGCCATCTGAGCAACCAAGACTCGTACCCATGAGGAACGCCGGAGATGAACGTCCTAAGAGGCACAAGCGACGGCGATTAACAAGTGCTCTGGGAAGACTAGGAGGAAGGGCCACCTTGTCCGACTCTAACTCCTCTTGCACCTGTTCAGGATGATGTGTGGACTCTCGAAGGAGGTACAGAGCGCCGACAATCATCTTGAGCGCCCCGAAGATCCTAAAGCCTGGCGCCCAAACATCAGTATCCTACGGCGGAGCGTCGCCTCGGAGATCATTTGAGGAATCATCTGCTGAGTCGTCTTCGTCATATCAGTGTGGTCCTCTTTCGGCACCTCGCAGATCTAGAGCAGGCGCACGTTGAACCCGACGTGCACCAAGGTCATGTAGGATGAGGAGAATGGGTGGTCTAGAGCCTCAAAGTCGATAGGGATCATGTGTTGGCAGAAGGTGTTGGTACGCGCGACACGGTAGTGGCGGCGTAGTTGGAAAATTATGGACCAGGGGCTTTCGTTGAGGAAATGTTGATGGGTTTATGATGCCGGAAAATGAGAGCAAAATTGCACCTGCGTCAGCCGTCCTCTTCGGTCCAAAGCAATCACCGAGGACGGTCATCGTCGTGTGGCGGAGGTCACGACAAGCAGCGAGGAGGGGCTTGACGCATGGTGATTAATTGATTCCTCGTACGAGGAGTCGTCGTCGTCGTCGCCCTCATCCTTATCACCGCTCTCCTCCTCCTCGGAATCTGACGGAGCGTCCTCGTCCTCGTCCTCGTCGCTGTCCCCGTCTTCTTCATCCTCCTCAGCCGAGTCATTGCTGTCGTCTGATTCCTGCTCTGCAGGCCCATCCTCGTCGTTGAACGGGCCTAACGCAACTGGGGCAGGTGTAATAGCGCGATCGACAGAGTCAACGACGACCTCAGCGACGATCTCATACAGGAACTCAGCAGGTAGGCTGGTGAGTTTGGTCACCGTGCTGCTGGTGTAAAGAGAGAAAAGGGGAGAAATAGCAAGACCTTTGAAAGAGGTTATCGAGAGCCACAATCCAGCACACAGGGAATAGATAAAAATTTGCATGCGCTTTGTCCAGAATCCAAGCCGCGAGCATGCGGTCGATCGACAGGGGCCGCCTGTCGCAGTAAGAAGGTTATCGCCGTCGGTGGTCCGCATCGCGAACTCGCTGCCAAGAGGGGAAGGGGTCGAATTAAAAGGCGCATATAATTAATAACGGGGCCATACAAGTAGGGAAAGGAAATCTCAGTCAGATAAGAGAGGCGATAGAGGCCTTTCAACCAAATCAGAAACCGAAACACCCATGCCAGACCAGTCTTCAAGGACGATATAGGACGATATCTCCAGTCGGACTTTCCATCTCTCCAACAGGGCGGT
This sequence comes from Cyclocybe cylindracea, assembly GCA_013376435.1. Taxonomy (NCBI): domain Eukaryota; kingdom Fungi; phylum Basidiomycota; class Agaricomycetes; order Agaricales; family Hemipholiotaceae; genus Cyclocybe; species Cyclocybe cylindracea. The sequence goes on from MPNV01001270.1 coordinate 413,212, forward strand.
CACTTCTGCGACAACTTCCATGACTTCGTCGACCCGCCGGAACTCTGAGACGTATTTGAGTTTTTTGATGCTGCTCAGAAGGTGGATGACGCCTGACAACTGCGAGGAAGGTTTTAGAGCCTAAAAATGGAGGAGGCAGAGAAGTAGAGGACGTACGTCGACCAAGATGCCAGGTAGTTCTGGATACGGTTTACGGTCCATGTGTTTGAAGTCGAAGAGAGCGAAGTCGTGGACAGCTTGTTTAAAAATTGGCACCTTATCCTAAGAAAACGTGTCAAGAGCACGTTGGCCAGAGTCGGAAAAGAGTATACCTCGTGTACAACGAAACCCGGATTCCTCCTGGTCCCACGGAGTGAGAATATTTCTTTGTACGTGTCCGTAATAGTGCTGCAGTGTATCGACACAGAAATGTCTGAATTCAACAAGAGTTTAGTCAGATCTGCTCGCTCAAGAGTAGCCACAAAGACACCCACACCGCCTCATATGAACCATTGAAATATATGCCCTCCTCGCGATCCTCGTCCTAAGCACAGGCTGCAAAATCTCGCTCGGCGTCCCAGCCATGCTCAACATCGACGTGACAACATCCCTCCTACGTTCGTTGTCGAACAACACGAGCCGATACATGCTACGGAGGAAGTACGTCATACCCGCGAGGCTCAGGTAGCCTTCGATGAAAGGCGTCATTGGGCCATAATATTCAGGGAAGTGAGATAAGGTGAAGGGTTGAGTGTGCCCTATCCGGTAGCGCTTGCGTAAGAGGCGGAGTGTGGGCCAAGGGTTTGGGTGCAGGCTTTGTGGAGATAGCATGAGCAAGAGGCTTGTGGGAAAAGAGGAACGAAGAGGCGTACCTTCCGTCGGCACCACGTTCAACGCCCAAAGCGTCCTCGAGTATCTTAATGGTCGTCTCGCGGATAGAGTGGTCGACACTGAGCAAAGAGAGGATATGGTTCTCAGGCAACCTCTCCTTCGACTCGATAAGGCACCATATTTGAAAGGCATCCTCCGGGTCGATCGTGTGTCCATCCTCAGACACGTCGAACTCCAGGTTGTCGTCGTCGTCCGAGTCCTCCTGCGACGTGTCAACATGCAGGCTGTCAAGGCCAGTGGGGGTCGAACAAAAGTCGTCCTGGGGCGGAAGCGGTGGACTCGCGTCCTCCAACTCTTGCTCGAAGACTTCACCGTCGTGGCCTTCTTCGTCCTCTTCGTATGACGCGTCATCATCCTCATCGAACTCGTCTTCCTCGTCGTCTGAGCCAAAGTCGTGTTCCGAGCCAGATTTCATCGTCTCCCAACCACCACGCGGCGGACAAGTGATCGCCCAATCTACATATCCAGCAACCACGTCCGCGACGACATCATACAGCAGCTCAGGCGGGAGAGTCTTTATCGACATAGTGGGTGTAAGTGAGGGTGTGGGCGTGGGTTGAGGGCCCGTTCAGAGGTGACAAGTCTGACTGACGGCAGTGGGGCGTTGGACAAAGGGTGGGGGTACATTGTGCGGCCATTTTTGCGTAATTTATGAACTATTCTTGGAACGGTTCTTTGTCAGAAGGAAGCTGTATCGAGCGCCTGCGGTACGCCGGGGCAGTTTGAGTGCATTTCTGGGGGAAGGACGCTCGTTGTTGGGGAAAGACAAAGGGTCCAAGCTCCGACCGCCCGTGACGATGGAATGCGAGCTGTTTGGAAGGCGAGGGCACGAACGAGGCTTTCAGCTGTTTGGACGTGATAGATGCTAGATGGTGGTTGTTTGGTTGGATATGCAGAAGACCTTCGACGAAGAAATCGACCGTGGTCAGGATGCCGCAGAGGTATTGGCTCGACAACAGCGCTGACGGTTGTGCTCCCTAGATCGGCAACTGAATTCTTCCAAAGTCCGATAAAGTCCGACGGTCGCTCGGAGACCCACGTGGCGACGGATCAATGTACTTCCCTCCCAGACCCCGGAATCGGCCTTCACAGCAGAGGAGCTCAGGTACCCTAACGGCCGTAGTCGCTTGTACCGAGAGATCTAGGAAATCGGAATGAATTATCTAAGGTATGCAAGCTCCTACTGCGCTATCCGATGAGCCGGAACTCAAGTACTCAACGGACTTGGTATGTCTCCTCCCGCCCATGCTTGTCTACAAGGATTACTCGTTTAATATCTTGCGGAAGAGTTTTCGCGAGAATATCTTTTGCCCACTCGACCCACTGGGCTGTCTCTGTGATATCCCGGCTGGGCTTGTAGAGTATTCGATGTCCGGGAAGGCGCATAAAGTATCGCCTTGGTGGGCGCACATTCAGCGCGAGACGTATTGTATGGAGGTGTTGTAAGGTGGACAGAGGTTTCAATTGGTCCTAATAAGCCAAGGCGATCAGAGTCTATTCGAAGAGCAAAGATAATAGACGTACGAAACCGAGTAGCAGTAGCGTAGGGTCGAGAGTCACTTCACGCACATTGGGTAGTTGCTTGACAGTTTCTGCTAAACACATTAAGGAGGTTCCATAGAAAAATTGGGAAGGATTCGCACTTGATATCGCATCCCGCTGGAAGGGGATCATATCCAGAATCTCAAGAGAGGGCGGCAAGAAGATATCGTTCGTGAATCCATCCCAAGCTTCGTTCATGTACGCATTCAAACGGCACACATTTGGACAGGATCGAAGGAATTGTGCTGCAGAATTTGCGAGGCATGCAGTGCGAACTTGAGGGTAATTGTACTTCCCAAATAATTCGTCGAGAAATTGGCGGCTATGGAAATTCAGCGTGTATGAAAGTTGTACGGTGTGAAGATTTGGGAGAAGGGCAATGCAGCGGGCAAGTTCCTCGAGGACTGTTGTCGCGGAATACTCGAGGATGGAGACATTCAGAATGCTATCCATCCGTGTCAATTGATGACGAGATAGAGTAAATATAGGACGGAAAACACCTGACATATAAAGCGAAACCAGGCTCTCGAATTGTGACTGTCTCGAGCTGTTGAATAAGCTCTGCTGCATGCTGCTTGTGGGCCAGGTTTGTCGGAGGACGACCAGGAAGTAGCCTAGGATACGTCACAGCAAGATGGCCCTTGCTCGTCTGCATGCCATCGTAGACTTCGATTCGTTGCCAGAGGTGGCAAAGGAAAACCCGTCGGAGGGACCTGCAAGTCTGCGTCAACGCTAGAAGAGTTTGGCGCCTGTCACTGTGGGACTCGTCCTCAATTGAGCGCCTGTTGAGAATTGGTATGGGCATTGATGGTAGATGAGAGACGATTTCCAGGTAGACCTCGTTTGGCAGAGCGGGCAGCCCGCTTTTATTGACTGGTTCGTCAGTCCGTCTGACCGAAAGGTCATGTCCCGAAGCAGCTTTGGTGCGGTGAGAACGAGTTATTGGTGCCATTATGAGTATCTGGATTTGCGGCCAAAGGCCTCAGCGATGAACGGCTGTGGAGGTTCTGCTCAAGGAGGTTCATCAACATCAGCCATCAATTGATGCGCAATAGGTCGCGCCGATTTCCGCCTTTCTTTGTCCGAGTCATCGTCGGCACTCGTGTCTCCTATCCAAATATTTGCTTTGGAACCTCCGACTCCACGGCGGCGTACTTATATTGCGGCGGTTTCATCCTCGACTGTTTGCTAGTCAGCTCTACCAAGCCATTGTGTCAAATGGCCCCTAGAACACGTTCCAACCGCGTCGAGAAACTTGCTCTCCAGCAGCTCCTCGCCAGCGGACAATCCATCAACATCCGCGGCCTTCCCGCTCTCCCCGACGAGCTCTACCTCGAAATCGCATCCCAATTCCCTGCAATGCCTGTCCCCACCCTCCGAATACCCAAAGGCCCCGAAGCCGAGGAGTATCATGACAGGTACTTCACACTCTTGTCGCTGACACAGACTTGTCAGGCTCTCCGGCGTGTGTTTTTGAGGTATCTGTGGCAGAGGATAGAGGTATACGATGGGATGAAGGCGGTTGAGGGGACACTGGGTGGTGTACAGCGGCATCACGGGTGGAGAACTGTGAGGGGACAGGCTTTGGGTAAAGCGTATGCCCAGGAGCTGGTTCGTCAGCTGGAGGTTGTGACTATTCGCGACCCCAGTTTGGCGGTGTATGTGAAGTGCGTCGAAATGTGTTTCCTAGTCTCCAGTGCAATTGAACTCACGGTGCGGGGTTTGGACAGTATCCTCAACGTCACCGTCCTCGAATACTCCTTCGAGTCTGTCATGGAGGAACTCGCACGCTGCATCGCACTCTACCCGAATCTGCACACTGTGCAACTACATATAAAGGCTCCGTACAAGTGTCGTTCCTTCATGTCGAATATCTTCAAACAGTACACCTACCCCCAAATCCGTATCGTCTCTGTGAACTGGTTGGGATCATTATTCATGGACTCATGTCCAAGGATGGTGCGCCTATATCCGTACGCGGATTCACCTTGGTTCGGGTGCTTGGATCTCGTCTTGAAGTACTCCCATCTCGAGGTCCTCGGCGCGCCATTGAACAAGAATTCTATCTCCAAGTACTCGCTAGATAGTAAGCCTCGCTTCATTCTTCCGTAGCGGAATCTCGAGGATACTCACGGCTCTGCCTAGGTCTGCCACTTTATCTACCCAACCTCCGAGATGTAACTTTGGACCGGGTTGCTCTACGTCTTGGTTTTGTTAGTCTCAAGCCTGCCCATCACTTGCCGCTCATCATTTCTAACGCCTTCCCTTCACTTTACATTCAGAATTGGATCAAACCCCTCATAAAACTCCGCAACCTCCATATAATCCGTCTCCGGATGGACATATCTGCTGGACTGTATCACCCAATTCCCGATGCCTGTCCCAGTGAACGCGCAGAGTGGGTCAAATGGTCGCTTGATATTCTGTCTCAGAATCGGAATCCTGAGGCAGTGAATAAACGGGTGATATGGACTGATTCAAAAAGAAAGGTCAAGGTGTATAGGGTTGAGGAAGTTGTGCAAGAAAGCTAGAACGAAATCATTGGTTTGGCCTGTCTTCCTCTCCGTTGTATGAGTGCAATTTAAACAAAATTTGTGTAAATTCGAGTTTCAGAGCTTGCAAGCTTAGAATTGGGACATCCTGAGACGCATGGACGTCAGCGGACATCATGAACATGTCTACTACCAATCCATTCTCTAGCCTGATCCACGTCCACATCCTATCCGGTTCTGTTTGGATTTGGTCTTGAGCTCTGGTTAAACTTCGTCAATTTGAACAATGTACTCTACAGTCCCGCGGCGGAGCAAGAAATGCTTTAGCTTTTTCCCCGACATGACCAACGCAGTAGAAAAGTTGGCCAATTCGCAGTCCAACTATTTTCTAAGCGCCTACTTAGGTAGACTCGGCACGGAAGTTTGGCGCATCCCGGCATCGTAACATTTCTGGTGCCTTGGCAAGTCCAGCTTCCAGCGTGGTCAGAATCTCCAAGACCTCTTTCACTTCATCCAAGAACTTACGCTGAAAAGATGGAAGATGTGAGTGCGTTCTGCTTACCAAAAATGAAGGTGAGATCTGTGGCTCGCAGTTGCCTATCCCTCAAGCTCAAGGTCAAGCTTTTCTAACGCTCTGGGCAATCGATTTTTGCAGTCAAGTCCAAAATCTAGCGGAGAGCTTGTGATTCTGATAAGATAACCTCGTGGCCTCTCGTGGCGAATTTGACGGATTTTAGGCTCGCCTTCACCCGCTTTCTCTGTCGGGGTCAATAGCAACTGCTATCGCCAAAACCTCGGAACATAGGCGCAGACCTGAAATTCCGCATACACGGAGAAGGTCCCCAGCCAGAATCGTCAGTTTAGTGATCAGCAAGCGTGCGAAGCACATGGGACCATGCGCCTCCCTGCCCTCACTCCGCTCTTGTGACCTTCTCGTATGACGCCCCTGCTCAACAGCGTACCTTGTTTACATCAGCTTTAGGCATTCATGTTTTGTTCAAATGTATTGTACTTCTGGGGGCAGGGTGGTCGGAAGCAGAGGCGTTGAGCGCTACGGCGGGCGGGGTGAGGCGCCTGACGCAGGGTGTGGGAAAGAGATGCTACTTTCGGCTGCAGCGGTCGAGTGATCCGAGGCTGCCATTCCTTCTCCAACCTCCATCTAACCGCGTCTTGACGTCGATGATGGCACCAAGAAGGCTCATTTCATGTTCCTCAAGGCCGCCGTTGCTGCATAATTGCACAGCATCACGCTGTCAAGCATTGAGCTCAGGCTCAGGTGCCCCACAAGATGGATGAGGATGTCGTGCAAGGCCACTAGAAGCTCTGAGCCGCTCTGGCCTCAGACGATGACAAGGAATGATCTGCAGTTCTAAAGTCTCTTGGGCAGTCGGGTTATGAGCTTGGGATATTCCCAATATGCGGAGGCATAGCTCTTCTGATTGGATATGCTCTTCACAGCATCACGCGACGAAACCACCAGGACAAGCTCAATCTGTGGTCCGGTTGCCCAGAAGCTCGGCTAGAAAATGACACCGGGGTACTGTATAAAAGATATCGGGTCGCTGTTTCGCCCCCGCCCTTGCGAAGATCGTCAGGATGATTCTCGCTGGGTTCGTCTTTGCCAGTCTTCTCCTCTCCCAGGGCAATGCCTTCGTTACGCGTATGTATTCCAACCCGTCGATGTCACCGAATTGTAATTTGACGCCCGCTTTCTACAGGCTCCTGGGACGAGTCCTATCGGCTCGCGAACAACGTCATCGCCCAGATGACCCTCGACGAGAAGCTCGGGATTGTCATTGGAACGGGGCAGTTGAACTCTGCACGTGCGTCGATCCTCTCATCGCCGTCGCACAACCACCTTACAAACTAGTTTAGGTCGATGTGTGGGGGACACTAAGGCCATTCCGCGTCTCGGCATCCCGTCTATATGCATGCAGGACGGTCCTGCGGGCATGCGTCTCGTCAAGAATGTCACTGCCTACCCTACTGGCGTCAACGCCGCCTCAACATTCAGTCGCAGGCTGATGCGTGCCAGAGGTGTCGCTATCGGCGAGGAGTTCAGAGCCAAAGGGGCGCAGTAAGTCATCAGCACCCGGCATACCATATGTCTTATTGACGGCCCGCCAGCATCTTCCTGGGGCCCGGTTTGGACGTCGTACGTTCTTCTCGCACTACTCGTTTCACCCTCCTCGTGCTCACCTCTGGGTATCTTATCGTGTAGATGCGCAATCCAAAGGGCGGCCGTGGATGGGAGAGGTGAGTTCTAATCAGACGCGCCCATGTGCTTCAAAGAGCGTCGACTAATCAGGCGCTTAGCTTCGGACCGGACCCTTATCTTAACGGCGAGGGCGCATACGAGACTATCGTCGGCGTGCAGAGCGTCGGCGTGCAAGCATGCGCGAAACACTTGCTTGGGAACAACCAGGAGCACTGGCGGTACGGTCTAAGCTCGAACATGGACGACAGGACGACGCACGAGATCTATTTTTACCCCTTCCTAAGGAGTATCGAGGTGAGCTGCCCGCGTGCTGCAGAAGCCCAAGCCTGCCCGCTCAAGCCACGTTTGACTAACCATGCGTTCCAGGCGGATGTCACGTCGGTAATGTGCGCATATAATCGGTTTAATGGCACTTCTTCGTGCCATAACGAGAACCTCATCGGCCCCAATGGCTTGATGCAGAAAGCCGGATTTAAAGGTGGGTCCATAACCTTCCTTCGCTCGCCTAGCAGGTCTTCGACAATCTGACCCACGAGTTCATCGACAGGCTACGTCATTAGCGACTGGGGTGCAACCCACGACGGCGCCGCCGAGAACGCCAACAATGGCCTCGACATGGAACAGCCAGGAGACAACATTGTCATCGGTAAGTCTTCGAGTCTTGTGGCAGCTTCCATTTCACCGAGCTGACTTTGACACTTCCAGGCGGTGGCGTCTTCGCTGGTGGCCTCCGAAGGGCTCTCAGCTCTGGTGAGGTCTCCCAAGACAGACTGAACCAGATGGTCGCGCGTATCCTGGCTCCCTGGTACCACCTCGGACAAGACTCCGTACGTGTCTTTCCCCGTTAGCCACTTCCTTCCGAAGAAAGCAATACTTATTCTATTTTCGATCCTCTAATTTTAGGGCTTCCCTGAGACCAACTTCGATGCGCAGAGACGCGACGGCACGGGTCCACGAAACCTCGGTGTCAACGTGCGCAGCGCAGCACACACTGCAATCAATAAGGAGATCGTGTCCGCCTCGTCCGTCTTGCTCAAGAACGCCCGGGTGACGAACTCCGCTGGACAGTCGACCCGCGGTCTGCCACTGACGAGGGGCGTTGCGAAGACTGTTGCGATTATTGGCCAGGATGCGAAGATGCCTAAGCTCGACTGCAATGAGCTGGGCGAATGTAACGAGGGTACGATGGTCGTCGGTTGGGGTTCGGGATCGACGTTGCTTGATCACGTCGTCCCGCCCGTCGACGCTCTGACGGCCCACATTGGCAACACCGCCACAATTACGACCTCTTTGACGATGGACCAAAACAATGCTGCGAACGCTGCCCGAGGAAAGGACGTTGCTTTCGTTTTCGCCAATGCGTACGTTTTCTCCTGCTCGAACGCTAGACATGCCTTCCTGATCGATGATTCATAGTATGAGCGGTGAACTGGGCTTCTACAACGTTGTCCACGGCAACATGGGTGACAGGAACGACCTTGCGCTCTGGTGGAAAGGCGGCAGCATGATCGAACGCGTCGCCGCCGTCTGCAATAACACTATCGTCGTCATCCACTCTGTTGGCCCCGTCATCCTGAACTGGTCCGACCACCCCAATATCACCGCCATCATATACGCGGGAGCACCTGGCGAACAGACGGGCCCTGGTCTCGTTGATGTTCTCTATGGACTGTACAACCCGAGTGGCAGGCTGCCTTTCAGCATAGCTGATGTGGGTGTTGCTTCGTTTGTTGAAGCGCAATTAAATTTACTTTTCTCTCTTAGAACGAGGCGGCATACGGCACCGAGATTGTCTACAACAGCCTTGGTTTCCCAGATGTGAGCATATTTCCAGCCAGCGCATAGACACCCTTTCTCAACTCACCTTCTTTCTCGCAGATCAACCACACTGAGAAGCTCCTCCTCGACTACCGCAACATGGACGACAAGAACATCACCCCTCGCTTCGAGTTCGGTTTCGGGCTGTCCTACACCACCTTCGCATACTCTGGTCTCTCGGTCTCTGCCGGGGCAAACGGGGCCTACAGCCTAACCTTCAGTCTGAGGAACAGCGGCTCGTTCGATGGCACCGAGAAGCCCCAGCTCTACCTTGGCTACCCAGCGTCCGCCGGCGAGCCCAAGATGGTGCTGAGAGGGTTCGAGGAGGTTGATGTGACTGTTGGCCAGACGAAGAGCGTCACCGTTACCCTCGACAGGAGAGGCATGAGGTATGGCATTTATGGATTCAGAAAGCTCAATTTCTGACGTCTTGTTTTCTAGTATCTGGGACACTCCCAGTCAGAGCTACGTTCGTCCTTCTGGCACGTTCACTGTCTACATTGGCGCATCTATCAAGGACATCAGACTAACTGGAACGATCGTCGTTTGAACGCTTTAGCTTATACCCTGTACTTATCGTTAATCCTTATACCATTCAAGTAGCATGTAACGAAAGAAGGCACCCGAATTTCGAAGACGCAAGTGAGGAGAGCGAGTCTAAGTGCCACAAAACGCATTCTCTGGAGCGAATCCAATGTGAATATTGAAAAAGTTTTCAAAACAAAAGGTTTACGGGCACCGCGAACCACTGCGCGAACTGACGGTCCCATCTGATCTCCTAAGACTAACTCGGCGAGTCCTGCAGGTTGCGGAATTGCTTCCCTGGCCTGACAAGGACAGATTATTCCGAGTCCTGGTCACCTCTTACGAAGCGAGGAACTGCGGAGACCAAGTTTTCCGGAGGGACGAGCCTTGAACCAGCGCACTGATGGCTTTGATCGCTGAAAGGAGACACCCGCATTCCCAGTTTGCGGCCACTACAACCGTTACACCATGGGATCACTCAAAATAATGAGTTAATTGGAAGTATGATCCAAGGTTGGTACTTAGTCAATTCAACCGCTGCACCCCAGCCGCCGAACGAGCACACGTAGCCTTCTCCTTGCTCGCTGTGCAACGTGTCATCGCAGAAAACTTTGTAAGAGGTTTGTAATTGGTTTGTAATACCCTTCACCAGTGAACCGTTTTGGCTGTCCTGAGGCCGACGCGTCCACGTTCCGTGTGTGATCCATATATAACTCCGATACCTTTTCCTTTCAGCTTCATATCTTCCCGCCATGTCGGTGTTGTCTCCCTTGGTCGAGATCTTCCGCTATACCCTGCAGCCCGTCGCCCCATTCACTTGGTTCGGCCTGCCTGTCAGTACTCTCGATGTCGTGGCCACCGTCAGACTTTGCATCGTTCTGCGTCAAATTCGGGAGATCATGCTCAAGCAGCATGTCTCCGCCAAAGGTGCTAGCCCTGTCGAGGAGAGGTCTTTCGTGAAGAGTGTGAGCACGACTTGGTTGGTCGTATATGGAGGGGAAGCAATCGCAGGTAGGGTTTTGCCGATCTTGCATGCTGTATATTCACGATCTTTCTGCACCTGCAGCACCACTTCTAGGCGTTCCGCCCTCGTTCATGATTTCGGGGGTTTACCCTAGCCTTTATGCGGCTATACAAGCCCTCGTTGAATATCTCCCTGCCGTTCCATCGCCCTCTGCGGAGACAGAGCTGCCATTGGCAGTTGTCGACGCGTTTACGCGCACCTTCCTGCTTTGCAACCTCATCCCACCAGCAGTCACCGCGAACGCTTCACCTCTCATCGCTTCCTCTCCTTGGACACTACTCGTCACTTCCCTAGTATGTTCTCGTTTTAGCCCCTTCGGTCGAGTCTTTGCCCGTGTGCAGATCTCTGAATGCCACTCGCCCAGATCATTGCCAATGGAGGCTTCTTTGTGACGAACCTCTTCAACTTCCTTGGTCCTGCTTCTCTGTCGGTGCAAACACCACCTGAGCTGCAGGCCTATGGATGGACGACTGCCGACCTGTGGGCCGCACCAACAATCACGGCAGTATACGCCCTTCTCACACACGCACAACCTTTCTGGGCCGCATTGCATACGGTGCTTGGCCAGATACTTGGTAGTGCCTCGTCCGCAGAGCCCATCAAGCCTCTCGATCCAGAGACTGCCAGGGCTGTATGCACCCTGCTGTTGTCAGGCCTCTTTGTTGGGAGGACAGTGAAGAACTTTGACCTTTGGAAGAACTTCAAGTCGCCACTGGCCAAGCCTGGTAAGTACTCCCTTCATAACGAAAGTAGTTCGGGATGATTGATTCTGTGCGTGGTTTTGCAGAGCCCAAATCCAAGATCCAATAGATCATAGATGACTCGTGACGAACTTGACGATTAGGATGCTATGGATGATTAGAACCGTTCGTCTACTCATTGCTTGTTACTTACGCTAATACATGATCTTGGATGCTATTTCTTCTTCGTCATGGACGTCTCCCCCAAAATGCCTTGCGGTCGGCCTGGAATAGTTGCCATATATACGTCATCGCGCCTTTGCCGAGCATCAATTACTAGTGGCCGTCGTTCTCTTTGTGACGTTTCACTTGCCACTCACGGATTCAAGCCTATCTTTCTGTAACCTCTAAACAACACGCCGCTCGCGACATATTCAAGATAAAATGAGTGTGGAATTGTGTTGCTCAAACCCACTCTGGTGCGCTCTTCCTTCTTTCGTTCCTTCCTTTCATACTCTCGGACTGTCAACTAAGCTCCCATTCGCGATTTTCTCCAGCCCAACCTGCGATGGACCCTTGTACCCCAAATTCACAGTACCTTTCACCAAACTGCCGCCTGAAATCTATGACATCTCAGGCTACGTCGTCGTCGAATACGTCGACAACGCCATCACGCGTCCGCCCTGCCCCGGCTGGCTTGCCAATTCCGCCTACACACACGAAGAGATTGAGCACGTCCGGGAAAAGTACTTCCTGCCAGAGGAATGCATCGGCACGGACCAGACCGAGTGGACGCAGATAACGCGTTCCGAGTTCGAGCACTTCCTGAAATCTGGTAGGCCAGCAGACGAAAACTGTGGTTGTGACGACTGTCTGGCGTCAGATGAAAAGGATGATGTTGCGAGGAGGAGGGTATTCCCACCGGGTTATGGGTATGATGGGCTGGAGTATGAGTATAATCACTTCTCGGACTCGGACGATGGGGCGCACGGCTATCCTTTCGCATGTGGAAGGATTTCGCCGCCCGAGTCGATGGCGTCTATGGAGATGGAGTGCTACAAGTTCGAAATTGACGAACCACCCGAGCCGGAGGAGATCAAGAAGCAGTTTGCGGAGTGGAAGAAGGGCGAGGAAAGAGAGAAGCTGCCCAAGAATACTGTTGCGCCACTGTTGTCTGTCAATGGAGCTCTGAGGGCGGCGACTCTACAGGTTCTCTTGGATGCCTTGGGAGTCAAGAGAAACAAAAAGACGAAGGTCAGGTAAGTCAACTTTACTCGTGAGAGGCTTCCTTTGTCGTCGATGCATTGTTATTGCAGCATCGACAAGAGGTTCATCACCTTATTGCGAGAGCTCCGCCTATACTACCGCATGTCCCACACATATCCATTTCTCCTGAACCAGCCTCCTGTCGAAGACTATTCCGGCCCCAAGACGCCCTTCGTCGAAGCTTACTTTACGCTTATGAAGGCCAGCGCTGCTCTGTACGGTTATCCCTACTACGAACGCGCGACGAAAGACCCTTCTCCTGAAACCTCAGGACGTGGCAAGGACTATCTTAACGGCTTGTTAACTGGACCCAAAGGTGTGGAGAGCAAGATAAAGCAGCCCGTTCTGCGTCAGAGGATCGCGCATAGGGCTTATGTTCACGACGTGCGGCTCCGGACTTGTAAGTTTCTTCACAGTCCTTTCTTTGGAGGCCTCTCATGACGTACTTGTTCCAGTCTTTCGAATCCACTCTGAACATACGACACCGATTAATGATATGTTCAATGAACTATTCGACATGGAAGAAGGTTTTGACGATGACAACAACTTCGACGATGACGCCAGCAACTCTGGCTATTCTGACGACAACAACATCACATTAAAGATTCTTAAGCCTGTGCGTTTCTTCTTCTGCCTATTCGCACTGTTCTCATGGCCATTAAATTCCAGGAATTGTGCCCAGCTATTAAAAAAGGAATAGACGACTTCCTGGGATTCGACAACAACCATCTTGGACATTATCCATTCCAAGAACTGCCAGGTACACTGATCAAGGTGAGCGGCAAATGCCTCTTCTGCGCTCCTTACCCCCGTAACTTAGCATGCCTTTGTCAAGAACTGCTGCATCTTGTCTATCCTGCAAAAGATTGCCCACCTTCAGGACGTTCCAGAGTTTGGGGAACATGAGGATCTGGTGTCCGCCTCTTGCGTTGCAGAACGACTTCTGGAAAGGTGGAAGGATCGATATATGGAGGCGAAAACACCTTATGTTATTTTGAGCGCTTGTAATGTGGACCCCGCTGTTGGCTGAGAGGTATACTCTAGTTAGACCTTTGTTTAGAGTAGTTTGCAGTACATTTGCAAAATGATGTTGGGTTGTGCTCTGTGTCCATGACACCCCATGAATGTGTCTTCCAATCTAATTTGGTGACCAATCTTAGCCAGTTTTCTTATTCTCTGGTTTTGCGGCTTGCCGCGGTTGCAACGCGTCGGACGCGCCGAGGGGAAACACGTGACCGTGTTTTGAATCCCGGTATTGTCAATTGATCCTGAAATTGAAATCGCCACCAGCTTGCAAGTTGCAACCATCCCGGTTGGGTCTGACAGGACAGAATGGTCCGACATTACTAAAGACATGTTCGGGCGGATTCTTGAACGCATTGGCGACTACTAGGACGTGCCTGAGACGCCGCTGGATGAAGCTCCTCTGCTTCCACTCGATGTTCTCGATTTCCTCTATGACGCCAGCACTGATGAAAATGCCATTTCCAGAAACCAGAGAATGGGACGAAACTCCGCACCTGACTCTGGCCACTCAGTCGAGGGCTCTGATTCTGACGTGGACAACGGCAGCTCCTTAAGTTCAAATGACGACGATGTGGACAGCGCCAACGACGACGATTCCAGCGACAAAGCCGACGAAGATGACAGCTCTGGAGATGAGGAGCTCATGGACGATGACTCCTCCGATGACGACTCGGACCACAACGAATATCAAAAAGCACTCGAAAGGCGGGAAGACATTGAGAAGACCGAACCTCGGCCGCCAAACTTGGTCTCTCCTCTTTTAACAGTAAACAAATACCTTCGTCAGACTACTCTGGAAGTTATCGAAGACGCACTGCACCTGACCGTCATCGAACCTGTTAACCCAGAGTCCAGGTAAGTTCGTTGCTTTTATTTTGAATCATATTCAAGTCTCATGAAATGATCATTTCAGTATATTGAAAGCTCTCGCCCATACCCTGCACAAGCTGCGTCGAAGCTACCGACTGGCCCATACCCGACCTTTCCGATGTAGCAACCTTGTCATAGCACACAATGGTCCGGTTACGCCTTTCATAGATGCGTACCTCGGCCTGGCTCAGTCCACCTGTACACTACGATCAATGGCGAGGTTTCAGAAATCTCTGTCTGAACAAGCCCCTGATCGACGTGCAGCGAACCGACAACTAGTCATGGAGATGTTGAGGTGGACTGAATTTATTTACCTGACTGTTCCTCAGACAGCACTGCGTTGTCGAATAGCTGAAAGAGCGTTCATGGTGGGACGAAGGGTTGAAGGATTGTAAGTTAAAATTTATCACCGTCAAAACTACGGTCTACATGCACAAATATGCTCATGCCTTTCTTAAGGCTCGAACTTGGGAAAGCATCAATCAAAGCTCAGAAATGCATGCCGCAAGACGGAACAAACAGCTTCTTCATGCGCTGCAGGGAGCCCAGCCTATGCTGTAGGTCAATCTCCAGCCAGTATTACGTCTTTTGGAGCAGGAGAATCGTGATCACCTTTCGTCAAGGTGATTTGCCTCATGGCCAGCACCAACGGGGACGAAAAGTTGTTGGGTATTGCTCGAAGAGCAACTAGACTTCGTCAGACCTGGTTCTGCCATTGCCATAACACAGAATCCTTTTACGTCGTTCTCGGTTGCTGCATTCGACATGTGTGTCCAAGTCTGGAAGGCGGGAAGATTGAGATAAGTCCAGCACTGTAGGACGGATGGGTTTATCTATTCCACATGTAGGCAGTCCGCATGCTCCCAGGCCTTCATGGAGTTCGATGGCCAGTAGAATAGACCGCTGGAGGGTGAGGAAACATAGAGGAGATTTGAGATGTGATCTCAAACGCGAATAGAGTGAGGATATTCAAAATATTATCGACATGTTGTCTGGAAGACCTTATCGATATCGATAGAGATGCTTGTTTGAGCAATGAGCCCGACATGAGGCCGCCAAGCGCTCGGCAAAGTAAAACACGTTGAAAATACGTTTTTCTGCCTTTAAATCACGCCGATATGGAAAGGACAGAACAATATTGGTGTATAGAGTGCATCACCTGAGGAGCTCGATTGAGAATTATATGGGCAAATCCCTCATGGAGTTTTTCTGTGGTTCTGCCCTTTGGTCCGGGATCAAAATATTATCGACATGACAGCCGCTGTCAAACTGTCAAGCACCGAGGATATTTCAAAACTGAGCGATGATTGGAGGCTGCTTTTAATTTCCAAGTCCGTCGTTCCTTCATGCGGTCAGAGCGCACTTCCGCCGCGCCACAGTCCAGAATAGGAAGGCGATTGTCCCAATGCGGGTTCCCTTTGTTCCCACGTGCCCCTTTGCCTGTCATTCCTCTCGTCGAAAATCCCTCTATGATACCATATGAATATGCATAAACAGCGGCTTATCTATTGCGCCTTCTTCTCTATGAAAATTCACTAATCAGTGCGCTCTAAGGGAGTGTCATCTGGCCTGAATGTGCATATGCCAAGCCTCTGAGGGGGCACGTTTTCCACGTCGCTTTTATGCTGATTACATTTCGAAAAAAGTTCATTTCGAACACAGGTCACAAGGAAGAACCGAGTCAGAGCTCTGGTAACACGACGAATGCATGCATGTCGTCGGACGGGATATAAAGCCCAGCAGAAATGGACGTTTAGGCCCCAGGCTTCTGTCTCTCCAGACCTTACCTGCAGGAATTAGACTTTCCTCTTCGTATCACATATCCAGATTCCAATGTGTCTCAACAACCTTCCTCCCGAGGTCCTCTACGACATCGTCGCCACTGTCGTCGTCGACTACATCGACTGCGCCATCGCCTCTCCTCCTCGCCCCGTTTGGCTCAATGGGTATCCTGCTGTCCAGATCGAGTACGTCCGGCGCAATGTCCTCGCGCGGCGCGAGCGCCTTGGTCTTGGCCCCATAATCATCCCTATTGGTTCCGAGAAAACCGAGTGGTCGGACTTCCCCGAAGACAAGTTCAATCTCATCGTGTTGCTCGCTCTTCAGGTCTTTGGACCCGACCTCACCAACGCTCCTCTACTCCCGCCTAGTGCGCTCGATTTTTTTGATCGCGCAAACGAAGAAGACGAGGACGAGTGGTCCGACACGTACGATGAGGCGGACGATGAGGGTTCAGATATCGCCCCTCCCACACGTCGAACGGCACCATCCTCCCAGCCTGCGGGTGGATTTCCGCCTTGGGCAAACTCCTCTGCTACAGCATCCTCTGCTGCTGGCGAGGAGGACTGCATCGATGCCGCTGACATGAGTGACGGCTCCTCCACCGAGGAAGAATTCTCCGACGACGAAGACAACGACTCCGATATCGACGACGGGGAAGAAGACAGGAAGTTCGAGGCGTTCAAGATGGCTGAGAAGAAGGAGCTGCTCCCAAAGAACCAGATCGCTCCGCTTCTTGGGGTAAACGGCTACGTTCGCGAGACGACACTGAGGATCATCAACGATACTTTGGGAGTGAAGAAGAAGCGGGGATCGAAAGCCAGGTGCGTATTAACTTTTTTTTTTTTGGCTGAATGGACGATATCTGATTGCATTTGATATTCAGCATTCACAAGAAGATTATCACCGTTCTCCGCGATCTCCGCTGGACCTACCGCATCGCGCATACCCCTCCCTTCCACTGTAGCGACCTCGTCTCAGCCTATAAAGGTCCAGTCACTCCCTTCGTCGATGCCTATCTCGGCCTGTCGCAGGCGGGGTACTGTCTGCGCAGCATGAATAGATACAGCAGCGCCATGAAGTCCCCCTTTGCGGCAGCAGCCGGCTTGACGGACTTCGGGTTCCAGTTTATATTGCAGACGATGAAGGCGACCAGGGACATCGATCTCACCATCCCGCAGCCTGTGCTTCGTGCTCGTGTCTCTCAGAGGGCTTACATATATCATACGC
Source organism: Cyclocybe cylindracea (assembly GCA_013376435.1). NCBI lineage: Eukaryota > Fungi > Basidiomycota > Agaricomycetes > Agaricales > Hemipholiotaceae > Cyclocybe > Cyclocybe cylindracea. The sequence goes on from MPNV01001270.1 coordinate 430,552, forward strand.
GGTTCGGGCTCTGTGAGTCATCTTGTTTTGCCTGCTCCTACTCCAGAGTACTAATAGTTGTCTGTCTTATCTTCAAGGGAGAAGGCTCGTCGGTCATGAAGCGAAGATTGCAGACGCCTATGAGGCAGCCATACAGAGAACCGAGCGCAGGCGTCTGGTCTTTACCGTGAACACCGTAAGATGCCCTCACCTTGTCAATTTTGACGATGCTGACGGCAGGGATTCAGGACAAGTGCGTGGCCCTCCAGCAAGCTCTTCGCAACTTGGTCGCCTTCGAAGAGAAATACGTGACGCAGGAATACTTCGACGTCTTTCCCCGTGTTTTGATCAAGGTTCTTCTGTCAAAAGTGCTGCATGCATGACTACTAATGCGCCGCGTAGATGTCCGGAATCAGGCTAATTCTGAAGCACCTCGACGGGCTTCGCGTCGTCAACAGCATCAGAGAGAATGAAGCTGCCTTGGCGATCGTTCGCGAGGCCACCGATGTCTTGAAGACTTGGAGGCGCAAGTGCAAGGCGAAGACCTCTTTCTACGTCGTTTTGAACTCTGGCATAAGGAAGATATGGTTTGAGGGCGGGAAAGTGATGGAGAGCACCATTGCTTGATAGGCTTGAAATCTTCGCCATTTAATGGCGGCCACATGAAGGAATTGTCCATATGGTCCCTCTTATCTCTCCAGTGCTGTACAGTATCGTTGACTACGCGAATTAAAATCCATGTTGAATACCGGAGCATTTAAGTCTCTGGAATGGCCTGACCTGAATCGTACACCGAGAGCGGAGTCCTAAAGGGGCAGGTCGGTATCCCAACGCGGTCACTTCCAAATCCTCTATGCCCACCATGTCGTTCGCTACTACTCTCTTATTCCGTGCACACGAGCCATATCCTGGCCTTCCTGAGAGCTCTACGGCACTAACGTTATCTACCTATCCATCTCGGTCGTTCTGCGAAGGTCGGAGGAGTCTTCGCCAAGGCTCTTTGTCTGGCTTTTGTCCTTCTTCACCTTCGACGGGCCTTAGGCTTCTGTCACAGGAGTGCATAAAAGATTAGTGCGTCTACTCGTGGTAAGTAACAAAGATGGAAGATGTCATGAAATCATTGTTCACCATATGGATTTACAGCCTGGTAATTTGGTGCTGTATAAAGAGCAATGAGGTGAAAGAACATCCAGTGCGCGTTCCTCTGCCTTGCTTCCATTCAAGCCACTGACAACGTTTCGAAATGCACTTCAGCGACCTCCCCGACAAGGTCATCGACAACATAGTCGCAAGCGTCCTGGTCGACTATATGGACGATGCCATCGCTTCTCCTCCAAAACCAGCCTGGCTTGTTCCATATAGCTCCATCTCAAAGACCTACGTCCGGCGTAACCTGCTCACGCGGCGCGCGCGTCTGGGTCTTGGGCCACTCATAATCCCTGTGGGGTCTGACAAGACGGAGTGGTCGGGAGTGACCAGTAAACAGTTCTACAAGATTGTTTTGATGGGTGTCCAGCTCTTCGGAGATGATCTCGACGCTGCCCCGCTTCTTCCACGTCAGCTACTCGAATGTTGTCTGAAACCTAGGAGGAGAAATGAAGTAATGGACGATGAGGACGATGTCAAGATGGACTTCGAGCTGGATGGCAGGTCAGAAACATACGACGAAGGTGCACTCGATTTGCATTGTACACAGTTGCCCAAGCTAACGGTCTATTCTCGCTGAAAGATTCCGGCAGTGAAACGCCAAACACCCAGGGCAGAGACGCTGGAGATGTTCAAAATCCCTATATAGACTTCGACGACATGAGCGATGGGTCATCCTCCGAGGAAGAGACCGACGATGAAGACGAGGATTCAGACGAGGATTCCGACCAGGACCTGTCCTACGAAGAGACGCTCGAAGAATGGGAACGCTATGAGAAGCTCGATCGCCTCCCGAAAGATCAGATTCTCCCCCTTCTCGCAGCCCATAAACGTATTCGCCAGGCAACATTGAAGGTGCTGAAGGAGACCCTGGGTATTGAAACAGGCGCACTGGGCAACCAAAGGTGCTTTTTTTGCTGCTCGTTCTGCACATTTTATCTTAGGAGGCTTCTTCAGGCTCTATGAAGCAGCCGTCACCGTGTTGCGGAACATCCGTAGAATCTATCGACGGGCACATACACCTGGATTGGCTGCTGGCTCCCTCCTCATGAGCCATGATCCCGTTACTCCATTCATAGACGCGTATCTCGGCTTGTCTATGGCGAATTACTTGATAAGCAGTGCAGACATACTCGTCAACAACGGCAGGCTCTCGAAGGTGGAGAAGACAATGCAGGGAATTCGGTATATACACTTTGGCATCCCAAATCCAATCCTTCGCCCGCATATCGCACAGAGAGCACATATAGCCTACATGCGATGGAGGAGGTGTAAGTCATCAGCAACACTATTCCTTTGAAACCCTCGTTGACATTGATGGGTGGAACAGGGAAGAGGCTGACATTACAAGCAGCCAGGATCCTCGCTATTGGCTGTGCTCTCGTCGAGGTGCAAGACCCAAAACGGCCCAAATGGGTCTTAAATTCTGTGCGTGGCATCTTTTGCGTCCTTCGTTTCGCGATGCTGATGCCCGGGTGGTTATCCGCATTCCAAGGAGTATGCTGCTGCATTTGAGGGAGCGATCCACGGGCTTGAGCTCTTTGAGGAGAAGTATATGGGAAAGGAGTCCTTTGATGTCCTTCCTCCAGCTTTGATCGAGGTTCGTCGGTTGCCCGTTGCCCATCTGTGCCTGGATTAAATTCTCCTGCGTGCAGCATTCCAAAATTATGACGGCCCTTGAGCAGGTGGACGGATTCCGCATCTTGAATGTGGTGAGGGAGAATGAGGCGGTCTTGAACAGCGTTCGGAAGGGTAGCACATTGTTCAAAATCTGGGACCGTCGGAGCAGGGCGAAGACTTCGTTTTATGTCACTCTGGAGTCGGCCCCAAGGAAATTTTGGCTGGAGGGCAAAGAGGTGATGGAGAGCGCGGTTGTTTGATTGTCGAATGGGATCCTTGACGGTTTTGAGCATCGCGTTGCGATTATATCTGTTCCGTCATTTCATTCTTCTTAGTGCTGTATCGTGTTTATGTGACAAATGTGAGTTTGATTCATAACCTATATGCGAAGGACGACTGGAAAACACTGAGGTACCGAGTGGTCATGCTAGCGAATGTCATCGACGGCTCATTTGCAAGAGTGTATACACCAGCCAGGACAGGGAGTACAACACCACCCAGCGCGAGTACCAACCTCTTACGTCGAGAATATTGCTTCTTCAGAAACGAAGCAAATATACGGCCCTCCTGCACCCAAGCAGCCCGGACCAACGCGCTACCATCGACGATGTGCATCATCGGGTAGAGCACGAGTCCCCCATACAACAACCAGCTGCGTATCGGCCAGGTCCGGAGTCCGGCTTTTACGAATTCGTAGTCGAGTTCTGCGGGCCCTAAGGAATCGATTGGTAGGACGTCGAGTGTTGGGTAGTATCTATGTGTGAGGTAGTGGACTGTCAGGAAGAACAACGACGCGTAGCCAGTGACGCTGATGGGGTGCGTGAGGCGTCTTGGAGGTTGGCCAGGTGGCGAAAGAAGTCGCTTGAGCGTCGCAGAAGCCGCGTGTATCCCGAGAGGCCCCAGAACAAGTAGAGGTTCTGAAAGAGCTGTTTGGTAGTATTCTCTGCCGAGAAGCTAGGACTTCGTTGAGATGCTTCGTAATAGTAGTGGGCAAATATGAATGACGTACCATGGTTTGTGAAGCCAATGAGGACCCGCCTACATTCGCGAGCGCCGGGGCTGAGAGATGGACGAGGAGAAATACCGAAATGAATGGGGTCGTGTAGTGGGCAGTGCGTGTCAAAATTGGCAGGGCTTTCGCTCTAAATCCTTTGTTTGAGGACATATCTTTGCGTAGGGAAGTCCCGATAGATATGTGAGAGCCGCCGAGCCAAAGGAGCGTGAATCCGAGAGCCTCAAGAAAGGAGTTGGATATAGGTGACGAGAAGAGTCGGCACTGGCATCAACGGTTTCTGCCGGCCCGCGATCATCCCGGTGCCCCTGAGCGGCAAACCTGCGTAATAGCTCGGAGGCGACATGAATTTATCAAACACATATGTAGAGGGGTATATAAGGTAGTCCATAAAGCTTTGAATCACGAAAACTCTCAATATACAAATATTTACAAGCGACATAATCAGCCCTTTTCGTATTTTCTGACCGAGTCGATACCATGCCTAAGGGTCTTCAGACTATCGAATCCATCCCACTCTTCCGTCGACAACATCGGAGCAGTGACGTACTCCTGTGCATTCAACTGCTCCAACAGATTCGGCAAGTCTGGATAAAGAGCATGCGCAGCTGCCTCTGCCATCTCCATCTGCTTCAGCCGAGAGATGCGTCCTTTCTCGGCATACCAAGCTGGGTCGAGCTTGATAATACTGGCCATGAACATGTCGATAATACGCGAACGAACTTGGTGTCCCATGGCGGCGTCATAGGGCGGCTGGAAGCATCTAACGAGACGACCGTATCGTCGAGTAGTTTCCAGAATAATCTCGCCATCGGCGATAAGCATCCTACCTCGTACAATCTCCTAGGATTCTTAATGAGACCAGATGAGAAAAAGCGTAAAATTCGGAGAGCAAGTTTGCGTCTACTCACGTGAACCGGACTACGACAATTGGGCTGATTGTCCATAACATCCCCCCCCTGTACCACACTTCGCCCAAACCTGCTCAGGCGAATAGCGCGCCCATTCCTAAACGGCTCCAGTTCTTCGAAGATGAGCGCCCAATCGAAAGGCCTCTGCCTCACAGATGTACTCCCATATTCGACGCGAGCCCGCAATTACTCCGAACAATCTATGCAGCGGCGCCATCTCGGCCCTAGCGCAGTTGCAAACGAGGGTTCTGACCACAGCTGTGAGCGACGTGGGGACTGTACTCGTGTACTGCAAACTGATGACTTGGTCGGGAAGTCGGGTTGAACGGCTGTCGCACTGACGTGTCTCGGCGCCGGCTATACTCCAGCCCCGATGAAAGGTCACACTATATGCATAGCGCCGACTAGCCATCATCCCCAGACATAGGCCCTCCCCTTATGACACCAGGTGACTTCGTTGAACTGAGTATCGTCGCGGAGGTCGGCTGCCTATCAACACATTCGACAACAATCCGATGCTCGGGATCCGGCGTGATTGAAATACGTCGTAGCCGCGTGTTTTGACGGTGCTGCGCCACCACTTATGCCATAGATACATCTAATGAACCTTCCTGATAAGGCAGAACCTTCATCCAACCACTACGCGCTGGTGGAGAACCTTTGCATTCACGGGCGGTCCGGTTCATTCTGTCACGCCCACGCTCTCAGGTATTTACCCAATAAACACTAATTCCCCCACGTCTTCATGTGTAACGATAAGTCCGAGCAAACGACGACGGAGACACGGTATCCCCGCAGGAGCGTCGGGACAGGACATGAACCTGGGCCAAGTTAAATCCGGATTCTTGAATCTCCCCGCAGTCCGACTGTGGAACGACACTTTGCCTCATCTGGAGACGCGCCGTACTCAAACTTTCAACAGCTTCCATCAGGCCAGACTCATGTTGCTGTGGTTCCTTCATTTGTATACCGGGCGTGGCGCCATGGGGTCAAGCACCCGGACAGGATCAAGAGTATCTGACCCGACTACCATCGCAAGATGGATCCAGTGAAAATTACAACAAAAGAAGAACAGAAACGCGTACCGATAACTCGTACTTCAGCTACTCTGTCCCGAGCATCATAAGCGATGTCCTGGTCCTCAGTGGCAATGGGGCGACATCAACCGCCAGCCGTCATGCTTCATACCTGAATAGGACGAAGGCGACTCCACCGGCTGTGTCCTAGCGGCAGAGATCGTCGTAGACGAAAGCCTTCATCCACCATCGCCATGGCCACATACCATTCGCGCAGGGACTCCACTGCGAATCGTCATCAGCAGTCCTCTGTGTACTATGCCAATTGGCCTTTCTACAAAACGTCCCAATATCTAGGGTACAGCCTGCAGAACTGTCGTCTATTGTCGAGACGCCTACCGCGAGTGCATTCATCATTATTTGGCCCTATTTCATTTCCATGATGCGAATGAACTCCACTGTACAACGCTAACGACCGCCACCGTCCTTTCCCTCACTACAGCTGATCCTCGAGCGTCCTCGAGGGAAGAAGTCCTGTGCCGACACCCTCGAACCAGGGACTTGCAGCCAGCAGCCGCGTGGCATATCCACGAGAAGTGAGAGGTTATGACTAGGTTGTCCGGGCTCTTGCTCCCAGGCGCTGCTACCCAGTATCCTCCATTTAAAGAGGCCCAGCAAACGAAATTCCACGTCTTCCAGGCAGCGCTGAGTGGTGCGCCGGGACAGCACGTCCGTTG
>MPNV01001270.1:436987-575053 GCA_013376435.1 Cyclocybe cylindracea
CGGTAATCTATTGCCTCGATTAGAGGCTGGCAGAACGGAGGATGCGCCTCTCTATGGTTGGATAGAGGGTAGCTGGTGGCTTTATGCGACCTAAAGCACATCCATTGCGAAGCCTGTATAGCCGACTCGTTGTATATTTATAGGACCAGGAGTTGAATTGAAGTATTACACGGATGGCTGAGGCGTCTGAATTCACCGTCGCGATTCTGGACCCTCGCTGAATCTCCCTATAATGCAATGAGAAGTAAAACATTGGCCGACGGTGCCACTCTACTCACATGAGCACGGATATTTGGTTGGCTTCCATGAGGCCTTACTGTTTCAGTCTTCTCAAGTTCAAGCGAAATTGCCTGTGCCCTCCTGATGTTTTGAAGACTACTGAAACAAATGCTGCTTAGGTACGTCACCATTAAGCGCCGCGATGTCGAACAAATCACCGCCTCCCGCCGAGCATACGAATCGAGACTAGCGTCTGTGCTATCGCTGTGAGACGGGAATATATTGCGCGCTGAAGCTACATGATCGGGGGCATTGCTTCGTGGACGCGTCCTCGACGCGCTGGCGGCGCTATATTTGGCCTCCGGTGGCACGAAACAATAATAATAATGCTGGAAATAGCGATCGTGCCAAGGCACAATCCGCCCCCGCACCAGTGATGTCGTTGAAATACGAGTCACGAGGGTCGTCGGATTTGTCGAGCCTTGACAATAAAGCTGGCTGGGATACGCGCGTGATTGAAGTATGTGAGCGCCGCATGTTTGTCGGATGCGCCTACCCAAAAAAAAAAATAATATATTTCCTGATAAGGAAGACATGGCCAAACTGACCCTCTTTGGAGCAAGAAACTTCGCATTCCAGGCCTGGGAACTTGAACCCATCGGCTGAGGTAGACCATCAAGCACTTAATTCCCCAGTCTTCTCCTTAACAAGAGCGAGGGAAGCAGATGGAATGACAGTATTCCGCATGGCCAGAAGTAGCACTAAATGAGTTCGTCGAGTCAGTCTAACCGCATCTGATTAATGAATTATTATTCCTTTGCTTCAGAGAGAGGAGCGTGTATGCAGTCGAAACTTCCATTGCGGCTTGAGGATGGCGTTGTACCCATGCGGTGGATTTGGCCGTGCGCTGACCGTTTCGGTCATACAAATATTGACCGCCTGTGAGAGGGGAAGGCTCAGTTTTATATGAAGGACATCTGTACATGAAGAAGAATGGAGTGTACGATAGCTCGCTACCTCAATACTCTTTTGATGTTCTTGGCGACGTCTGCGTCTTTCAGGGGTATCGGCGGAGTACCAGCAGTCAATGTTAAATTGAATATCTGACGAAGATGCGCAACGGCGCCACCTATGAAGCAATGGTCAGGTGTGTTTATTTTTGTTAGCCATCGTAATCGCCGAAGGGAAGTGTGTGCCCTAACAAAGAGCTCCCCAATACCGCGAGGAATGCCTCAAGGAATGCGTCTGCTGTGAGATCTAAGTGAAAGGGATTCAGTTAATACCTTGCGAAGCCAACAACTTATGGGAGGATGCACTGGACTGTAGCAGCTTGATGACCGCTTGGCCTTCGTAGCTGATTCGGAGCGCATCTCTCGGGAGGAAGGAGCCCTGCCGGACCCTGCACAAAGGAGATGAGAGCGAGCTCCTTGCTAACCACATGGCAAGGGATTTTGGAAAAGGTTGAAATAAGAATTGCGTTGAGCCTCGTTCTCCATATTTATCAATGCCTCGATGTCGAGCTCGAGAAGCAACATTTCTTGGAAGCAAAACCGGATGAGAAGACTGGGTTACTGACATTGATCGGTCGAAGGTACCGAGCCCCTGGTGTCATCGTTGTACAATATGTCGGCGAACTCGGCAAGCTGATGGAGGTCGCGTTTCTGAAGACGGGATCATGGTGTTGGATAACCTGGATACATATACATAGTGGAACTGGGTGAGGAGAATAAGTTGGCATGATTTAGATGTAACTCAGGTCTCCACTGCCGTGCTTGGAACTTCCTAGTTCACTCACCTCTCTTGGAGACTCGATTCATGACTGAACAATCCGTTTTGAGGAGAAGTCCTTGTTCAAACCCCGTGTAATGGCTCGGGCGCGAAACCTGTTGCGAGTCTAACAGGGGAGTCGCTCCATCACACCCGATGATATTGCAAACTCCACGTTCTATTCTAGGTAGAATCTCTTTGATGAGAGGATGTGGTTTTGGAAGATGTGGGCCGATGGTTTGACCAAAAGCATAAGCCCAACAGCCTGAAAATGCAAGGGTGGTGTAATTTCCTTTCCACTATGTAGCAGAGTTACGCACCGACTAGACTCAGGACTACGTTGGCTCTCGACGAATGCCACAACAGATTTCAAAATTGGGTTTCGGGAGAAGCTATCAACGAACCCCGGGTTGGCGAGCTCAGAATCACAGCCCCGAGAGCAACTTAAATTAGACCTTTGCAGACTTATCTGCGATGTGAACGCGCCGAATGATCAATCAGAAATCTTGAAATCTCCCCGTGTGCGAGAAACAACTGAGCTGAGAGCCATGCCGGTCTAGCTTTCGGGGCGCATGGAATCAGGGATTACGAGTAGACTATGCAACCTCTTGACAAGTCTCTTTCATTCATGGTGTATAGCGGCCAAATCCGACCCCCGTAGCAATACGTTAAACACTAACAATCTGGGGTAATTTATTGTTGGAAGGAAGCATTTGGTCTCCAGCTCGAGTTATATTCGAGAACCACGGGTTGACCGCAAACTCATGGTTCTCATGGTAGGGACTGCCGGAGAATGATCATCAATCGTGAGAGGACTCGGAACAGAACCAAAGGCTTACACATCATCAGACCTTTGATATCTTTGACTTGCATATGTTCAATTGACTTTCTCAGCAACACCACCCTCAAAGAGGACCAAGCCAGTAAAATCCAGCCGAAGCCGACTGGAATCAGCCAGTAGAGTGGTGACAGGTGGAAAGAACCACCGAAGACAATATGGAGAGGTGGTGTGTAAATGATGAACATCCCCAGGCAAGCACCGGAGAGGATGCCAGCGAAGTTCCATTTGTTGGCAACTACCCGCTTCCCGAAGGGATATGAAAGTCTTGCCTTGACAGCAAAAACCTGTGCATTGAATGAGACTAGGTTCATGAAGAGCTTAGGCAGTACATACATTGAAGCATTGTGTGATGAATATTGAGAGGTAGACGATCGACTGAGCTTGACCGAAGGCATCAACCTGTCCTTGAGCATCGATCGCTTGGCCACGGCCGTTGATAAAATCAGGGCTCTTTGGAGTAAAATAGGCTACAAGAAAGGTGTCTGCTTAATGAAACTGTACAACTCAGCTAACAACGAGGGTACTTACAGCCGGTAGCCTGCGCTTTCTTTAGATCTGCAGGTGAGAATCCGTGCTTGAAAAACACCACAAAATAAGCGACCAGGCTATGAATTTAAGAGATTCATGAATCATTAAGGGTCCGCTAGTCAAAAGAGAGTTTTGACGCACCACCCAATCATTTCGATCATACCAGCCTCGAGATAAGCATAGCTGAGAAGTTTGCTGTCGACCAACGTTTCGTTCTCCGTTGGCTCCAACACATCCTCCCAAAAGGAGCGACGAAAAGGCGTTTTCAATTTGAAAAGCCATCTTGAAAACTTGCTGAGAGGGATAACTTCCCCTGTCTCCAGGTCTCTTTGCACGGTTCTGGATCGTCGCAGGGCCCGTCGCTTGAGGATCTGAACCGAGTTCTCGCTGACTGGCTTTCGTGGCTTCAGGCGCATCAGTCCATCAGCCGTCTCTGGTTTGTCCCAAGCGAAGGAAAGCTAAATAGCCGGCTCAGCCAAATTCATCCAAAGGAACGAAGCAAGCGCTTACAGCAACGCAAAGTTCGAACCCAAGATCTATTTGAACGATTTTTCAGCCTGTGGTTAGGTTTAAATGAAGACGATACGCACCGATGACCAAGATCAAGACCGCTGATAGTGGTAATGGAATGGGCACAACAACATCTGCCTTTAGGTCAATCATTGCCATTATTTTTCCAAGTCATCCACATACAGAGCAACTGTGGTATGACCTCCGGAGTACTGTGCGAAAGAGTGTATCTACGCAACTCATTGAGCTGGTGGCTGCATTGCCTCAAACCGGGATCCTTACTGGATGGAACGTTTAAGGTTTACGAAAATTTGACGTCCTTCAGCAACACCTTCTATTCGAGAGTTTAGCAGGCCATAAATGTAGAGATTGAGTTCCTATACTGACTGACTGTAGAGGCGAAATTGTCATCTATCGAAGAACCAAGATCAAAGTCAGTGATACGTGATTGCTTCAAGTAAAAGGTCGTACCAAGGAGGATCATGTTCGCCGCTTCTTTGGATACGTCGGAGCCAGAAATATTCATTGCAATTCCAAGATCTGCCTTCTTCAGAGCAGGAGAGTCGTTTACACCGTCGCCAGTACTGCAAAAGATGTCGAACTGTGAGCCTGGTGCCACAGCTCCGAAAAACACTTACACTCCGACAATATGGCCCAAGGCCTGAGCACGTTTGACTAAATGACGGCTGCGGTCAGCTGCTTCCGTTTCGACCTGTGATGAGATGAATAAGATGGATATCTGACCGATTTCCAGCTTGTGCTTGGGAGACGTGCGAGCGAAAACGATCTCTTCCTTGCTGAAGACTGACGGCAAAGTCAGAATGGCGATGGCTGCAGAATTTGGCCTTGAGACATACTTCGATCCCATTGCCATCCTTGTAGAGAATCGATATCGTCTCCATGAACAACAATCGCGCTACATTCGTCTTCGTAGATATCCTGTACTGCCCTGCCAGTTTTTGCAGCAAGAGCTTCTCGAGTATCTCCTAGAATAAGATTAATCTTCCGGGCAATGGCTTCGGCCGTCTTCGGGTGGTCGCCTACTCGTGTGGAAGGTCAGAATCTGAGAGCGAGATGGAATAAACGACAAACCTGTGATCATCATGACCTTGATTCCGGCCAAACGAAGTGTCCCAATCGCCTCGCGCACACCGTGCTTTGGCGGATCTTCCAGAGAAACGAGCCCAACAAAGCAATACTCGAAACTAGGGTGCTGATTGTCTGTCCTGGAGAAGGGATAACCGGCCGGATACCGGTCTCCAGGCAGTAGTGATCGAGCACAGGCAATGACACGGTGACCTCTTGAAGTCATGTACTATTAATGAAACATCAAGCCAAAAGTCCACTGCAGGCAGGTTCCAACTTACATCGTAAGCGGCCTCGTATTCCTTTCCGAAGTCGTCGGTAATGGGGACCTCGCTCCCATTCTTCAAGTATGTTGTGCATTTCGCAAGAACTCGCTCAGGAGCCCCCTTGATATATGCGGTCAAGAGCCCGGACGAGTGTGGCTTGTTCAACTATAATTTGATCGTTTGTAAGTGACGGGCCGTAAATTGATGCATTACCACTTACAACCACAAGGGCCCATTTGTTTGTTGAGTTGAAAGGCACTGTCATTAAAAAGACGATAAGCGCCGGACATTAAAAGGAAGACGACAGCGACAGTGCACCTTCGAACACCTTAGGGTGGTTCTTGACATGGGTTTCATAATCAATGCGAAGATGACGACCAACAAAGCGGATAAGACCTGTCTCTGTTGCGTCGCCGAGAATGACCCTCTGATCGAAGGACACATCGGTTCTGTCAAACTTGATTCTAGAATTGAGGGCAGCAATGTCAACCATTTCCTTCATGCCTGGTGCATCCATTGAGAAATTTTTTGTTGTTCGGTCGTCGTTGTTGGATTGGAAGGCGGAGTGCATCGCTTCTCCACTCCAGAGGTTCGTGACCTGGGCACCAGTTAGTGATAAACCCTTCGCAGAAGGTTCTTGTACATACAGTCATTTGGTTACGAGTCAGAGTGCCAGTCTTATCCGTCGCGAGAAGGGTAAGCTGAAGAAAGGAAGGCATCAACATAAGCCATAGCGCTTAAAATTAAACTCATGCTTTACCGAACCTGTATTCAGTCAGCAAGCGAACGACATATCAAGCGCAAGGAGACGTACCGAGGGTTTCAACACCTTGCAGATCTTTGACCAGAACGTTTTGTTTTGCCATCCGCTTGGCAGCGATTGACAGAAGAAGGGTAACCACAGAAGGGAGACCCTCAGGTACGAAGGCCACTAGAATGGAGACCGCGAAGGTGACCGTTTGTGCTGCCTTGCCTCTATAGACCGTCGAAATACCCACAGCGAAGAAAATAATGGCAAACAGAATGGCGATGGCAGATACAATGACAACAAATCGACCACTAAGGGCATAATTAGTACGGTGCATCATGGAGGAAGATGAAATGAATACATCTCGACAGCAAGAGGGCTTTCATTAGCGCTCTCTCCTCCGGTCAAACTTGCAATTTGTCCAATGAAACTGTGATCGCCGGTCCTCGTAACAACTGGAGAAACTGTAAATACTCGGGCAACAAAGGAAAGGGGGAAAATATAACTTACTTCCCCATCCTTCACCGTTGACTACCAACGTGGAATTAAATACCAGATTCTCGGCCTCGACAGGTCGTAACTTCGAGCCAGTGGGTAATGCATGTCGTTCTTGAGGTTCCGATTCTCCGCTTAAACTGCTATTGTCGACCCTGAGATCCGTTGACGAGAACAAGAGGAGGTCCGCTGGTATCTTATCTCCGCTTCGCTGTTTGGGGAAGCGAGTTGAAGTAACAAATTTTGGGACAGGAAGAGAACACATACGAGGAGCACAACATCACCTTTGACAAGATCTGCCGCAGGAATGGTCGAAAGAGTGCCTTCGCGCACGACCCGGCATGAAGGTGGGATCATGGCGAGGAACGACGCCAGAATAGCTTCAGACTTCTGAATTTGGTAGAAGTCGATTGAGGCGTTAATGAACGCCACCAGAATCAATATTCCGCCCAGGTATGTGTTTTGGAAATTGCCCTGTTGGTGGTAATTCAGCTGCGATCTATATGCGAACGAATTTTGGAACTGACATGAAAGTCGATACCAAGTAGAACGTATTCCAGAACTCCGGCGATCATCAGTAAAATGTTGAACATGGTGAAAAGACGGTCCAAAAACTGGCGAAGACGATCAGAAGATGAAAGAAGATATGCTAGGGAAAAGTAGCCATACCTTCCGAAATACACTCTTCTTTTTAGGAGGAGTGAGGACATTGGGCCCATTTTCTTGAAGTCGTTGCTCGACTTGGTCGGCAGCAAGTCCATAAGACTGGGCAGGGTCCTTTACGTCGAAATGGGTCTTCAGAATGTCTTCGAGTTTCTTAAACGAAAGCTTGTGTTCGAAGATATCCAGGTGCATCTCGCCTCGGGCCTTGGAGTCTTTAGATGCTGGGTGCAAATGTTCATATCCAGCGGCCGCGAGATCTTGTTCTTCCTGTGTGAGCGTCCGCCCCATCTCCACGCTCATGGGACAGTTTTTCTCTCCTCGTTGGGTATGGCCATCCTCTGGGAACGCGACGATTTTTGGCGCGACGTGTTCCTCGATCCCATGAGTGATGGCGTCTGAAGAGGGATTATGACCTTCCATGACGTGGGTGTTCCGAAAGATTGAAGTTTTAGATTGAGCAGCCAGGTATAAGAAGGACAGGAAAACACCCTTACCCGTGTTTATCTGAACAATCCCAGAACTGTAGGAACATAACTAACCCCGACGCACGGATCTCGAAAAAATAAGAATTGAGGCCGACTAGTGGCGGTAGGAGAGAATGTGTCCAACAGAAGGACGAACGGCCAAAAGCCCTCAAGCAAAACGTACAAGCCCTGCATGAATGCGATCTATTTTCAGAGCTGCAGTCCCCATTTAGTACGGCGACCAGATGGTGCTTCGAAGGGGTTGAGGATCTAGACGAGTGAAAATTCGTCAGCCAACGAATACAGGTTCAGCCTCGAGGCGGCTGGCATAGCCCGCAGATGATCTTCTGGGCGATACAAGCCGCGCTGGGTGCAGTAGGAGGAGCGGAGACCAACTACTGACATCGGAGACTAGAACTAGAAGTCAAAGAGACGCAGAGTCAAAAGCAGATCGGTGTGCATGGCCACAGTAGGTTACTCACAGGCGATGGCGTGCTGGTAATAAGAGACGCCCATTCGATATCGATGTCGTTCGTGAAGCTTGAAGCTCGCGACAATTCACCGCCGACTCAGCATATTTGGGCACCGACTCTGATTCAGACGTGTCTGACCATAAAGATACGTATGATAGAACGAGGAAGGCCGAGATTTGGGACAGTGGACGATGAATTTATGTCTTGACGATTGGTGTGGTGGAGGATCCACCTCGAAGGTTCGTGTTAAGGTAGTGAAAGTCAGTGAGAGACGCAGCGGTGTTGAGCAGGATGTTCGCACGGTCCACCAAGCCTTCCCTGCAAACCAACAGGTTTCCCTTCCCACCGATGTACACAAAAATTATAGCTAAAAATGTGTGGTGTAGTCGTATCCATTTCTCACTTAATCGCCAAAATTGTGTGCCTTGCAGGATGATCAACATATGGTTTGCATTCGCCACTTTGCGAAGTTATGAGCCATCTTCACTGCGACATTCTATTCAAGTTGGAGGAGACTGAGCGAGCCATGAACGTCCATCGTAGGGAGAATTAGACGGTCATTGAGCGGCTCTAGCCCAGAAAGGCTACTGTAGGTGGGCTGGAACAGTGAGGCCGTCTGTGATAATAATAGCCCTTAGGGCAGACGATGTTGTCCACAAAAGTAACTTAGTGCTTCCAACTATGGAGCAATTAGAATCAACACGCATACAGGCTGGGAGGGTGAAACGACACACATTTTTACATGCCTATCCCTTCCGCCACTGACGACCTTGTCTGCAACGAAGTCTACACAATACACCTCATCGGTATGCCCAGGTAAGTCAATCTTAATTTTATACGTCTTCAAGTCCCATATCTGCACACCATTCAGCAAATTTCTGAGAAAGAGGAAAGAACACGAACTTTGAGAGTGCTATCCTTGCTCGCACTGATTAACATCCTTGAATCTGCGCTCCAAGCAAGACGATATACAGCCCCGACATGTCCACGGAGAGTAGCGACAAATTTGCCCGTTCTCCCCTCCCATATCCTCACTGAGTTGTCCCATGCCGCAGACGCAGCCCAACGGCCTTCCGGAGAGAAAGCAACATGAGATATTTGTCGTTGATGGCCTGTTAGGCGGGCAACAGGTTTGGTGACAGAGTGTTTCGGGGATTCTGCCGATGCTGGCGATGACGAAGGGAAAGGAGACCACAGGAAGAGGGTGTGGTCGTCCGAGCCCGAGATGAGGAGTTCTGGAGTCGTCTTAAGGAGATTGTCGTAGCGGGCTTTCGCCATTTGTTTTGCTAGTGGCAATAAGACCAATAAGCAACGGCGCTTAGACGAATGCGAGGGAAATTACCTTCTTCGTCTGACAAAGGTTTCTTCCCTGTATGATCGAATGGTCCAGTCCGCAGCACAAAGTCGGTGTTCAACGCCAAGGTCGTTACCCAATGAGCGTGTTCTTTAAGAGTATGGAGGGGCTGCCCTCGTTCTGCATCCCAAATCCTGACAGTCCTATCGCTGCTCGCAGTATACAGGACACCCTTCGGACCACCGCATCCTCCCCATTTTACGACATTGACGCTGGCCGAGTGACCACCGAGGGTATATTCAGTCTTGCGTGTCGAAGTTGACCATATGCGTACGCTGCCATCCTTTGAAGAGGAAGCAAGCCGAGGAGTTGTTGGGTTTCTAAAGAAAGTCAGAGTCTGCACAGACTTATGTTGCAAGGGCAACGGCGTACATATGAGCGGGCTCCCACGCAAGAGATGTAACCCATTTTGAATGTCCTCTCAGCGCATCTCCGATGGGTTTTCCGGTTTTTGGATCCCAAAGTCGAACCTGGATATCCATGAGTAGTTGTATAGGTATCGGCTTGACGAAAAATACACACATGGCCATCATGTCCCCCAGTAGCCAACTTTCTTTCCATCGGCTCCCATTCGACGCAAAGCACCCATCCTTTGTGGCCGGAAAGTGTGTGAGAGGGTGTTTCTGTGTTGAGATCCCATAAACGTGCGTTTGTATCGCCTGAACCTGTGGCGAGGAGATTTCCTGTTGGTGAAAATGACGCGCAAAGGATAGGCGAAGTATGGCCTGGACAGGGATAAACCAAATGTCGACTCATTAAGGGAAACAACCAACCAGACAATGTCGAGGAGCACCGTGCTGCTGGCCTCACTCGGAACACGCTCTGAGGCGAACAGTGAACGATGATAACGTCTTCTGGCGTAACGTCTGCAGTAGTATGGTTGAGAACGTCCGCCTCGATCGACTTTGACAGCACGATTAGTGTCGGAGCACCAGGTGCAGCGTCTTTATCCACAGGAAGCTTTACATAGAACGCAAAGGGTACTGGGTCGTCTTCCTGAGCGCATCTGTTAGTTTCGATGATGATTCCACAGATTGAACTGGACGAGAGAAGAAATATGACATACGCTCTTGCTTAGCTTGTTTACGAGAGCCTCTAGTCCCTCTCTCGATACGTTTGCGGGCAGACTAACTGCAGGTGCCAACGATTTGCCGTCTTCCTCGGAGACGAATTGAACAACGACGTTGGGGGTCGGAACAACGGGTTCTGGTTCTGGTTCTGGAATACCATGGTAGACCTTCTGGCGCTTTGGAGGCGGAAGTAATGTGGCCATGCTGAAAGGAGGGGCAAATAAATGAGGATCAAAGACGAAGATAAGATCGTGTCACAGTGTACGCGATGAAGGTATGCGGAGAGTACAAGCCCAGTTCAAAAAATTACAGACTGTTCGGCAGCGGCCCGCTATTCCGTTCCTCCCTCTTTCAGAAGGCCTTGACCGTTTGTCAAACACAGAACTCTATATGATCTGAAAGCTTCTTGAAGAATTACGGTTGTTTATAGACGAATATAATTCGGATTGAACACGAGAAGCTTAAGTTGACATTTCTACACGGGGCAACAGTACTTAGCAGTATCAGCGAAAGAGGCGATCTAGCTTTGGCCATGACGTCTTTTCGGTCTTGAAGTAGCCGCCAGAAACGTCGGAGACGAGAAGACCGCACGGGACATTAAATAGTTCAAAGGACGGCCCGTAGCGATGCCGCAGAGAATAAGCAGTTGATATCTTGGACGTAATTGATATGCACCATGCATGTTAGCCACCAGCGAAGGAATCGTGGCTAGGCCTCGATTCCTCCGAAGTTGCTTCCCGCTGGTTGCTTACAGGTCGTTGGACGACGAAAAAATGAATTAATTATAGCATTCAGGGGGGAAAACCAGCAACACACCTTAGAAATACGTTGTCCAGAGCACTGGTACTGCAAACTTTCTAGCTGACGGGCGAACCAAAGACTCAGTGGGAGATTACGGAGGACAGGTGGGCTTGCGGGCTTCAGTTTGGCGATAATATAGGAGCAGCCTCCAAGTTTTGGAACATTGGGAAGAAGGGCCCTTCTCACTCTGGACGAAAACCTCTCCCAATGCGTGAAGTGAGCAGCCTGCTGATACGACAATTTTTGAAGTTGCTGGAGGAAGACAAACTCAAAGTAACATGGCCCATGCCGCCAAGAAGCCATTAGATCCTCAAAATCTGCCTCGCAGCGGGGTGCTCAAGCTGGAATATCAGGCAGCAAGACTAGGCCAGGAGGTATTCAAAGTTGGCGGTTTTCTTCACCCACTGGCACTGCATCGAAGGAAAGAAATGACACTGCCGTTCTTCTTAGTCGAAGAGGAGTGGGATAACGTCAGAAACAAGGTCTCTGCGCTTCGTTAGAGTCTATTCCAGTTGCAAAAGGAATATTTGCGACTGGGACCTGGGTTGCCGGTGTCGACTTTCGAAGCCTGGAAGAGGACCTTGAGAAGTTTCAAGTTACGCAGACTGGCTTTGCTGGATGTTATCGTCGCATTCAAACAGGTTGCGGGTAAATAAAGCCATTTCTAGGGGTCGTAAAAGACCTTCATTTGCCTCCGTGGTCGATTTTTTGGAACCCCGCCGTGACCTGGGCCACAACCGAAACCCTCTGCGAACGGCTGACACGGCTCTCAAGAGCAAGTTCTCCAACTGCTATTCAAGGGTCAGCGTATAATCGCCTTCAATATCGATTATGTCCTACAGATATGGCACCCGACAACAGACGAAATCCCTGCAGGCTCCAGACATCGAGCAGGCAGATGGACATAGACCACGGTCTCCAGCGCCAATTCAACAATTCGTGCGTCTACCAAGTTCCTGGGGGATGTGGTATGTTGGCTTCAGGAATTTTTTAAAGGGTGAATATCGCGGGAGGTGGGAGATTAGAAGGACGGCTGGGAGAAGAGATGGAGAAAGTACGGCAGGGTGCGTTTGTTCCTCTCCTCATCTTCGTGCATGGCCACAACGGGCCAGACATCCGAGGACCGGCTCAAAACGCGATTCATAAACGACAACGTCTTGCCCACCACAAGATCACCATGCTGCAGCGAGTAGAAAACCTACGACAGCATCTCCAAGGTCTTCTACAGCCACTCGAGCCACTTGACCATCTTCAGCGCCACATATGAAACCAGAGGTTTCTGCAGAGGTTTTTTCTTTGGAGCCGATGGAGTCAAATCTGTTGCACTCGACGGAGCTCTTGAGAAGCAGCGACCTCAGGCTCGCTCGTTGACAGCTCTCTGTCCTAGCTTGAAATGCTATTCTTGAGCCTCTGGTTCTCGTTGTTTCCGCAAACACCTCAGGCGACCTCAACCGCCGAAATATCTCGGATGTCCTCCTGGGGCGCGGCATCTGGGAAGGAGCCTTGCTTCGTCGAAAATCTTCTAGGCAGCCTTCTATCTCGTATCCTGTGGATGATGGCCCAGGGCAATTCAACCGTCAGGCATACGGTGGACGTGATATGTTGCTCCAGCTGCCAGCACGTTAAGGACGATTGAATTCGTCAGATAGCTGGTCCTTCTTCAATTTGGTGAGCCGCTTGTTTATAATCCTATTCTCTATCCCTCGGCTTTTCTGCCAGTTGGATCGTTGTCCGAAGCCCACAAACTTCAGCCATGCACAGTACCCAAGGTTTCCTGGTTCAAAGGGAAATCTTGCTCAATCTTGCTGCCTGAGGCGACGCACTGGTCGGTGGAAGGCTCTTGCATCGTCGACCTTGGTCCTTCTGTCTTGATTCTTGACAAATCACACCTGGGTCGGACATGTTGTGGCACACAAATTTCTGCTCGAACACATGAGCACTGTTCATATATGATGGACGGGAACCAGGATTGTTGGTGACTCACTGTGTTTTCGCATTCCTCCCTGTGACACAATTACGGTCTCACGATGTCCGAGATGTCCGTTGAGGCTTAGGAAACCGCAACTGGGATAGAATTCGCGGTTTTACGGGTAAGACAACTCTCGAAGGGGTGGGGGGATTTGATTTATGTCGTCATCCACGGGGATCTGGCAAGAAGGGACCCTCGTACGTCGTCGGATCGAAAGATGCCCGAACAGGCAACATTCAGTGTTCACAACGCAGCAGTCTGGTTTTGGTTCACGAGGGGCGAAGGGGATGGGCGAACACCGTTCTCGTCGTCGGCTTGAATTTGCCGCAGAGCTGGACCCAGAAAGGCCTGAAATCGTTGGCCGTGGTTTCAAATGCAGTCGACAGGCTGCTCACCAGATGGCAGCGACAACAAGCAAGTCTCCTGTGAACCTCGTACTGGAGAGCCGTAATACCGAGGTCTCTTCGTCTCTTCTTGAAGCCTGAACGGTTCTCATGGCTCGGGCTGTTGTGGGTGACCCTGGGTTCCCCTGTAAGGCTGGCTAGTTCTGGTGCCGCTGCTGTCGACTCTGTCACGGCTCTCGAGCATGCCCTACAAAGTGGGAGTCAGATGGTTTGGATGTGGGTCTTAAAGGTTGTACTCACTCGAAGTTTACTGTGGACATGGAGCCCGTCGAATATTCTTCTCAAACAGCTATCCGAACGAGTTCCTGGCTAAACTGGGCGCTATTTCTTCAGTTGACGGGCTGGTTCCAAGGGAAAAACCTCTTCTGAACATTAATATCGCAACATCCATACTTGACGGAGAACCGGTGAAAGGTGGGCGATAGAGAGGCGATCAAGCCGTGAAATCGTTCGGGGCAAGTGTACCTGCCATCAGGTGTTATTTCCACCATGTTGATGCGTGAACTGCATTTAGGAGCAACTTTTCTCTACCTTCCCGAAATACAATTTGAGTTCAGGAGGCGCCATATAAGGCTCTCTAGCTCAGTAAGGGTCGTCTCTCGCTCTCTTCCATCTCCCACCTCCTCCGCAACATTTTTTCCCTACCCAACACGTTCATTTCTCCCTTTCTACAGGTGCTTGCAGGCGCCTTGCTCATAATCTTGGTCTATTATTTCCGACACGTCTTCTTTCCATGCTGCCAGCCACGAATATTCGGGCCTCGTTGACCAGGAAACCCCCGGAGGTCGTCACTGTCGCGCGTCAATTGAGGTATCCTTCACGTTCCGTTGACAGCATTCAATGGAAGCAGATCCAAGTTACGGTGAATTCTCGTATATGTTTCCCTAGCAGATATAGTGCTTAATGGGGTTTTTGGGTCTAGAAGACTGAAGGCTTCCGCCCCACTACATCTTTCATGCATTCTCCAGCCGGAGAGAACGTTGGGCCTGTTCTCTGCTCATCTCATCCTCTCGACTTATACGGGACTGCACTAGGCTACCGTCGATCTTGACGTCGATGCCATGAGCGTCTGTGACGAGAACGTTCACAAAGCACAAGGTCGTTCCACGGTGGGTCTCTTTTTTCTATCTTACTATTAATCGTCGTCGCTTATGACCGTGATTGGGCAGGCAATATCTTCGGTGCTTTCATGGTCAATGAGGATTATTTGGGCCTCTCGCTACATTTTACGGCGGAATTCCCATTCCCCCTCCCAGTGACCCACGTTATGCAGGTCACCAACTTACGGACTCTTTCTTATCTTCTTGGGCGTATTATTCTCACTGCAGAAGGGACCCCCTATTACCATTCGGAGTGTTGATATTCGGGAATGCATTCGCAACTGAGTCATGACGTGAACAATTGAAGAAAAACAGCAAAACCAGGACGATGTTTGTGCGAACTTTTCAACAACGATATGTATACATGAACACGCCGAGCGCAACTATGGCGCCTATTCACAATGAAATCTCCAAGCAATAGAGATTGCTAAAAATAGGGTGATCCGCAAGCATGTCAGTCGACGATCCTTTCGAACTCAAAGAAGCACTGGTCTCCAACAGGTCGAGCCTGGCGGATCAAATTCATCGTTAGATTGTGCAGTCGAAAAGCCTGGAAATAAACACTCTGCACATACCTGATGAATGTCGTTTCTATCCGGAACTGGGATCTTCGCCATGTGTTTGCCGTTCTTGTCGACGACGTCGAAGTCGAAACCTGCCAACATCATGGTGACTATGACCTTGATTTCCAACTTGGCTACCTTCATCCCAGTGCAAGGATGACGCCCTTTACGAGGTCGCTTCAGGCGGTATAAAACATAAGATTCCAAACTGGAGACCTACCAGCACCCCAGCCCACAAAACCAAAAGTGGTCTTCTTGTCCTCTTCGCGTCCTGGATCATACCTGCCGGGATCGAATTCGCGCGGGTTGGTATAAATCTCCGAATTCAGGTGTACGTCGGCAACATTGTAGGCGACGAAATCGCCCTGCTGGATCGTGCCGTTCGACACGCTGAACTCGTCAATGACGTTTCGGCGGAGGAATGTGTTGGTAAGCGTGACACGGAGGGTTTCGCGGATGACGGCTTCCATGACGGGCATTTCGTCCTCCCAGGCTGAGATGGGGATTGTGGCGAGCCGTCTCGAGAGACTTTCGGTGGACAGGGTGTTGGTGTGCTTTTCGATGAGGGCTTTGACCTCTGCCTTTGCCTTTGCCATCCACTCCTCGTGTGAAGCTAGATAGACAAGTGCCCAGCAGGCTAGACAAAATAGTTAGCAGGCTAGTACGAAATGGGTGACCAAGGCGCTCACAGATCATGCCAGTATTGACCACACCCGCAAAAATAATGTTGACGATGAACTGTGAAAGGAAGTAAATGACTCGAAATCCAGCCTCTGGCCTGCTCGATTGTTGCACTTACCTCAACGACCTCGGTAGTCGACTGGCCTTGGCCGAGCAAGACGTCAACTGCATCGGACGACGGAACTGCCGCCTTCCGCCTGGCTTCTACAATGTCGTAAATTTTTGTAAATAATTCCTTCGTCGCAGTCCTCTTTCGTTTCTTTGCAGGACCTGGGAACCAAGGCAGAAGCAGAGCCGTAGGTGTAGAGCTCTTTTCCAGCTGCCAATAGAGTTTTTGCAGCTCGTCGAGGGTTGCCCTGTCTTTTGCGAGTTCGGAGCAGCTCGCCATCCGGACTGTCATCTGGAATACGAGCTGCGAAACTGTCAGCGACAGTCTCAGAGTAGGCCTCAGAGAGATAGGCGCACGTCGTAAATATTCTTGAAGGGATCGAAGCGGCCTTTCTTTCCCCAGCCTATCATGCGAACGTTGACATCTTCGAGCAAAGACGGCAACACTAAGACGATGTCAGCTATTTGAGACAACGTCTGACCCTTGGCGGGGTCCTTACTCTCGGTCAAACGTCTCTTGCCTAACAGAGTCAGAATGTGCTTGTTGAACCAGGAGACATCGTCGCTATTATGGGTGTTGATGGCAATATCCTGGAGGCGAGGGGCCTACATAGGAATTAATCTCACAATGTTGCAGATCCTGGGGAAAGGGCCTTACATCACCGAAGAGAATCTTGTAGCCTTCGGTGAAATTGAGGCTCTTAGTATCGAAGAAGGCTTTCCGGGCCTCTTCCCCCCTCAGAGCCACTACTTGGTGCTAAGAGAGGCGAATTCACTCAGCGAGTTGTCGCTAGTACGAGAATGGATGAGGCGATCATACCTGCAAGACCTGGAACCTGAAGTGAGGAGCCGCGGATGCTTTAAAGTGACCCAATATGAAGTCGGTCCTCTTGCTGAAGAACGTCCATGCGGTGGCAACTGGGAAACCACCAAGCTGTCTGATCGAACCCTTTGGGCTCGGAAGAAAGAGGCGATAGACATAGAATACAAGGAAGGCGAGACACAAGGTAGACACCGACTTCAGGATGTTGAGATCCCCCACAGCCTCAGCTGAGAAGGCTTCGAGAGCGGGGAAGCTTGCGAAAATCGCGTTAAACGACATGGTCCTATATCGAGAGGGAGGACAGTTGCAAGAACCACGTTATCCTATGTAGTGGCTGGGTTTTCTACACTTGCAGGGCCGGTTATGAGATAAGCAAAATGACTATTCCGCGCCGCGACTTACACCTTCTGCTCCATGAGAAGAGAAGACGGTCCACCCAAGCACCGGTTATGTCGTTTTGACGTGCAGAAACGGCGTTTTGCGAGACATCTGGATCATCCGAAACTGTCTTGGCAATCTCTTGCATTGGAAACATTGCTCATTCGTTCGTTTCCTTTAGCGTCGACAGGATAGCGATGAAGGAACCGTATTGTCTGGAGTAACCCTAGTTGAACGACGGATATCTGCCAAGATCTTGCAGCCGATAGTATTTTGGAGTCTTCAGGAGCCAACCATGTGATCTGAATCCGAGGTAAAGAGAACTGAAGAAGTCGATCGTTTGTGAGATTATTTTGAAGGTGAGAAATCGATTGCCCACTTGTGAGATCACTTCGCCGTATCAGCGAGCATGGACAAGACAAGCTAGACGTGAGGGTTTCTTTGACGATGATAGTTAGAGGAACGAACGACGTAGAGTCTTTGCAAGGGTAATTTACCTCTTCTATCCCTTCACAGTGCGCAACGGGTTGGAGACCCGGTTCCTAGAGGAGGCCTGCGATTAGCTACTTTTCAGACCCCATTGATGAGGTTGCTAACCGAAGACGTTGCGACATCTTTTGAGAGTTGGTTGATTGGTTCGCGGATAAGTAGACCGAGCTCAAAAGGTCCAAAAGTGGGCGCAAGGACGTTGGGTTGCACAAGGGCCGGACGAGGAGAAGAGATCCATATGGTAGCAGGTATATGGCTTCTTGGTTGAATAATGCGAGGATTAGACGAGAGTAGTTGTGTAGAAATTGGCTGGGCCCCAGAGGGAAAATTTCGGATGTAAAAAGGCCTCATCCTTGAAGCTTTGAAGTGTATACGCGGCGTCATTACTTGAGGCCGTTCGCCGTAAAAGTCAAGAGGAAAGGCTAGTTTAGGGGTCTTTGGTCCCGTTTTCGTTCAGGGACCACCCCCCCGCACTCGCACCTTGGCCGCTCAGCCACAGATTTCCGCGCTGTTTGCTGCGATTTAGCTTCTCCGGACCTCTATATCACGCACACTACTCACGGTCCTGCAAATCATGAGGACATTGAAGAATTGCTTCCACCTTGGAGTATCGCCAATCCTTGATGCGAGAGATGAGGCTTAGGCATATGTGCTATGCCTCTGACCATCTCTCTTCAAACCTCAACAGCCACTCGCCGTCGATGAAACTAAGGGTGTGCTGGAGATTGGTCCCAAATGCTACTATCTGGGCCGATTCCGGTCCAACGGTGGGTATTTAGTTGGGGGAGATTTCAGAGAGGATGAATTGGATACATTTGGTGCAAAGTACGTCTTCCTCATCCTTTCGCTTCCTGCACCTATGAAACGATGTTGTATAAAATTTAGCACAACTCCCTGCCCTATTTTCCACCTACCTCCTTTGTATCAAAAACGCCGCCAGGCTGCAGGGTTAGTCGGCAGATTGGCAGTCGCTGCCTCCGACGACCACTGGCACCTCCAGCAGGGCATCGACCGTCTTTCATCGATTCCTTCCTGCTAATGGCCGCTCTCGATGGCCAGCTTGGTGCACCGTCGTCAAATTAAGCCACACTGCAAATTCGGTCTAATATGACTCCATGTTGATCGTCGGACATCGAGGACTCAGGGTCACCATTCTGGCTCATCCATTCACAAAGTATTGGTCCTCTAGAGCCTCTTGCTTCGCTACAACACTCATCGAGTCTCTCAGCCTTCAGGTGCCAATGCGCGGCATCTTCACCTCAAGACATTCGCCCAAATTGGTCGATTAGCCAAAGCTCGTGCCTCAAGAAAATGGGCTCCAAATTGTCGGCCAGTCCTCCTCGCTCAGGTGTGTGGCCTCTTCTTGCGTCTAATATCTTCATTCTTCGCCGGCGAAACTTGTGCTGGGCGATACTGCCAAAGCTCTAGTTCTGCTACTGCTGCCTCCAGGTTTTCAAGCTTTTAGATCGCATTTCGCAGTGCATTTCGACCGCCGTGCTACAAGTCTATGGGCCAATTCGGTTGGCGTGGCCGCTCTTAGAACTATCCTTCGTCTTGCACCTTCGCCTTGCATGATCTTCCTCCTTGATCCTTTGTCTTTGGGCTTGACTCAGCCTTAAAGCTCAATCGATTCGGACACATTGGCGCACACCACAGCCTGGTCAAAAACATGGGCATTTCATACATGATGGTTGGGAACAAAGGCGTAGGATGACTCACGTCGACTGTAGTTCCTCCCCTTTTCTTGGTCACTTTGTCACACCTGTGACTGGACGGGGAGGTGGGGATGGATTTGAGAATTGGGGATGGATTCCAGGATATCAAGAGGACGAGGGTCTCATAATGGTACCAAATTGCCTGGGAACAGATGAAGACGGCCCATGTTGATAGCGAGAGGGGCCAGTTGTGGGGCGTCTTACTCAATGCGGCCGGTCAGAGCATTCACTAGCGAGGATTTGCCCCCTCCCTAGACGGCACTTCTCCGAAGATGGCTCTCGAACTATAATCAAAGCCCGGTCGGGCTTAGGATATGGCTACTAGGCCGCTTTCTGTTCCGTTCTGCTTGTATTCATGGCGTTCAGCGTTATGGATGGGGTGTTGTATCGAGAATGAGAGAGGTTACTCTCTCTACCATCTCCCAGCTGGAGAGCATCGTATGCGTCTCTGCTCGATATTCGTGGCGGTGTCATTGGACGTCATAGCCAGAAACTGGGCGGAAAAGGGAAAGGTCGCGATATTTCCACAGTGGTTTTCACCTCATCATTTGCTGTGGCAACGACTGGTTTAATGAACGTGTTGAATTGAATGCTCTCTTCCAGGACCCCCAATTATGTTCTATAAGGACGAATAATAAGCGAAGTTTCGATGAAGTTGAATTCGGCGCACCTGGGATGACATTCAACCTTCTATTAGCTAAGGCGGCAGCGCTTGTTCTGTGGTACCCCTGCCTGGCTCCCTTTCATTCTTGGAATGAGCCACCACTTTCTTGGTCGACTGATGCGTCCTCGAGGATGTATGGATTTCTAAAGGGCTGGCGGTGACAAGGAAGGCGAAGATGCAGTACGGGTACGTCGATCATAATCTACTGACCTATACGGATTCGCTGATGGGTTAATTGAATTTAGTATCTCTGGTCCCAACAGTGA
The DNA here is from genome assembly GCA_013376435.1 of Cyclocybe cylindracea. Taxonomy (NCBI): domain Eukaryota; kingdom Fungi; phylum Basidiomycota; class Agaricomycetes; order Agaricales; family Hemipholiotaceae; genus Cyclocybe; species Cyclocybe cylindracea. The sequence goes on from MPNV01001270.1 coordinate 457,433, forward strand.
GTTTGAAAGCCCGCCTGGCTTATAAAAGGGCGTCAAACGATCCCAGGGCCAGCTTTCTGTCTCTGTCCCCTTCTTCCTCCTCAAGCACACATTTTTGCTGCCCAGCACGGCCCTCATCGACTATCTACGTACATTGCTCGCCGTTGGGGTCTTGCTACTGTTCTACAAATACCGGCGAGCGGTGTACATCTCCTGTATGCCAAGAATCGTCTTCCTTCGTTGAACATGGCTAGATACTGTGGGGAGAATGTCGCCTTTGCCTTTGACTCCCATTGTCTGCCATCGAAACTGACGCTGACGGTGATTCCTGTTCATTGTTAATCGCTACGAATGCAACGTTAATCCAGCGATTTCTTATTAGGAACATGAAGGCTTTCGTCCGAGAGTCTCTTTCGCATACAACGACGAGAATGACGTGAGTCGAGGACAGGCCGTCTCATGGATAATCATCTTATGTTCTTGCGCTTTGAAGGCCGTCAGCACGATTGACTTCGACACGTTCTGTGTATCCATTACAGAAGTCGAAGAAAATAAAGGGTTCCTCGCAGTATGTGGCCTTTTCGTTTGTCGAGTGTTGCTATTTTCTGAGGCTCGGTCTCGTCATATAGGAGGTTTGCGCTACAACTTCGAAGAAAATAAGAGGCTTCGGCTCTTTTGTCGTTAGCTTCCAGTTTTGTCCTTGGAGCTTTGCACGCGGTCACCGTTGAACACCACCGAATGAACTGGAAACCAAAGTGCCGAGAAACTGTCATACGGTCATAGCTACTGTCATCTCTCGTTTCGATTTTCTTAAGCAATCGCTGTGCCATACACGCTGTCTTCTGCTTTCTTTGCTTTCCCTCTTTTCTTTCCCTCTTTACAGCATTTCGCCTAGTCCAACCTCCCCCAAACGCTGTCTCTTATTCATGCCCTGTCGATAGAACCCCTTCGTACCCCGTTAAAGTCTTTTGCTTCAGACAAAGTGATATTTGATTCAGACAAAGTGATATTTGATTAGGTTGTTCGAATAAACCATGCAATCATTTCGTTTGGTGCCCAAATGCCGTTCATATAAAGTGACATGCGGCGGAAACTTTTCCGAGAGTTTTCAGCTATTCATGCCCAAGACAACACGACTCTAGCCATTGCGAACGGTGCAGGGTAGCAGACTCGGCTGAGTAAAAAATATAATAAGTCAAGAATAAATTGCAATTTGACTGGGCCACGTACTATGAGGTTTTTTTTTCGTTTTCAGCATGTAAATTTCGCGCTTTTATCTTTTTTTACTCAAATCGCTGCAGCGGGAAGGTTCTGGGTCTGTTGGGTTAGGGGCTTGCCGCTTGAATTTCCTTTTCTCGCGTCGGACTTTCTTGATCAGGCGAACCAGCGATTCGTTCACGGCCTGTTTTTTTTTCCACAACGCTTCAGCACCCCAACCCACATATTGCAGCGGTTTTTCTTAACTTACAGTGATTCAAAATCTGTATGGGATACCGTCTCTGACTTGCTACAACGTCAATAAGACCGTTGACTGGTCCAGCAAGAAGAGGGGTCAGGTTGGAGCGTCGCCATTTCCTCATATCGCCTGTCGTCATCGCGTATCGTCAACGTCAGTGAACGCTCAATTTAGAACCAGTATGTGAGTTTTGCACCTGGATTGGACACAGGAGTGGCTGGAAGGATGTTTTAGGATTTAAAGTCATGTTTGGGCGCTTCTAGGAAGTTGAACGGGCAGAAAGTGCGTCTTCGTCTTCTCTATCTTCGAAGCGGCATTCCTTCAAATATAACCCGGCTCCACCACTGGTCTGCCACCTGCAAAAATCCACGGCAAGAGGGCAAAGACCATCTTCGAACCCTTGCAAGGCTCTCGCTTCTTCTGGCAGGACTACTTTCTTGGGACTATACAATTGCATAGACGATCATGTCGACGTCTGGATCGCCACCAAAGCTGGTCTCGACGCAAGGCAAAAGTTGCCCAACGTCGCCCGTCGTGCTCGCTATCGTCAAGTCCTGGAAGACACACCACCCTTCTGGCGGCTACAAAAGGATCTTCCATCAAGTCTCTTGGTGCCCCTTCGGAGCGCCATGGTCGGGTTGGTTCTCTCAGGAGTGTCCTGACAGAATCTTTCCCAATACCATCACCTGAAGACCGCAATCGCTTTGAAGACCGAGTTCCTCCGAACACAAGTGCAGATGCCCTGAAAAACGCCATTATGCGAAACAGCGCAAGAAAAGGCCACCTTAGAGCGAGTTGCCAGTCGCCGGTCGAATTTTGTCTTCAAGCTGAGTGGCCTCTTTCATTCGCTATTGTTTTGCTCTGCCCTTCAGCCCGTCCACCACGCGAGTTGTGCCAACCGTCACAGAACTTAGATCAGTAGTGTCCCAGCGGATTGTACGGCTTCCGAAGGGTGCTTCGCTGCATCTTCGTCGTCGTGATGGCCCAACTCTCGTCGGTCTTGCTAGGCTTCATTCATCCTGCACCTTTCTTCATGCTTTGTTCTCTTCGTGCTTTGTTCGATTCTTGTGCCTTGGGATACCTTCACTGCTGTGCGCAGCACACTGCTCAACAAGCATGAGCACTCATACATCATATTGGGGAAGAAAATGAACAGTGACTCACTCTGAGCTTTCCTCCCGTTCTCCCGATGACTAGGTCACGTGCCACGTCTCCCGGCAAGCTGGCCTGGAGGCTGTCAACCAGGAGCTAGGAAGGGTGAAGGGCGTTCAGCGGGGTTGGAGGATGGCAGGGAGTCGATAGGATGTGTCTGCGTCACGATGCATGGAGTTTGACTAGGCCGACCAGTTCCGCTGGCGGGGTTGGGCTCGGAAGTAGACACATGCTGTTCCAACCAGGAAGGCTCATGATGCAAGGCAGTCCAAAGGGTTGTCTTCGAGTGTGTTAAAAGATTAACGTCCGCCTCGTGAGGACGAGGTGGGGGGAATGGTAACTGGAGCCATTTCTGGCCGTTTGAACTCCAGTGGAGTACCAGAGCGTCTCGCAATACCCGCTGCGACCGTCCTTTCGTGATGTAGAGGGAGGACTGCAATGCTCTGATAAAGACATGCTGGAGGAGCGAAGTTCGAGGATTTCGAGGAGTGGTTCGTTGGGTATGAACATCGAATCACGGAGAGGGTGTTGAGTACGGCGTTGCACGCGTCGAATCACATTGTGGTTCAAGTCCCCAAGAAATTAAACCATTCAGCTGCCGACTCTCTAGAGGATTCAAGACGAATCTTCAGTTCCCGTACCTTCAAGAGGACGTTTAATGAGGACGTGCAATAAAATACAAGGACGCTAAGTAGTCGCACCGACGCACCTCGGAAGATCTCCATCACTCGGCAAGTCGGCGCCTATTCTCTACAGGTAAGTTGTCCCTGTCCTCTGCGACCTTCCTGGATCTCGGTGCGAATTTTTTGGGCCGTACTAGGGTGTCCTGGAGATATCGATGGGAGGGGCTGACTCCGTGAACATCGAGGCCAGGCAGCCAAGCAGTTCGGGGTTAACTCTATCGCCACCACCTGTTACCTGTCAAATGGTATGAAAACATGATGTGCGGGATCGTTACAGGAGCGCCTGGGTTCTCTTTCAGGCCTTCCTTCCCGAGAACTTGGAATTGGGTGCTCCCTTACCCTATAAAGGTGTTACTTGGTCCATTGTCGTCTCCCCACTTCTCTCTTTCTTTCCAACTCAACAGCAACATTCCCTCCGTCGACGCTGTCCTCTTTTCCAACTCCACAAAGTGAATTGTGCGACCGCGTTGCTTGGCGACACGTTGTTTTGCGGCTATAAAATATCGACGAATAATTTCAAGCTGGTTTTGTACGCCAGGGAGCTTGTTTCTTTCCTCAAAAATGGCGATTTACTGTGGGGAGAACCTCAGCATCGCGCTAGGATCAGGGTACAGCTCGCTAGGGGTAATGGATATCACGGTATGCATTGTTCTTAGACGTGTTCTGTTCGCTTGCTTACGGGTCGACGCGTCGTCGTAGAAGACTCAGGACTTCCGGGCAAACATTGCATTCGCATATGACGCCGACGTCGAACCTGAAGTGAGTCCTCACTCACGACGCGTCTGGGCACGCCTCTCACCCTTTCTACTATTACCAGAATATTAGTGTGACAGAATCCAACACATTCACCTTGTCGACCAGCACTGCAGAGGTCGAAAAAGAAAAGGGCTTTTACTCGGTACGCCAACACTCATCCTCGGGCACGTTTCTATCCAACGTTATTTTACATTTAGACGATGTACGCCGCCGCTTCCAAGAAGGTAAAAACCCTGGCTGATTATATCAAATCCGCCGGCAGCTTCTGTGGTTGCTATTCGTCGTCGATGGTCTCTTAGGTGGGCGGACGCTGGCGTCCGTGGTTCCTTCGTGGTACAACAGAAAAATTGCACCTCGAGCCTAGACGACTGAGTGCCTTACAGGTTTTGCTTTTCGTGTCAATGGCTTCTGCAAATCTGTCAACGGAGCTGACCTCTTTTCAGTATGTATACACCAGCTCATGGGCTTCTGCTTCTACTGCTCCTTTTATTTAAATAGGCTTCTTTCATGCTTCACTGCTTCCGTTGCGCTACAGAATAGCTTCTTCACTCTCCTGCGCCTCATTTTTACCTTGGCGACATCGATTCCATCATACCACGGCCTCTTCGTCTATTTACATTACTCTTTGGATGTTGTTACGGTTTTCTCCACGTTTCTGTACCATAAGGAGCTACACCCGACGATTAATGTATGTAGTACCTGCGGACAAACCCTTCGCAACTTCCTCCGATATCCCCGTTCTGAACTGAGCTAATCGAAACTTTGAATCACCGTTGAAGCGCCTCTTTCTCATCATAGGCAGCTGAGCAGGAGGTGTTGCGCGACATAGTAGAAAGCCGGCGATGCTCCGCTGAATCATAGGTGGACGCCGTAATAACGTCGTCTTGTCTCTTGACCCTCTTGACTTAGAGGAAGAGAGGAGGCCGGATAATGGCCTCTTATCGTTTCTAAACGGTCTTCCATCCTTTTCGATCAAGCATTCTTGCAGAAAGATGATCTATCGTCGTCGTTGTCGCTCCCATTCGGCGGTCGTTGACCTGGTTGTCTGTCCGTTTGGAGAAGAGTACCGCTGGGCCTCGAGTGATATTGAACGACGGAATAGTGACCTGAATTGAAGGTCGGAAGCGGATCACCTAGCGCAAGGCCGTCGACACCAGGAACGATTGCCATTCATTCGCTGGAATTTTGCTCTTTTGAACCACGGTCTGAGGATGAACGAGATGAATATCGCAGTTATGTTCGGGAATCGGGAATCTTCTAGATATCCAAGAAATTCGGTCCTAGTGAAAGTTTTGTCCAGCGAGGTGCCGCCACGTTGTTGAAAGATGTCTATGCGGACTGGCCAAGCCTCTAGCCTCAAGCTCAGCTTTGAGCGTTCTATGTACAGGAATGAATTTGGAACCGTCTTACCTGCAGGATTTCCGGTGTTGGCTTGAAAGCTAAGCATTCATGTTTACTTGCCCGAGGATGATTCAAGAAAGGTGTGGCTTGAAGCCTCTGATGAAGCCTCTGAAATTTTGTGTTATTCCGAGCCTTTCTTCCTGAATTCAGCATGTGCAGAGTGTTTCGTCACTTTTGGAGTATCCTGCAGGAAAAAGTCACCGAGAACATAAGCAGGACAAGTAGAAGGTTCTTATGGTGCTTAGGGGTTCTGGTCCCTGTTTGTCTTTCGAATTCCCATTTGCCTCCGTCCCTCCTCTGATCGCAAGAGTGGCCTTTTGGAACCCCGCTGATTCGAAGTTCCACCCAACCTCGACCAGCAATTTAAGGCCTATTCGATGCAGCTCAGCTACATGGTGCTCTAATAAGCAAAGGACTCGCCTCTCGAAACTGCCCTACATGAGGAGAAAAGGCTGGAGCATGTCGCCAGGGCCACAGTTCTAGAATTCGCACTGTCCGAACGCTCGCTAGCGAAGATATGGAGGATATGTTTCTTGCAGAAGGATGCGTTGAAGACGATTCTAAGGAAGGGTAAGGAGAACGTGGTTAGTAGAGATGTGGGGAGGACAGAAGAGTTTGGCCCTCGGTGCGTCTCGTGCAATCCTTGCTCTCGGGCCACTACGACAATGAGGTAGCTCGCATAGAACCTCAAGAACCTGCCATCTTGGCCAACAAAGGCTCTCCTCAACGCCCATGCCGACCTCTGTGCCGCGGTTTCCCGTACACTCAAGAAAAATCGGCTAGGTCACTGGAGGACAATCTCAGGTCGTCGCAAGCAGGATTCTGCACTTCAACACAGCCTGGCGACTCCCTAGAATACAGGTGCGAAAAGCGAGTTCGACGATTTCAAGGAAACAGCCATGAAGGTATCGAAAGTCGTCTTGTCAATTTTCGAGTTGCTGGCCAGTGGCTACCACGGCGTGTTTATGCGACCATTTCCAGGGGTCCTTCGAACCTCTCCATCGTCTCCAGCTTGCCTTTGTTCCTCGATGAGGCTGGTATCTAGACATGGATGTTGCCTCAAAAATCAAGCGACCGAATTTCGACGTCTCTTAAGACCACAGAAACTCGGAACTGCTCTGTCGCAAGACCTCAAGCAAAGTTTATCGGACTGTCGCCAGAAAATGAATTCGGTGAGTTCTCTTGCTGCAGTCATTTTCATCCTTTCTTCGACGGCTCTTCTGCCACTTGAGGCGTTCCAGCACATCCAAGAGCTCTAGAGTTGCAAAATGCCTAGGATTTATTTTGTCTAGAGGCTATTCTTGCGTTTTGACTTCTTGCGATGTCCTGATAGGATCACTCTGCCTGTCGACAGTCTAGCTTGATCGTTTCTCCTTGCTGGAGGCCTTGGTCCTCGATTCGTCTTGAATCACACCTGTCCGGAATATTTTGACACACACACAAATCTGCTCGCAAACATGAGCATTTTTCATACATGGTGGTGGGGAACAAGGGATGGGGACATGACTCACCGAGGTGCGCTGCCGTGTTTTCTGTGTCACATGTGACATTACTGTCACGTCCCAGAACAGGTGGTGTTGGTGAGGACAGAGGACAGACGCCTGGGAGGCGGTTCCCCCCGATAAATATCCGGATGGAGGGTCCAGGGGGTGGATTTGTGTCAAGATGAAGGGATTTTTGCGAACCAGCGACGACGACGGGCTCAAAATCCAGACATTGACCAATACAGCACGGAATCCACCCCAGCCTCGATTTCGGTATTCTCATCCTGGATGGACCAGGAATGGACACCGTTCAGCTGTATTCCCAGCCATTTATCCACTCATACGGCTTCCCATGGCGTCGGGGCGGAAGGGGCCGCACGAAGGGACGTTCGTCCTGTATCGTGCATTTACCATGCATGCATTGTCGCGCGCAAGGACATTCTGTGACAACAGTTCCTGTGCATCTCAGGAAACCGGGAGTTCGTAACGAGGCTCCACGTTGCAGGTCCTTCAGATGCGTGCGGATGGAGGCCCTTTACTTGCAGGCAGCCGGAAGCGACGAGAAGAAATGGGACGGATGATTGGCGCCTGTTCCACATGGAAGGCGTTTCAGGCTGCAGAGAGTCGTCGCAGTTCTCCTGCTTGATGTGCAGAAGCGCTTTTCTCGTCAGTATATTGGGACGGAGGTTGAGAGGGGTTGCTAATAGTGGAGGAGTGTAGGGAAGTGTCTGTTGATCCAGTGGTCACAATGTCATTCCAAGAATTCGTTTGATGCGCACCCTCTTTTAGGCCTGGAGGTTCTCTGCGTCCCAAAATGCCATCTGCGTTACGCGCAACCCTATAAAAGGTGCCCAGGCTTGGTGCAGGGTCCTTCTTCCTCTTCTCTCCCCATTCCCTCGTCAGCACCACCATCCTGACGCCTGCTACGCTTTCTTTTGGCTGTCTGGACATTGTCTTCGGCTTCACGCTTCTATTTCTGGTCTATAACGCCTACCTCCATGCTGCCAACGCCAATTTCTGCTTATTCACTGAGGGACATTGACATTGCTGCTCGTCATCTGAAGCATCGTTGCCGTCTAATCAAGCATTTCCAGGGAAAGCCTCTACAAATTGTGGTACGTGAGCGCATCGTCGGTACTGGTCCGCTTAAAATCAATCCTTTTCTCCAGAAAACGCAGGACCTTCGCCCAACTCTTTCATTTACATATGTTGTTGCCGAGCCTGAGGTGAGCCAGCACTTCGATTTTTGAATTTGCTGGCTCTAAGTCCGATTTTCTAGCCCGTTAGCGAGATCGACCTTAATGCTATTAGTATTCTGAGTGCAGTGCTGGAGGATAGGGGTGTTTTACGCGTGAGTAGGGTACTTCGTGGCTTTGAAATCTTGTCGCTCATTGTCGAATATTTTCTTTCGACTAGAGAATGCTCGACGCGATCTCCAACTCGAGGGCTGCTCCCTTCTTCTATTTCCTATGCACGTCCTCGTCGCAGTCCTCTTGATCTTCGGCTCGCCGTGATATTCACTCTTTTTTCGTTGTGCTTTATTAGTCAAGTTTTTCGACCTATGCCGCTCATTATTTCTTGGATTCAATCATTCTTGTGTGTCGTTTCTCTGCTATATCTTTTGCTCTGCTCCGCTCGCTACGCTCGCATCTTGAGTAAATGTCGTCATCACCATCCTCTAGATTATTACTTTCTTCAATGTATCATAGAATTTTGGCGTTACCACGTATCCTATCTTTATATAGACGGTCCTCAAACACCTGCTCAGTCAATAAATAATCGTCATGACTCTCGAACGTACTAAAGGGGGGGCAAGCTTACTTATGAACGAGGTTCTCGTGTCATGGACTTTGTCCAAGTTTCAAAGAGGGCCTTATTAACTTGCTAAGGCCAGAGTCCGCGAGTTGTACCATTCTTGAGTGGGAATTCGGTGCTTTGAAGCTGGGAGAGTAAGTATAAACGGAGGTTGCTTACGAGCAATTCAACTGAACAACTGAAGCAGCCAGTTGGTGGCCATTGTCGCTGGTCATCAGGAAATTCGGGGCTGATAGAGTGAATTTGAATGGGAGGTCGTCGGATTGAAGTCGTCAGGACCCACAGCTTCAAGCAGCTAGAAATGGACGGTCAGAAAGGTGCCACTGAATTCCATCTTCGGGCCTTTTTGGGGTCTGATAGCGGGCAGCCAGGGCCAGGATCTTCCGAAAAGCTTGCAAAAACCTCGAAGATAATTCCTGAAGACTAGAATCAGTATTACGAACGAGACAAACCCTCGAATTATTGATGCAGAAGAAATTTAGGGGCCACTGCAATATACTTCCGCTTCGTTTTGGGACAAATTGTTGATCACGCTTGTTCTTTGGAACTCAGCGAAACCCTGACTCTACCACGGTCGTTAGCGATTCCACACCTCACAACGATGAATCCTCACCTAACGCCTCTCTTCAAGGCCGGTAAACGCACTAAGGTTCATGTTCAGGCTTTGTTGGCGGTCGGAGAGGCGGGCTGAATGCTTGTCTCTCGTCGACTGCCCATTGACCTGCGGGAAGGCGCAGAGAAACCTCAAGCTCGAGCTCACTGCCAGCTGGACCGATTCGGGGGTTGAAGGGGTCGTCGCTGTTGATGGAAAGTTTGGTTAGGACGGGTTGTGCGCAAAAAATGAACGGACCTGGCTTGAGGTGTGTCTCCTTCGTCTCTTTCTCTCCACAAGAGTCCATGTTTGCTTGAAAATCAGCCCTCAAAACCTAATATGATGGCGGCCCACCTCTTCTTCACTCTTCAACCACCCCAACTGCCAGAGACATCGGCAGGGAGGGAAAGAAATTCCATCGACATTCTGCCACGCCTTCGCGTGGTCAGTGCCACATTCAGCCATCTAGGTCGCGCATCATGGACGACCACTGCAGCAACAATATCAACGCACTGCCGTCAAAAAATTCGAGTAAGTCGTCGAAAAAGCACTCTATTCAGTTTCTTAGTTGCTCAACGAGCAACTGGTGCCAGGAATCAACAACGTGCAGTCGCAAAGACATTTTTAGCCTGTTCTGGTGGTCCGAGCGTCTTGTTTCGCAGCTTGGACGAAGTTGATTCTTCCAGGGGCGATATGGCCAAATCTTCGAGAAAAAATCTCATTCAACCACGATAGGCGTCCTCAAGCACAAGAAACTTAGGAGCAGGGTTTGAAGAGCAAGATATTGAGTTGCCAGCGAATTTGGGTGCCTCAAGTGAGTTTCCTGTTGAGTTAAATTCATTCGTTTTCTTGTGGCTCTTCTGCCTCTTGGGGTGGCTCAGCGCATCAAAGAGCTGGATATTCACAGAGTCCAGAGTTTTTCTCCTTGACGGGAGGTGGTCTTCATGCGTCTTTGCTCCTTGTGGTGTCGCAGATATCACACAAAGGGCTGATTTCGTCTGCTTGATTTCTTTGGTCTTGCGGCCTTGATTCTCTTGAATCACACAGGGATGGGCACATATTTGGCGCACGCATATAATCTGCTCAACAAACATGAGCATTATTGGATGTGGTGGTCAAGACGAAGCGTTGGTGGTGACTCACCTCCTGTCGTCTCCGTCTTTTCACCGTGACTCGGAGGTCACGTGTATGTCACGCCGTCACCTAGGGAGACGAGGGCAGGATTGCGAAGGGTTTCGAGGATTTTGGATGGATGGTGTACGCCCTTCGGTCGATGGGGACCAATACCCTCCAGAAATATTGGAGATTTGAACGGGAGGGCAATTTTTGGGAGCTGGGAATAGGCCTACGGCGAGATGTCGGTCAGGCGCAGCGAGACGCGCCCTCCAGTGTCGACTTCGCTCCCCAGGTTGCAGCTGGCGGTCGTCGGAAGTTCAATTCAGAAGTATGGTCCACATTTGAGCCCTTTGGTCTTACAAAATCGAAGGTGTTGACGGTTATGCCCATGGTACCCCTTGGTAGACGGTCAGACGCCTGTCTGTCGTCCGACGGTGCCTTGGACTACCTCAGGGATAGATATCTCTCTTTCGAGGCGACGAACGAGAGTGGCTTTCCTCTTTCATTTGCTGATTCCTTGCTTCAGGCTTGTCCGAACGTTTCAACGATACCTGTCTGTTGGTGGATGCGCTGTGGACGTGAGAGAGGAGACTGCCGCCATGGGCTTCGGTTTGCCATGTGGACACCATCCAGTTTCGACGCCACGACAAAGTTGTCAAGCCGGAATCGCTGTTCCAACAACGATAAGAACTTCCGACGTGATTTAAGGAGGATTCAGCCCTTCCACGAACCCAGAACTATTTTCACTGTTTCGAAGGGGAAGGCTTGAGCTGGGTGTTTCCGTCGACGACTGACACTCTCAGTTCTGCGGCTATCGAAGCTGGTACGGTGACTTTGGCTTTCTTGGGCTCGGCAATGGGATGGATGAGTCTCAAGGGACAGCGGGCGGAGACGCAGGGCGGTCGAGCAGTATAAGGTAAGTTCTATCACCGAATGTCAATCTGGTGCAAATGTGTGCTGATGCGTATGCTGTATTAGGAGCGGGGATTCTCTTTTCCTCCTGAAACTTAAATTCGGGGCACCCTTCCCTATAAAAGACCTACAGGGGCTTTTCACACCCTCTCATCCCTTCTTCCACGCCAACAACACCTTTTTCCTCGCCCACCACGCTCTTTTCAGACTGCCTCCGTTACCTGTTGGGGTTCGCCGTGTTGTTCTTGGTCTATAAATACAGCCGCGTTGTTTACCCCGCTTGTCAGCCAAGGATCGTGTTCTTCCGTTGAAAATGGCCTCATACTGCGGGGAAATCGTCACAATCCCTCCCAGCTCATACTATTCTCCTGAAAAACTCATGCATATCGGGGTACGCATGTTTTTGAGCACCTTTTGCCAACAAATTGCTGATGATGGCCTTTCGGCATAGAAGATCGACGATTTTCGGCCTCAGATATCGTTCGCGTACAACATTGGCCAAAATGACGTGAGTGTCTGCCTACATTTCGCTGGTGCGATTTCATGTTCTTTTCATTTTTGTAGACCGTCAGCTTGATCGATTTCGACACGTTCAGCGTCTCCACCGGCAGCGTTACGGAAGTCGAGGAGAAACCTGGGTTCTGGTCGGTACGTAAACTTGTCTTTTCGTGATATTAGACTCTGATGACTCTGGTCTGCAGCGAGTGCGCTACGCGATATCTAGCAAAATCGCGAGCATTGGCCGATATCTCCGTTGTTGTTGCGTTTGGAATTCCTCAGCCACCTCCGCCTAGATGCGTCCGTCTACGTTGTTATCCCCGGGGTTCCTTTCATCGTCTTCTCGCTATCTCGAGTCTGCCACTGTACTATATTCGTCCGCCACAGTTACGCTATCGTCTGCTTTCTTCGCTTTCTTGAACCACACATCTGCACTGTACCATATTGTTATACCTATACCCGCGTTGACACCCCCTTATTCATCACCCAACACCCTACTCAATCCCTACGGCAAAAGAACGATAGTCTGTTGAGATAATTCTACGGAATACAGATCGACTTACGACAAGCAGGAGCTACATAAATACGTTGTATATAAAGTACGAAGTGAATAGAGTGTCGTGTTCGTTTGATAGCACCGTATGCGCAGTCTGATGTTTTGGACACGAGAAGGAAAGTGTCGCATTGCATAAGTCTTCGTCATCTCCGTTCCCGAACGCTGAACCATACAACACCGATGACACCAACACCGAAGCCCCCAATGAACCCAACGAGGATAAGCACGTCTCTATAGTAATTGTCTAACCCGAAACCGAAGAGCTGCCAAACGCAATCGTCAGCATCCCCGCAGTTTCACACTTGAACAAGAAAAAACACCCACGATATTCATTATCAAACTCGCTGAGATACTGACAGGAACGCCCTGGAGCGAATCTTCGATCATGAGGCCTGAGTCGACCTCGTTGACCGAGAGTGCCTCGAGGGTGTACTTGAGCGGTGCGAACCACTGGAGCCAACGCAAAACGGGCGGGATGTCGGAGAGGTGTACGAAGAAACCAGCGAATGTCATTTGGTACAGAGCTGAGAGCGCAGAGAGCAGGATAGCGATGCCGCCGTTTTGGAAGAAGGTGCCGAGGAGGAAGTTCTGGCAAGTGTTTTGAGAAAGAGTAAAGAAATGACAGAAACGAAGAAGCTTACAAACAGAGTCATAGCCAAGCTGTAGAGCACGATGATGAGCAGGAACTTGAAGAAGTTGGCTGGGTCGCTAGCGAGGCCGGCCATCCAGTAAGTGCTGCGGCGATTAATTAACTACGAAGTACCAAAAAAAGCTCTTTTTCCTTACATAGTTGAAACGATAATGTTGGGTATCAGTCGGAGGGGTATCATGTCGAAGAAGAAACGAGAGAGGAGCCATGCTGTCGGGCTATCGTAGCAAACACAGATTCCATTGTCAGCAGATGTCGGTGGCAGAAAAAAAAATTGTGTACCTGTAGTAACCACTAGAACGTTCCCGCAGGAAAAGCGGTCGAATTTCGACCATGTTGTACAGAGCACTGAGGGAAGAGAAGGCGATCAAGGCACCCTAGAAGGATGATTCAACAGATCATCAGTCAATCTGAACTTTGTCGACATGGGCAACAGAACCAGAAGCTTACGAGGAAGAACAAGCATCCCACACGCGATTGGAAGCCGGCGATCGTGATGCCTGTGTTGAAATACAGGCCACCTGAGATAGTTTATCGACGTCAGCATTGCCCCAAACCCCAAGACGAAGAGAACAAAGAAGTCGTGTACGTACCACAGAACACCCCAAGCACAGCAGCTACACCCACATGTGTCAAGAATAAAGTCTTATCGCGCTTTAGGTTCTTCCACTCTCTCCCACACAGATGCTCAAACTGCGTCAAGAACGTAGTTGCGTATCCCGTCCGTGCCTTCGTGCGTACAGTCTTCGCAGCGCCACCGTTACTCAACCTATTGATATCCGGCGATCCCATGACCTTCTCCTCCTGGGACTGCCCATCGACTTCGCTCGCGCCCACCGTCGTTCCAGTCCCATGCGACTGCTCTTGCTCTTTCAGTTGTTGCTGGTGCTGCGCCTGTGCCTGGAACAAGCCGACCGGCGGGTCATTCGCCACCTCGAGCAGGTACTCGGCGACGTTGTAGCCTTGCTGGTACGGTGGAATTGGGACGGAGCCTGACTGCGAGATGCCTGAGAAGTAGTCGGCGGGTGCGAACCCGCCTGGGCCTGAATAGAGTGCGCGACCGTGGGCAAGGAGCATGACGAGGTCGAATTTGTGGTAGAGTTGTGAACTAAATGCCAAAAAATTGTTAGGAATAGAAAATAAAATAGAAGGCGATTAAAATAAAAATACCTCGGCTGATGTATCGAAGCAACAATCGGGGTGCCTTCCTCCGCAATCGCACCCAACACGTCCGCAACCCTCTTCGCTGACACCGAGTCAAGCCCACTTGTCGGCTCATCCAGTAACAGCACATCCGGCTGAGCGATCAGCTCAAGCCCAATGCTGACCCGCCTCATCTCGCCACCACTAATACCCCGTGCCTTCCCACCGCCGCTGGACACGTCTCCAATCCTCTGGTCCTTGATCGACGAAATACCCAGCTTCTCGAGGAGGACGTCTACGCGTTGCCTCTTCTCGGTATCAGGGATCGACTCCGGCAGTCGGAGGCGTGCCGCGAAGAGGAGAGCCTCGAATACGGTCAGAGTGGCTGGGAGGACATCTTGTTGCGGGACGAAGCCGATACGAGGGGCATCGTCTGCATTGGAGGACGTAGAGTTGGAGAGCAGGCCGAATGTTCCGGAGACGATGCCTGACTTTGATTTTCCTGCAAGGATTTCGACGAGTGTTGTCTTTCCAGCACCTAAAGGTAAGTATATGCGTCAGTTTACTCCATTCTGATTGATAGAACAGACATACCACTTGGTCCAAGGATCGCCATCATCTTTCCGGGTTTCACCTTTCCGCTGACATCGTCCAAGATCACTTTGTCGTCGTTGACGTCAATCGACTCCCCGTCTTTTCGCTTCCTAAACAGGCCGAAGACCGCACCCTTCTTGCCTGCACCAGGAAGGATGTAGCTGAGAGAAGACCACTCTAACGACACCCTGTTCTTCTCGTATTCGGCTCCGTTCTTCCTTGCCAGCCGCTGCGTCCTTAGGCCCAGCGCAAGCAGGAACAACGATAAGAGAAGTAGGCCACCGACGACTGCGAGCCCAGCAATAACACCGTTGCTCAGCGGTTGAGCCGACTCTGCAGCTGTGCTTGTTGAATTGGTGCCACCGCCAGCGCCGTCAATCACGTTCTGCCGTACACACTCTCCGAACGTGCACCCATTGAGCGTCAGCCCATTCGCCCCGAAAAGGCCTTGCAAAGTTGCTTGTTGGAAATTGCACGTCGCGGTTCCAGTTGAGGCATTGACAGCTCCGCATGCAATGCCGAGCGTCCCTGTCAAGCCATCGATTGCGTTCGTGAGATCGGTCGCCGGAACAGCACCACAAAATGTTGTCCCGGGCCTGCATGTGCACTGGAGGTTCTGGCACTCCCAATTCGCGCTTCCACTGTCTGTCGTGCCGAAGTTTTGGACGCACGAGTTCGCTTGGCAATAAAACTGTTCCACGCCGTCGTAGAACAGTTGGGCAAAGGCACTGCCGGCTGAACCGAAGGATGTTGCGTTAGGAATGGGGCTAAGGGCTGGCTGGAGCGTTCTTTGGATATTCAATGTGGACGATAGGGGGTAGAGGGCTCGTAGAGTTGGGTTCTAATTCGGAAAACGGCATGGGTCAGCTTGGTTGGGAAACTAGAAGTAGGGGACACATACATCGACGCGACAGCTCATCTGGCTAGAAGCGTATACCCGTGCTTCTGTATTGCAGGTCATGGTTTCGTTTCCTTGAGCTCCCAAGGTCGTGGAGTTGGCAGACACGGAGCCAGTGGAGGCAAATCCGCTCTGGCATGCGTCAGCACTCTGGCAAACGTTGCACCCTGTCCCGGTCCACCCGCTAGTGCAGGAACAATCTGCAGCGGTCAAGTTTGCAAAGTTGCCAGGTGAAGCAGCGAGAGGACGTTGCGCCCCTTGAAAGATCGTCCCTCCGCACCCGGGCTGTGAACACGTTGCGCCTCCGAAACCTGTTGGACATTGGCAAGAGGATCCGTCGGGAAGGCCATAATTTTCACAGGTCTGAGCGTTGGCGAAGATTGCGAAGAAGAGACCGAAAAACAGCCTCCTCCGCGAAATTAGCATGATGGGTCGTGAGAGTGCTAGTCTATGTGCAGAGGACGTCGAGCTGAATCATGCACGCTGTGCCGCTCGTCGAGGACGCGGCCGCGTCGTTGCTAGCGCAGAAAGGAGGAAGAGAATGGAGAGAGATGAGGAAGGATAAAAGCCAAGTTCGCAGTTACATATGACATGATTTCGAGTAGGCCCTTATCCGCATTGGGAAGAGAGACACGTGATGCGCTTCGATGAATTTCGCGTCCATGAAACCTTGCTCCTTCCTTCTCCACTACTCTCGTCCGTTGCCGCTTACGATGCTCGGAAAGGTGCGCGATTAATTTGCCTTTATGCTGTCTCGGTCTCACTGTTCATCCTGGACACAGATATCTGCTTGGTGGTCGCCGAGTCCAGTCGCGGATGACAAACCATACGACCCGACGGACCCCAAGATGAACCCGCTCAACCCACAGGGCCTGAAGCCGTACGTCGTCGCCGCCCCTTGCAGAGAGTATCTCCTTGATGATCTCTTACTTCTAGATGTTGTGCGTGCCCGCAGACCAAGTCTGCTCGCGATGATTGCTTCCTGAAATACGACCCGTCCGAAGCCGAGAGCAAGTGCAAGCAAGAGCTAGCCAACCACGTCGCCTGCATGCGCAGCTTGGGATTCAAGGTCTAATCGAATAAACCATTGGATCTTCTCAGGCCCATGTCTTTCTTGCAAAGAGCGCAAGGAGGAGGAAAACGGAATGACAGCATACCGCGGCGCCAATGTCGAACTCCAAAGTAATGTCGCCCATTAACCCCATCTCAGCTTACTTGCTCTAGAATTCTGTACTTGCACACACCTACTCCACCGGAACCCTAATCAATCTCGATGTATCGTTACATTGCTCTCCATCCACCTACCACCTGTCAGTCCAAAGTCCCGGCCTTTGAAGCACATTTGGAGTACCCTTCAGCTTGATTTCTAGAACGTTTACCCCTGTTCAAGACTGCGTATGGTTAAGTGGAGAAGTGCGCCTTCTTGTGGGCGAGGAACGAACACATGGCAGTCTATGGCCGTGCTTTCTCCATCCAGCCTACAGGGTGGCATTTAGTCATTTAAATTGACCACGGCGATCTCACAGGATCTCACCTTATTCCACGCGACCGGAGGCAGTTGTCCGCACCCGTGCCGGTCAACTTTCAAGTCAAGGCAACCTTAAAGATTTTCCGTGGGAGCACGACACTTACGATATACATCCTCGATCAACGTCGCTTGAGCGGAGGATCAGTTGTTTCCTGCAACGCTCCCTGTTCAGTCGTCTATGATCAGAAAGAAGCCCATTGACAGAGATTCAGAGCACTCCATGTTTCGATGTCGGCTCAGTTCAAGATAACGTTGGACGATATCATGAGTTGAGGGCGAAGTTGTGAGCAATCGAACCATAAATTGTACGGCTATGGGCATGGCGTATCCACAATGCACATGTATGGTATAAGAATTGTCGAGAAAATCAGAGCAATATCCAAGGAGACTGTAGACTAACACGAGGCGTAACAAAATAGACGCAAAATCGGTATGACGGAATCGATCTCGCCAGGAGGGAACGAGGCGCTGAAGAAGGAAGAAGTAATTGTGTAGCGAAACGGAATCAGAGAGCAAAGACGCACGGAAGAAAGGAAGCACATTCAATTTTAAATAAAAGGAGTAGCAGAAGCACGCGAGCCTACAAGTGCACACGCACTAAAGGAAGTCAATTCCAAAATGGCGGAGACTATTGACATGGAAAGCAAAACCTCTAAGAAACTCTGTCATCTGGGACAGAGGTGCCATTTTTGTCTGTTGGCCGACAAAGATCTACGGCGATACGCCCGCCTAAGAGATCATCGACGAGGAATAGCAACTGCATAGGCGGCCCCAGGACTTGATGTATCCAGCCAGGGTTTTCACCTTCTTGGAAGCAGCAGTGTACGCCATCTAAATGAAAACGGAAAATAAGGTTCGTCAGAAACGTGCTCGAAGACGACCGTTGGCTTACCGAGTAAAAACTTTTTTCTTCGTCGACTTCCGCAGTGCTTGTGCTTGTGGACAAGGTGAACGTGTCGTATTCTGTGACGCTGATGTTCTGGTAATATCGAGAGAAGTGAGAGAGTAGCGTGGACGCGCCGTAGGCGAGAACTCACATTGGGTTCGGTGCCAGCATCGTACATGAATGAAACGTTCGGTCGGAAGTCCTCCGTCTTCTACGACGAACGCGTTATATGTAGGTAAAGAAGGCGCCTAACAAAAAAAATGCGTACCGTGATGTCCATTATTCCAAGTGGGCCGTAGGGTGAACCTAGTGCGACGCTAACATTCTCGCCGCAGAACTGCGCCATTGTTGGGGACAGAAACAAAGCTCCCTGGCGTACAAACCCGCCTGGGATTATCCGTCGATATTTATAGGCGGAAACAATGCAACGCCAAGCAACGCGTCGCAGCTGAGATTTAACAGCTGGGAAAGGGGCACAACGGTCGACAACGTCGGCGGAGAAAAATGTTGTTGTTGAGTTGAAAGGAGAGGAGAGGGAGGGACTTGTGAGAGGATGGGGTACCTAACAAACACCTTTATAGGGCAAGGACGGACCCACTTCCAGGTTTCTGGGAAGCAAGGCCAGATTCAGAACTCACGCGCTCCTATAACGATCCCGCGCATCAGCGCGTTTTCATACCACCTTGACAGGTGGTCACGGTGGTGATAAAGTTAGCCCCGAACTGCTTGGGTGCTGGCCTCAAGGCTCACGGCGTCACCCCCTCCCGTCGATATCTCCAGGACACCCTAGTACACCCCAAAAATTCGCACCAAGATCTAGAAAAGTCGCAGAGGGCAGGGACTGCCTGCTTGTAGAGAATAAGCGCCGACTTGCCGAGTGATGGAGATCTCCCGAGGTGCGTCGGTGGGACTAGGTGGTGGCGTTCCTTGTATTTTATTGCACATCCTCACTAAACGTCCTCTCGAAGGTACGGGAACAGCATATCCGTCTTGAAGCCTCCAAAGAGTCGGCAGTTGAATGGTTTAATTTCTCGGGGACGTGAACCACAATGTGATTTAACGTGCACAGCGCTGTACTCGACTCCCCCTCCATGATTCGTCGTTCATCCCCAATAAGCCACCCCCCGATGTCCCAAAACTTCTCTCCGCCAGCAGGTCTGCACCTGGAGATAGAGTCCACCCTCTATGTCGCGAAAGGACGGCCACAGCGAATATTGCGGGACACCCTGGTACTCAAGGCGGAGTTCCTACGGCCAGATATGGTTCCAGCGACCATTCCCCCCGCCTCGTCCTCACAGAGGTGGACGTTCATCCGCCAACACACTCGAAGAACACCCTTTGGCTGACCCTGCACCATGAGCCTTCCTCGTTGGATTGGCGTGTTTCTCCTTCCGAGCTCAACCCCGCCAGTGGAACTCGTCTGCTTCGTCAAACTACGTGCACCGAGGCAGAAACACAAACCCTCAACTCCCGACCGACCTCCTGCCCACTGGGTGCCCATAACCCATCCTAGCTCCTCGTCGACGCCCTCGAGACGCGTCGCCGGCAAGGAGTCATAGCACGTGACCTCGTCACCGGGACTCAGGAGGACAGCCCAGAGTGAGTCACTGTCCATCTTCCTCCCCTCAACCCCAAGTATGATGTATGAACGAGTGCTCATGTTTGTTGAGCAGTGTACTGTGTGCATCAACGATTTCCAACGAACCTCTGTGCAGAGTCACATCCACGGCCCAAGAACCAAACGAAGAACGAAGAAGTATGCAAGATAAATGGGGGCTAGCGAGACCGTCTACGAGAGTTGAGCCATCACGCCACCGAAAACACAAGAGGATGCAGCGAAGCGCCCTCCGGAAATCTTCCAATCCGGTGGGCAAATACTGATCTGGGTGCGATGGCGGCTGGCACAACTCGTGCAGAGGACAAGCGACAGGGAAGAGCGAACAAAGTGAATGAAAGACCACTCAGCTGAAAGATAAAGGACGACCAACGACTGAGGAATTGCTCCTAGGCGACCTGTCCTTGCCTTTGAAGACGCCTGGTGGCCAGGCTCTCGTCTCCTTGATATGAGGGTCTTTGGGAAGATTCTTGTAGGACACCCCTGAAAGAATCAACCCAGTCAGGCAACCCTTTCTTGCGTTTGAATGTTGAAAAAGCTTGGTATTCAACGCGATGGCGCTCTTCGGATGAGGGTATCGGGGAAGATTCTGTCAGGACACTCCTGAAAGAACCAACCCAGCCACGATGCCTCGGAAGAGGCACTCGGAGACCATAAAAGCAGAGCAAATCGTTTGTCTAGCTGCCGAGAACGACAGTGTCGTTCCTGGTGATCAGCGGCTTGACGAGAGCAACGACATCGAGCAAAGTTGGTTGTTCTTGTGATGCGAGGCCAGCCTCAGTGCCGATGGATGTGATGAAGCTAACGTCGATGACAGTGGAAGTCCCAGGACAATCGTTCTGGGATCGAACAAGCGAGAGCTGGCAAGGGTCGAAGATTGTCTTCGCCTTTCCGTCGACAGTTTTCACTAATTTTTGAGGTTGTCGATCGAAGAGAGGCGGGAGGCTAACCAGTCGCGGTGTCGTGCTTGCATTTCAAGCAACGTTGAGCAGGAGACTTAGAGAAAGACACACTTTTTCTGCTCGACCATAACCAGAAGAGTCCAAGCAAGACTTCAGTACCAACACAATCGTCCTATCCACTCCTGATTTCAATCCAGGTGCGATCTTTCTTTCATATTGCTTCGAACTTGAGGGAGAACTGATGTTGTTCGGAGGAGTTGCGGCGCCTCTGCCACGGCAAGGTGTCGGGTTCTTCAGCGATCTTGCGGTCGGTCGCAGACGGGTTTCCATAATTCCAGTCATTGTGAGCAAATTTCTGTGTTGTAACAGCGGGTGGCACTGAAGGACAGAGGAGAAAAACAGAGCGTGGACAAATTGCAAAAGCCTCTAGTTGGCCCTGATCAAAAAAGCCCGAAGGGAAAAAAAGGCGAGTCAAGCCCCTAATCCACGGGACCTAGAAGCCTCCTTCAGCAATTTTTTAACAAGAAAAAAAATACACGAATTGGTGTGCTGAAAGAACACACCGAATGGTAAGTGGCCGTCAATTTTTGAATTATTATTATTGATTTATTTTGAATTTTTAACATCAGACCAGTCTTGCATTGTTGAAGCTTCATCTTCTTGATGGACTGCTGCTGCCTGCATGAAGCGCCGAGAAACTTGCAGGAAATTTATGTTTCATTTCACTCTATACACAAGGATTCACTCTAGGTAGCTAAGAGCTGATTTCGCAGTTTATACGAATGGTCTAATCGAATATCATATTTTCCGAAGCAGAAAAGGCAGACAAAGAGGAAGGACTTTTGCTTGTCTGTGGGGTATAAATCACAAGAGCATTCCCGACAAATGCGGGGACAGAAAAACGGGTGCTTTAGAAAGCGAAGACTTCAAGAGATATTCGGATAAGAGATAGCAAGAGTGTAACAGGTTTATACGGTACAACGTTCATTCAAAAATGAGGTCAGGGAAGTGCGATAGGTATGCCTCTGTTTAAGCCCTTGACTCTATGTAAGAGCTTTTCATTGTGGGGTGTTCAGTGACGTTTGGCCAAAGGGCAGATTTGGCAGCTGAGGACGAAAGAGCCAAAGCTTCCTATTTTCTTCGAAATCGCAGTGCAGATTTTCTAGGTAACAAAACAAGGCCTTAGAGAGAGGCAGAAATACAGCAAGAAAACGGCCACGTACTGCGAAAATCCCCTTTTTGTCTTCGACCTCCGTAACGGCTACACTGAATGTGTCAAAGTCGATCGTGCTGACAGTCTGCAAAACACGACAAAGACATGAGATGGGGCCAATAGGGTAGTCTGTCCTCAACTCACGTCATTTTCATCGTCATCGTATGCAAAAGAAATTCTGGGGCGAAAATCATCGGCCTCCTAACGAGGAAACATGTCATGAATGCTTTATTCCTTGCCGTTGACGATGAACGGCAATCACCTTAAGCTGTGTCAACTTTGAAGGCGGATAATGCGAGTCGAGGTTAAATGCCACGTTCTCCCCACAATATCTCGCCATGTTCAACGCAGGAGGACGATCCTAGGCACGCAGGAGGGGTTTACCACTCGTGGGTATTTGTAGAACAAGAGCAAGAGCCCGACGGCGAGCAGCGTGCGTAGATAATCAAACAAGGACGTGTTGGGCAACAAAAAGGCGTACTCGAGGTGGAAGAAAGGGAGAGAGACCGGTAATTGGCCCTGGGATCGTGGACGGTCTTTTATAAGCTAGACAGTCTTCCAAACTCAATGCTTGGGAAGAAAGAACGTAAATAATCGCGCATCAGCGAATTCATACCATGTTGGCAGATGGTGATCGACCTTTCCCCGTGCAGCAACCCCGCCTTCCTTCACATCATCAGGCCCTTCGAATTCCACATACCCTCAAGGCCGCGATATAAGGGCAAGGAAATGAGGCCCTCGGCTTCAAGGAGGGCGGGTGACCAGGTATAAGCACCGCAGAAACAAGCTCGAACATCTTTGATGGCTGAAGGTCAGGCCAGGTGTGCGAATCCAACTTCATGGAAAATTCGATTGTCATCCTTATCCAGCATAGTACTTGAAGGTCTGGAAGAGAACATCCAGTCCAACATGTACACAGAACCAGCAGTTGGCGCTGGGACTCAAGAGATGAAGATCGCAGTCGAAATAGCGCAATCTTGCCCTTCTTTACCAGATTTCGGGCCACGTCTGCGACGTTCGCGGGCCAGGATATCTCGATGTTTCCTCCCCTCAGTGGTGCGAAGCGCCGGCGAAGGCAATGATAGTCGCCAGTGCCTTCGTCGGAGAAGGACGCCCCAGGATGCGAATTCTCCGCAATTAATGCCCGACACCAACTTCTTGGTTGGGTGCCCAATCGCCCCCTCATGGCCCCCTCCCTGTAGCGACAGGAGTGATTTCGGGTTCGTTCCCAGGCGAACTGGCGCCAATGCACTCCTCTCCTCCTCCTGACATCCCCTCATCTGGGCCCAATCATCCCTCCCCGTCCGCACCAGCTGTCAACGCGTCACACTGGCACGCGTGACCAAATTACCGAGAAGGCGAGGATCGCAGTCGACGTGAGTCATTCTCCGTCTTGACTCTTTTGTTCCCAACCGTCATGTATGAAAATGCTCATGTTTGTTGAACAGACTGTTGTGTGCGCCAACATGTACGGTCCAAGTGTGATTCAAGCAGAGTCAAGTCCAAGACCCCAGAAACAAGAACGAAGACGGAGGGAAATGCAAGACGAAGGTGCAAGATATCAACCGAAGCTGAGCCATCCGCCTCCGAAGGGGGTGGAAGGCATAGGAAAACGCCATCCGGCAGCGTGGAGTCCTGGAGGGTCCAGCCCCTAAACTACAGCTCTGGCAGTATCGTCCAGCACGAGTTTCGGCAGTGAAGAATGGTCATATTCAATGCAAGAAGAGGACACGCACCTGTGAGGTGAAGGCTGGCCAGCGACATGGAGCTCATTTTCCTGGGACGACTGCAGTTAAGCCGACTGCCTAGTTTGGGTGTAGGCCTTCGCGCAAAGAAACCGCAGATTGACACCTAAGAGAATCGACTAGCTTTTCAGGTAAGCAAGTGGCTCCAGAAACTATGAATGTATGCGCTAGGACGGGGGCTCCAGAGTCCCAGAATTCGGCTTGAAGTCATATTGAACGCAACATGCAGTGTGACCAGATTTGACGATGGAACGCCGAGCTAGTCGTCGAGTGCGGCCATGAGCGGAAAAGATTCGCTGAAAGGCGGTCGATGTCCTGCCGGAGATTCTGGGGGTTGCAGAAAGCAATAAAGAGCATTTTTGCCCGATGTCCCCTGAAGTCTGGTGTCGTTGCTGATACAGAAGAGGTGGGTGGCAAACAAGACGAGGAGCAGTGCTGGATTTCATACAACATCGTTCATAGGTGCAGGAAGGAGGACGTGAGCAAGACGTACTTTTCGCCAGTATTCTTTGATTCATCCCCTCCACAATCTCTCCTGACTGTACCACCGTCATCCCAACACCGAAGTTCACTGCAGCTGGACGCTAGCGCGATTGAGATCGAAAAAACCCTCTTCTTATCGAAGGCGAGTGGACGTTGAAAAAGGCAGGAAGAAGATCTGGTCAGAGCCATGGCACACATGTCTCTCGCTCGCGTCGAGTGTCGGTGGTAATCCAGGTGCAAGCGGGTCCTCCATGATTTTGCATGGCGGTGAGTAGTATGCGTGGTACGGCGCCTGGAGATGCTAATTTGCTAATCGGCCAGTCGAGCAGTGCGGAAAGATGGAGGTTGTGTTTGAGGGCCACCATCAACAAATAAATCGGCCCAGAACAGAAAACGCATGTGCCCTTGAATCGTCCTCGCCTCTCGACTTTTACGCTGTGTTACGGCCAAATTTACAGCGCTGCGGCTGCTCCGGATTCTCCAAAGCCGGCATTTATTCCTTCAATACCTGAACTATTTTCTCTGGACTTCAGCTAACTCGCAACGAGCACAACAACCAGAAAATTGGACTTCCGCGACTTCAAACGAGTCACCGACGTTTCAAGACATGCCCATCTCGTAAACCCTCATCTGATGGGCTCAGAAAACAATGTAATGACTGCCTCCCTCTTGTGATGCCTTGTGCTGGCAATCTACCTAAGGATGGAAGGAGCGAAAAGTAACTGGTCCTCTAGGAGTTGGGTTTCCAACAGTTCTCCGAAGAAGGGACTAGAAGAGGTAAGAAATCCTAGGAAGGAGATTGCGTCGCTCCAGTAGGCTCCAGTATCTAACCACCGCCTAAGAACCCTTCGATGTACCTTGCTCGCCCCAAGCGGTAAAGACAATTCAGAAGCGGCCGATCGATTTCTCGCTCTCAGCGGACAGCACTCCCAGACGAGAGAAATCCATCAACTTCTTCGGTTATCTTTACCTCACATTCAATTGACACGGTTGGCTCTCGTGAAGAGCTTCCAATACTCTGGACGTTAAGACCATTTCCTTGTTGCACTTGCACCGTCGACACTGAAGGGATCAGATGAGCGGCGTCGGCTATCTGGCGGAAGGCTGTTAACCCCGTCTGCACCACTGCTTGGGTGCTACCTCTTCCTTTCGCATGAAGCAGGAGATGAAAGTTGCGCAACGGAGCGGTTGATCATGACTTCGCTTATCAGGGTCAGAAAGAGTAGAAAATATGCATTTCATGGGCTGAAGTGGTTCTGTCCACCCTCCCTCCCGGTAAAGGATACTATGTCGCTTAACGCGACCTTCACAAGCTTCATCTTTCCAGAGGCCTTCTCTGCTGAGGCTCTAGGTAATTTCAACGTCTCGAAGTCAGCATCTACTCTGTGCCTCACTCTCGTTGTCCTCTACATCTATCGCCTCTTTCTTCCAAGCCCAAAAGGTTCGATCAAGCAGCTTGGTGGTTTCCCAGTTGCCACCGCATGGACGTTCTTCAGCAAGAGGACCGACTTCATATTGGGTCACTTTCAAGCCTCCGCGGCTCCTCACTTCAGGTTCCAGGTCTTGCAGGTGTGATCGCCTCATCCATTCTCGTACTAGCGACAACTCGCTGAGTGAATTCGCCTCTCTTAGCATCAAGTTGTGGCACTGAGAGGGGAAGAGGCCCGGAAAGCCCTCTTCGATACTAAGAGCCTCAATTTGACTGAAGGCTATAAGATTCTCTTTGGTGCTGTAAGCTTTTTTATCCATGATCAGCAACGTGATGACATTAATTCCTATGTAGGCCCCTCGCCTCCAAGATATCGCCATCAATACTCATAATGATGTCTCCTGGTTCAACAAGCACATTCTGACTCTGTTGGGCAAGAGACGTTTGACTGAGAGTAAGGATCTCCCGCCATGAGCCAGGCGTTGTCCCAATTAGCTGATATTTTCCTTAGTGCTGCCGTCCTTGCTCGAAGATGTCAATGTTCGTATGATCGGGTGGGGAAAGAAAGGCTGTTTCGATCCCTTCAAGAATATCTATGATGTGCGCATCTCTCTGAAGGCTGCCCTGGAATCGCAGCTGACAGTTTTGCAGCTCGTATTCCAGATGACAGTTCGAATGGCGAGCTGCTCCGAACTTGCGGAAGACAGGACAACCCTTGACGAGCTGCAAAAACTCTACTGGCAGCTGGAAAAGAGCTCTACGCCTACAGCTCTACTTCTGCCTTGGTTCCCAGGTCCTGCAAAGAAACGGAAGAGGACTGCGACGAAGGAATTATTTACAAAAATTTATGACGTTGCAGAGGCAAGGCGGAAAGCGGCAGTACCGTCGTCCGATGCAGTCGATGTGTTGCTCGGCCAAGGCCAGTCGACTACCGAAGTCGTTGAAGTAAGCACAACAATCGAGCGGGTCAGAGGCTGGATTTGATTCATTTATTCTCTTTCATAGTTTATCATCGGCGCCATTTTCGCAGGCATAGTCAGTACTGGCATAATCTGTGAGCACCTTAGTCACCCATTTCGTGCTGGTCTGCTAACTATTTTGTCTAGCCTGCTGGGCACTTGTCTATCTAGCTTCGGACGAGGAGTGGATGGCAAAGGCAAAGGCAGAGGTCAACGCCCTCATCGACAAACACACCAACACCCTGTCCACCGAAAGTCTCTCGAGACGGCTCGCCACAATCCCCATCTCAGCCTGGGAGGACGAAATGCCCGTCATGGAAGCAGTCATCCGCGAAACCCTCCGTGTCACGCTTACCAACACACTCCTCCGCCGAAACGTCATTGACGAGCTCAGCGTGTCGAACGGCACGATTCAGCAGGGCGATTTCGTCGTCTACAATGTTGCCGACGTGTACCTGAATTCGGAAATTTATACCAACCCGCGCGAATTCGATCCTGGCAGGTATGATCCAGGACGCGAAGAGGACAAGAAGTCCACTTTTGGTTTTGTGGGCTGGGGGGCTGGTAAGTCTTTAGTGTGGAATACTATGTTTTATATGCCAGAAGCGACCTCGCAAAGGGCGTCATCCTTGCACTGGGATGAAGGTAGCCAAGTTGGAAATCAAGGTCATAGTCACCATGATGTTGGCGGGCTTCGACTTCGACATCGTCGACAAGAACGGCAAACATATAACGAAGATCCCAGTTCCGGATAGAAACGACATTCATCAGGTATGTGCAGCGTGTTTATCTCCGGACTTTTGACTGTACAATTTGACGATGGATTTGGTCCGCCAGGCTCGACCTGTTGGAGACCAGTGCTTCTTTGAGTTCGAAAGAATCGTCGATTGATATGATAATGCTTGTGAGAGGCTTTATTTTGTCCGTCAATCGATAATCTCCCAGGGCCTCTCGCCTCGGAGGCTGTACCTGCGCGATCTTCATATGTACGTGTGTATGTTGAATTGTTGAAGATGAAAGTATGAATGGGCATAGTTTTGATCTACATACCTTCAATCCGAATCGTCAACTGGGAAATGAAGTATCCCCTTTTCGATCACAAGAATTTCGGAGGCAACATTTCCAATTGGGTCCACAACTCCTAAAGGTTACTGTTTCCACACACTGGCCTCAAGGTTGGCTCTAGGACTGTGAGTTCTTACTTGGTTCTTACACCGATAAATACGATTCAGAGCTCGACAATGTTTCTGTCGAATTTACGTGCATACATAGAAGCCTTTCAGTTGGGCGTCAGCAATCGGCGGAGTCTTGCACTACCATTGGCCAAAGTCGAAGGCACTTGATATGATGATCAACCAGCAAATTCAGAGATGTCTTCCGGCGGACGTCTTTGAATTTCAGGCCGTTTATGGCTGCAGTATCAGAGCTAGAATTTGGAGGCATTAACTCGTCAATTTCATTAATCATTTCACTGGAAGAAAACACAATAGATCTTCCGTTCAGGACTCTACATCATCCTAGTCCTTGTGGTGCATGTGGACATTTTATGTACATGCCCTGGTCCTGAACGCTGAGATATTCAACGCTTAGCTATTTTTTCGAACAATCCTTAGAAGGTTAATCCACCGTAAGGAATTTTTTTTTGCAGATGGCCTTCTAATTATCGCATATTCGGATACGTATGGTACATAGTAACGAAACCGCTATGGTACATTGCAAAAGGGACAATAATCTAGCGTGCATAGATGGTGGAGAGCTTTAGGCAAGATAGGGATGTTGACAGCGAAACATAGCACGAAGGAGACGATAGCAGTTCCATATGAACAAGACGACGGACTTCAAGAAGCCGACAATCGGCGGCTGTGCGCCTTGAACTAGTTAAAGTCTAGAATCTTCAAATCAGTGAAGCACAATACGGTCAATTATGAAGACCGTGAGCGAGAGCTGCGCGGAAGGCAACAGAAGAGGGAGCCGAGTCTCTCGCGGGCGGTGTCAAGCATCCTCTGTATCATAGGGAACATGAGCCGCAACGTAAAGGAATTTCTTTCCAGAAAAGCGGACGACACACCCGGAATCGACCCTTCTCCTCGAGTATTGAGCTTAAAATGCTGGTGGCGTCAAGGTCGAGCTCGTCGACAGGCTTAAAGTGTGGAGGCTGAGAAGCCGAATGCAAGCAGATCAAGGGGACTCACCTCCGGCTCAGCAACAGCATAAGCAAAGGAGACCGTTGGACGAAGGTCTTGGGTTTTCTGGGTCGGTGAAGGACCGAGAATGAGCCTTCGTGCAGAAATTTTGAAGAAAGGGCAAGCTCACCGCAATACGCAAGGGCTTCCCCTGGATCCTTCCGCTCAAACGGGAGTGGCACTTCAGCTGGTGGGTCTCGATCACTATGTCCTTCAGCGAGTACACGGAGACTTGGGTTGGCAACATTGTGCGAGGGCGTCCGTCGATATTTATAGTGCGAGAATAGGAGCGTGTCAATGACGCCTAACACGAGGCGCAGGCGGGCAAAAACGAGCGTGGGGGGCGACTGGCTGGCAGTTTTGACGAAGGTAAGGAGAGAAAAGAGGAAGAGAAGCTGACGAAAGATGGGCGCCTCTTATAGGTCTGCGGGTAAGCCAAACCAAATTTCGGGAAGCAGAGAATGCCCGCTCCTCAATGGAGTATGTACATGACCAGTTAGTGGGATGTCACTTCATGTCAAAGATGATCAACAGGCACGGTTAGTCCCATCATATCACCGCCGGTTTCTCGACTTCCAAACCGACCTCTTTTGGTCGAAACTACTAAGTCGAAACCAATCCTGACGAATTCCCGACCACACGTCCACCCCCGAAACCATCCAACAAGGGTTCTCAGCTCTACCGTGGAATTGCCTCCATGTGGTCAAAACCGCTACTGGTAATCCCTGCGGGCGATCACCATCCCGTTCCCAAACCCGGGGTTCCTTCTTTCAGCAAAACCAGGCCTACCAAGGCTGCGCCTAGTCGCCATGCAGTTCCACTGCAAGCCAGACCAATTTCTCTGTCACCTTTTCCGACGCCGCACGCGCAAACAGCGACTGTCGGAGGCGAATCCGCCTGGCATGTCGAGGGCGTATGTCCCGCCGGACATCCTCCCCAAGTCCTATCTTCCCACTCCCAGCAAGCCAGCCAAGGCATCCAGACCACAAGAAGGCCCTCAGGGATGCGCCTTCCTCCAAAGAACAGAGCCCAAGCTCGACAACCGCAGGTTCTGTTCTGTGCTGCTTCCCCCAACATCATCAGGTCTTGAAGTTATCGCGGGCGGGCGCCGCTACCCTATCAGAAGCCGCGGTTTTGATGCCAGAATAATCCCCTCCTGGTACCCCGTCTACCTATCTCTACGAGGTCGTCACAACGCAGCTGCACCTTTGCCTCGCGCCGCAAGCATCGAACGGGTGACTCGCAGAGGACGCCATTTCTGGGTGCGTGACAGTGACGAAAGTCACATGTGTCACGCAGGAAATCCGGGAGCGCACCCTCGGTGAGTCATGCTCGTCCTTTGACTTGTCTCCATGCATGAAAATGGTCATGTCTTCGAACAGAATTTTGTGTGCACAAGCAAGTGCCAGCCCGGTGTGATCCTCCAAGGGCCTTTATTAAGCAAGAGCCAAGATGCCATAGTGCAAGAATCAAAAGTTTATTCTGCCAACGAGGACGTTTCCGCGACATTGCAAGAAGTCAAAATGCAACAAGATGCTGGGTTATTATGAAACCCGAGGCTCGTGCAAGGCTGGAGCTTTTGAATGTGCAAAAATATCTCATGTGGCAGAAGAGCGGCGGAAAAGTTGAAGAAACGGAAATCGAGGAAACAAAAGCCAATGATCCAATGGACCACTCACCGATAGCATCTCTGTCAACCCTGAGACCCGGTCTTGAGGTTGGAAGTGCGGTCCTCTCCTTTGCGCCATACACAAGATTTTCCCCCAGTGACTACGCCGTCCAGAGATTCGTTTATCTCGTCATGACCGTCATCGACGATCCAGAGCTCATGAATAGACTTTGTTGCTCAGAAAAGGCAGGCCGGACCCGGACGCACAGCCAGCAGTACTGTTAGACCCTCAGGCTTGAAGACCTGGGAACCATCAACAAAGATGCAGGCTTTCTACATGCCGAAAGACAGATCTCTTCGTGTTGAGCTGAAAATTATGCCTTCGCCACTTCACGAAAGTTTTCGAGCAGGGCTTGTGAATTTCCAGCTCCCTTTTGGTTGTCAGTCAGGTGTCGTCTTGGAATGTCGGTTTTCTGGGACAGGGTTCAACCTCAGTTTCGAAGAATACAGGCAGCTACTCCCGTCAGAACGTTGCTGGACAGAAAAGCTTGAGCGACGCACCGATGTTACCCCTTTCTCCTGTCCACACTTCATATACGCAGGGTTTTTCCTCCAGCCACGATATACATCCCTCTCACAAGCGAATTTCGGAGGAAATCCCACCCCGTTAGGTGCTTTCCTTCGCGCTGCGGTTGTTCAAGGAGAAGGTGGGTAGGAAGCACGGCGAAAATGAAGCCCAGTTGGTGAGGCCGACCTCAAACTTGAGGAGCTTCTCAAGTTCTTCTCCGCCCGCCCAAGCCGAGGTAAAACAGTCCGTCGCAGGTGAGTATCAAACCTCGTATTCGAGAAGGCGTTGCTGCCGAATGGTGCTTGAACAGGGCCCGAAGGCGTGGCAATGGAAAGGTCGGAAATACGCAAAGAGCCACAGTGATCACTGGTGGGTCCAAAACAAGCGACGGAAGTAAATAGGGTCGTCGGCCCCTCGAATCAACGCCCAGCAATTCAATTGACGATAACTCAGTTTCTAATATTACTCAAGAATTTGAACCTGGCGGTTTTTTTCGAATTTTGAACGCCGTCGAGTCGCAGCTGTCGGTGAGAGGGGGCCATCAGATGCGACGCCGCCCTCCAGATTCGAAAAATTCTTCCTCATTAACCCAAAAATCTCTTCCAGATGCCAGGTTCAAGATGGTTCATAACGGCGAGCATAAAAATTGGGGAAAACTCTCAGGTATGATTTAATTTTATTAATGTTGTGGATATCTCAAATTTACTGTCGCTTCACAGCTTGTAAAACTGGCCGAGATACGTTGTTGGCCTGTCTGAAGTGATTCGTATGCCAGAGTCGCAACTCAGCTCGGCCCAACCTCCAGTCAAAATGTCTAAGAACAAATTTCGAAAGAAATATTGTGCATTCAAGCATACGTAGGTGATTGACTCGAATTATGGTCTGGTAGGAATGTAACGGTTTTGTGTGTGGAATAGCAAACTTGGAAGTATACTAGTGTAGGACTGTTATTTGATGTAAGCAGGAACTTGCGTAGATTGGTAAAATGGAACATTTTTCCTCATAGAAGGCAGCAATGGGGCTCAAGAAAATGAAACGAGATGGAAAGAAACCAGGGACGACCGATTTAGTTTTGCGCCTCGTTAGTAACACAAGATTGCCAATGAGAGCGACGAGGAGGCCGAAAGGAAAGGACGAAGCGCGACATGAACTCCAAGCTCCTCGAGACCGCATTGAAGAGGCTCTAATAATCGCCTACATGAGACCGGACTTCATTCATCAAGAAGGGGAGAAATACATACAATCAGGAAGTCTTCTTTGTATACAGCATCGTTGGTTGAAGTGTTAGGGACACTTATCCTTTCTTCAGTAGTTGTCTGGTAGCACCAAAATTTAATAAATTCAGGAGTGCAAGGCGAAGCCGACGTACGGTTGCCGTACCACACAAAAAAGATGGATTACGCGTCAAATCTTCGTCACTTTGTCCCTAAAAAAACTTGTCAATGAAAGGGAGATTACACGACGCGTAGATAAATGCCTCGCACCGTTACCTCTGTTGGTTTCCACCAGACATCTCGAATTGAACGCGAAGGATAACTCAGCTGACGGGCAATAGTGACAACTTCTCCAGAACTCCGGACAAGAATTAATGAAGGACAAGTATCCTTGTGCGGTGGCATTGGAGGAGTAAGCGCCGGTATTGATACAGCAAGAATAGGAGCGCGGCGCCTGTAAGCGCCTGCAGGCAGGTCAAAACGAGCGTGGTGGGCAACGACGGGCGTGCTGGTGGTGGTGAATGAGTGAAAGAGAGAGAGAACGACCCTTACGAAGTTATAGAGCCTTTTATATGTGTGTTCCCAAACTCAAAATTGAATTTCGGGAGGGTAACGCACGCGCCGCTCCTAAATTGAGTGAGCACATCAACATAATGGTGGAAAAGTCATTTGATGGACAGCTACACTTTCCCCGAGTCCCCTCTCCGCCGCCATCTGTCGTCCCCTTCCACTCACCTACCTGCTCAACCCTCGTTGCTCAGATCCCCACATTCCAATCAACGTTCGTCGAATTTTGCTTCTCCTATCGTCTCGGAAGGACCCAGAAGACTGCGCGTTTTAATTCCCGTCCCTTGTCACAACGGCTGCGTGCTCCCTCTTCTGAAGGAAACAACGAGGCAGGACCTCTTCTCAAGATCCACAGACGACAGCAAGGCTCCGAAAAGATACGAGAGGTCGAGAAACCAGCAGGTTCTTGCCGACACTTCACGTTACCTCTCATACAACCGCGGGGGCTCAGGCGGTTGATCAACGAGTGGCTGAAGATAGAGACAAGGACGAGCCTCTGGAGTTCGACACCACCCGAAGGCTCACGGACGTCGCAGCAGCAGACCGAAAGCTCCCTCAACATCGTAGGCTGTAGCTTCGTCGGCCAACCAGGGCACCAATATTGGACGACTCGGACAAGGTCTTCCGAAAGTATCTTGCACCGCGACCACAACATCCGAGCCAGGACTGAGAAAAATTCCTCGGAATAGAGCAT
This sequence comes from Cyclocybe cylindracea, assembly GCA_013376435.1. Taxonomy (NCBI): domain Eukaryota; kingdom Fungi; phylum Basidiomycota; class Agaricomycetes; order Agaricales; family Hemipholiotaceae; genus Cyclocybe; species Cyclocybe cylindracea. The sequence goes on from MPNV01001270.1 coordinate 490,712, forward strand.
CCCTTCACACACGCTTTCTAGACTGCGGCCATAAACCCCAAGGCCTACGCTAGTGGTCGCTGGGACTGCCGTCCAGGCATCGGCGGACGCCGTGACCAACATGTTACTATGATGAGTCACAAGAAGGTGGGAGCGCTGGGTGAGTCATGACAGCCCTTTTCTCCCTGCCACCACGTATGAAAATAATGCTCATGTGTACGAGCAGGATGTTGTGTGTATCCATGTGTCCGAACCAGTGTGACTCCCCAAGAAACCAGCTGAGAGACCCCAGAGGCTTGAAGCAAGAACGAAGGCACAAGAACCAGAACAACTCGAGAGCTTGCTGCGACAAGGATGGCCTCTACGGACTTGAATGTCATTGTCAGCAGAATTTGACCCAGGAAGCGGGACCTTAAAGTCCCAGAGCTGAAGTTCCTCGCCTCTGGAGCCAACTTTTGCAACGCAAATACCATAGAACAAGAAATTGGCTTATTCCTTCAATAGAGTTGAACTCGCCGACGCAGCGGATGCCCAGCTATCTGGCGGCTCCACTTTTCTATGCCTTATGACCTTCAAATGCCAACTCTGGGAGCCACGCTTGAGCTTCGTCGTATCGAGTCGATGAGCCCGAATACCGACATGACGTCAGGGGTAAAGCTGGCTTCCTCCAGAACATTGAATACAGGGCCTAGCTGTCGGCAGTATCTCCAGGCGAGACTGCGGCTTTGACAACTGTCGATACGGCCGCCAGGAAAAATCATCAATAAAAGTGTGGCATCCAGAGAGCGGCTGGCGATCGTCGAATGGACTGAGGTTCAAAACCTCCAGTGGCGCCAAAAAGTCCAGAAATATATCCCCGACGTGCCGGAGATCTGAAGTTGTGCTGAGGATTGACATCGCCGATTTGTGTGGCAAACGGTTGGGCGTCGTTTCTGCTCGATGAGAAATCAAGAGTAATTGTCCAAGGGGAAGCAACGTGTCGGCCAGAGCTCCGCCACCGAACCAGTGTCGGTGTAGTTGGTCTGAGGTCAAGGATGCTGCCAGAGACGAGAATATGAAACGTACGAAGTTGCCCATCTTCTCCTATCGGCTCTCGACCACCCCGAGCCGCAGATAACCACCCCGCCCAATACAAAACCCAACAAGCAGCATTCCTGCGCACCCGGCGGGTATTTTAACTCTTACTTTGTCATGGTAAGTCATAGACCATTGATGTTGCGACTTCGAGATGCTGAGGCCATCTCTTAGGACTCGTGTGGATCTTCATCCGGGTTTGCAAGACACTTGACGAGTCGGTAAGTGAGAAAATGAGGGTAGCAACGTATTGGTTTGCTGAACGATTGCAATAGGAAGGATTGCAAGCCAGGTGGGGGTTTTGGGGCAGGTTGTGGCTGGCGGCGGGGTTCAAAAAGCCGTCCAAAACAAAACGCGGAGGCAAATGAGGTCTCCAACACCCGACTAGACAGCAAAATAGCCTCTTCGACCTCTCTCAATCAAGCTTCTCGCCGCTGATCCCCCTACAAATAGGACGAACGACGACCTCTTTCGAGAAATTCCAATATTGTCCGATCTTCGCCTCCGGACGGACGAAGACGACTTTCTCAAGGATGCGGTTCAGCCTTAACTTTCTTGCCTTTTTTTCCAAGCTGCGTAATTTCAAAGTGGTTGGATAACGATGTTCAGTCTTCGCCGCGTCTAAACCTCCAAGGATAAAGATCTACGAAATGTGCTATTTGTTGTGGCCTCGACTTCGATCCTCCTATGGACGCAGTTTCTTGGTTAGCGCTCTGGAAAGCTGTTTGCAGCTATCGAGGGCTCTCTAGTGTGTTGTTGACTAACGTCCTGTCGCGAAATTTCGCTTCTGCATGTCCGCTTCTTCCTCCAGGTGTGTGCTTTTGCTTTCAATCCTCATTCTCGCTGGGCCTATAATTACATATTTAACCAAATGTATTTTACCAGCGCATGAAGAAGGTCTCAATATCTACATTTCTCTGCTTCATCATCGGAAGAACGGCGTGTCTCTCACAGAACCCGACGCATGTACACTCTCAAAGTTCTCAATGGCCCAACCAGGTCATCTATCCATTTCAGGAGCGCATATATCCATGTTCAGCGACATCTACTACCCCTCTAGGACCTACCTATCGCATATGTGCTCCTTCATCAGGACCGACGAGAAAGCTTAGGCTGAACGTTGAAGACAGATGAAATCGTTCGCAGTCCGCATCGCGAATGCCTAGGCTCCTCGGTCTCTCATACGATTCGCGAACGTTTACGAAACAGCTGACACCGCGGTTCTTTTGTCAATGCCTCATTTCGCGGCGGCCGACTCAATACGCGATGCTCCTCCAGACGAGACGCGAGCCATTTTTGCGAGCCAGCTATCGATCTAGAGTTTAGACGACATTCGACTATGTTGGCGCTATGAAATTACCCCGGGCATGTATGTCATCTTTCAAGTACAAACCAAAACTGTGCATTTCCAGAGCAGCTTACAAAACACGACGTCCAGCGATGTAGACTACATACTGAGAGAAAAAATAGTCCTGAAGTACCTGTCCCTACATTTGTAGTAATGACGTACTTCTATCTATCAATTTTTTGTGATGTCCTAGAATCCAAGAGCGTCCAACTAAGTGTCCATGGTACATGATATTGCATTCGAGTGAAAAAGAGTCCGTTTGATAATTTGAGACAGTCATTTGGTTTGTGATTGCCATTGAGGGCTAGGGCCAGCATCGTTTACCTGCTAGGAATTGGTGCATAAGAAACTGTTACTTGGAACATATAGTGTGCTTCGGCACTCACAGTCCGCAAGCCGAGTTGGCGACCTGAGCAACGTCGACGGGAACCCTCCCGAGCGCCACAGCCTGGCCATTCGTCAATTGGTTCATGGCGTTCAGGCCGATGTTGAAATCGCCACGAGCAACGTCAATAGCGAGAACGTTGATGCTCCTCCCGTTGTAGGTCAAGCGCCAGCAAGTGCCGCAGGCAGGTGAGTTCCATCCTGTCACTGCGGGGGCACCACCGATACGGGGAAAGCTGGGAAGGGAGCCGAACGTCGTGAATCCCTTCGTGAGGAGGCCGTTGGTACCGTCGGAGCACGCGACGGTGGCCAGCGACTGGCCAGCGTTATCGTAAACCGTGTCGTAGCTGACGTTGACGGCGTAGATGGCAGGGAGGAGAGCAAGAGGAGCGAAGATGGCGGAGAACTTCATGACTTGCAGTTGGAGTGGTTGTAGGAGGTTGGAGTGGTTGTGAAGGCTTGAAAGAAACGAATGAGTGCTTGGTCTCTCTTCGAGCTATTGGCCCCCTTCTTATACTGACCTCAGAGGCGACGATCCAGGGATAGACCGAGGAGGACCATATGGTCAACGATCCCGAAAATACCTGCTTCGTTCCAAGAGGTCCCCAGACTGGTCTATCCGACAGATACGAATTACGTCGCTATTTTTACTTGATGCACATAACCAGACCGAAGCCGCGTTCCAATACAGCAAAACCGGAGCTCAGTGGGTCGAGGGTGCCGCTTCATGCGCCCAAGGTGTTCCAGGCGGCCGTAAGAAGTGGTACGATGCCGGCGAAGACGAAGCGGCGCTGTTTAGCGATGACGGGAGCAGGCGAATGGGTGACCCTCCCGAGCCCTCACGGGACCCCAATGGCCTCCACATCGACGCATGTCTGGGCGTCGAAGCTCGAAAGAATACCATTGTACGGCACCAACCGAGAGAGAACAGCATGACAAGAAGGAGCGGCATGTCCGTGGACTGTGATCCCGGCTCTTGGGAATTCTAATGGTCATGAGCCCCAATATGCTTGATTCTTGGTGCCGACGTTGGATGTGACAAAAATCAAGGGCATTGCAGACCGTGCTGGTGCTCCAGCTCGCTGAGAAGGACCCGGGTCCAGTAAAATGAAGCAAGACGGCGAGAGTAAGCAGGGAATTTCATCGGCAGGTGAGCTTATTCTGTGTCAGTGGTGGTTCTAGCACAAGTGAACAACCATCGGAAGAACAGTTGTCAACCGCACAAAGCCGAGGTCACCATGCGTCATTATAGCCCCTAATTTTCTGGTGGAGGTGAAACGGTGCTATTGCATGAGCTAGTAGTATCTGCGATGAGCCTTTTCCTACACTCGAAACTACAACTGCCTCACTACTACTGTCCTAGACCGCAAATGATAATAGTACGTCCGAAATGTACGCAAGCACAAATGTACGATTATCCACAGTAATCATGAGTCCTAAGATCTTGAGGCCGTGAGTTGCACATTGGATTATCTGGGAATATTTATGAGAATATATGGGCTAACGTCGTTTAGAAGACACTTACAATCCGCAAGCCGAGGCAGGGACTTGGGCAGCAGTAACAGGAACGATTCCAAACTGAACTGCCTGGTTATTGGTCAACTCGTTCATCGCAGAGAGGGCGATGTTGTAGTTGGGAATAGCAACGTCAATAGCGGTAATGACAACGCTCTTCGAGACACCTTGCGGGTTGGTGTATGTCAAGTTCCAGCAGGTGCCGCATCCTGGCGAGTTCCAGCCAGTGACGGCCGGGGCACCCCCAATACGGGGGAAGCTGGGAAGGGACCCGAAGGTCGTAAATCCTCTCGTGAGGAGGCCGTTCTCACCGTTGGAGCATGCGACAGTGGCGAGGGATCCCTTCGGGTTTTCATACCACGTGTCGTAGGTCGTTTTGACGGCGTAGATGGAGGGAATGAGGGCGAGGGGGGCGAGGAGCATAGAGAGCTTCATGGTTGTTTCGAGAGAGTATGAATACGGAGGACGAGTTCTGAGGCGCATCGAAGACCTTTTATACGTCGACGATGGCGGTCCATTCAAGGGTAGGCTCCGAAACCGCATAGGTTATAGAGGCCGAGATGGGTACCTCGAATTTCAAATTCAAAAGACCATACCGGACCAGGGAACTGGCCAAAAATAACCGCGATATTTCTGTCGCAGGTGCGCCCCTTCCTTGTTGGGCTTGGGCTAACGGGGTTGACTGAATTGTCCGGACCAGCAAGAGGATAAGAACGACCGCCGACGCCACTCAAGACGCACACCAAGACGTCAGTGGTGAGTGGAGAAGTCCTTGTGACCTCAGAGAATACCACAAGACTCCCTGGGCCTAGAAAAATAGACTGAACGAATGGGACGGCATCTCGTCGCGTTGCTGAAGCGGCCATGTTAAGAATCATGATCCTTGACAGAAATCAAGGCGAGGGGTGACCGTTATGTTTACGACGGGCCCGAGAGTTTCATGGCGCTCAAGGTCAGAATGGATATGTCGGACAGGTCGTGGTTCTGGAGAAACCCAGTTTCGGTATCTCGGGCCAGCCAAGTAAATAGCGACACAGCCACATTACGTAATGAATGACCATTGTCCTCACGCCCAAACAGTGTCATCGTCACTGCGCGCTGCGACTCAGAGAATACAACCAACGTTCTCCTTCGCTTCACGACCATGTATCTTCGACGTCCCGGACGACGGCGAAAGCTGACGATTACCTCATATATCGTCATCGCACTCACTCTTGCGACTCCTGGACTTGCTATTTGGCCGTTTCCGCGGAAGCGCTTTACCAGAAACTCATTGATTAATGCTGGTTCAATGGGGTTGAACGATGGTGGAAGGGTAGTAGCCTTTGGGGACTTTGACGGGGACCAATTGTATGCACTTTACTCTATACGAAGTGTACGCAATTATTGACCACTTGTTAAAGGTTGGACGTTCTGGTCCTTGGTTCCGACCAGCAAACATTGACTGTGTATTACTGGGATCATGGTAGAATCCCTTTTCGCTAAAATCAGGAAGCAGGCTCAAGTTATAATGTCATAGAATCTTTCTCTTTTGGTGACCCAACGACCCTGAAGCACCCACGAAAAATCACGAATGTCGTCCCAGGAGACTTTACGCATTCTGGGAAACTCGACCTCCTAATCATGAGTCAGGGTCAATCTTCCGACCAGTTGGACCTGACAATATACCCCTCACTTGTTGGCGATGGATTCGGTGAGTTCTATGTTGCCTTCGCTCCAGCTCTGCGGCTGATTATTCCAATAGACACCAATAACGCTCAGACCTTTCCCTCGTCGACACTCGCCCAACCTATACCCATTGACATCGATGGTGACATGAAGATTGACCTGTTAGGCATCACACCCTCATCCAAAGACAGTCCAGACTCTCTGTATCAAGTATGGAAGAATGTCTGGGATGATTCTGCATCCGACCCAACACTTTTCCAGATGTCAGTCTTTCCTTCTTGCCTGGTGTAACATTCATTCTGACGTCTATTTAGGGAAGACGCGCCGTTCCATGGCAAGCAGTGCACACTTGCGAATCCGCACAGCAATGGTGTTGTAGATTTGGATGGAGATTGCCTTGCAGGTGTGTTCCGCTCCATTCAAATTGATACCGCGGCTCATTCTGTTCGAAGACGTTTTCCTGGTTTGCGAGGACGGCCGCGGGCACAAAAGTTATCAAATCTGGATTAACAAGAAGGATGAAGGCTTCACTCTATCGCAAGAAGGCCCTCTCCCTTCTGGTACCCAATCTATCTCCTTTGCAGATATCGGTCTGTATTCGCCGCCTTATGCTGGTACGGAGCATCCGATGTTAATTATGAACCATAGACCGAGATGGAACCATCGACCTCATATTCCCGACATGCTCAAGCGTTTCACCCTCCACCGGTGTCGGCTCGGACTGTTACATCAACATCGCTTACAACCAGCAACTCCCTTTGTGTACATTGACCACCGATTCGGGCCTGAGAAAGGGTGTCCGGGTCTGCAGACGCCCTGAAGACCTTTGTATCACGGACCCGAACTTCAAGTTTGACCTTAGCCCGCGTTCTGACAATAACGTACGTTACTTCTAGTTCTTCTGGACGGAATTACTAATTTTACCATGTCTGCAGGCATTCGTCCGCTTCCCAGTCTCCTCACTCTTTCCATCCTCTTCTCTACTCGTCCTCGACACCACTTTCAGCCCGTCCATACCAATTGGCCTAAAGCTAGGCGACGCCGACCTCGACGGCTTCCCCGACCTGCTCGTCATTACAACCTCAGGACGCGATCACACCCCACACCTCATATTCTCCGTTCCATGTGCGGCTGGCGTAGCTGGTTGCAGCTCAGACGGCAAAGGCAGGAGAGGATGGAAGGTAGCGAACAAGGGCGTGGAGGCGTTGGAGGCTGTGAAAGATGCGAGATCGGTTTCGTTCTTGGATATGGACGAGGATGTGAGTCATCGGAAATTTATGTAGCATATGGAAGCGGACTGATGGGTTTTTGTTAAGGGCACTCTCGATATCTTGGTTCAGCGAGTTGGCGACAACAAGCAAGGCAGCTTCTTGTTCATCCAGAACAACTTCTACTACGATGCGTTCTTCCTGAAAGCTATTGGTATGTTTCTCAGTGAATATTATGACAATGAGAAACTTCATCGTTGGTGGATAGTGCTCAACGGCGCCTGCGATAATGGATGGTGTTACACTCCAAACGGTTCAGCGAAATATCATGTGGGTGTCCACCCGGGGATGACTGGAAACCTATACTGAATTTTTTTTTCAGCCGTTCGGCGTTAGCTATTCAGGAGCCACGTATAAATACACCGTTCTAGATACCTCTGGTCATCGTTCTGCGGCCCAAGGTTCGCCATGTTGTTGTCCAAGCTTTTGTTCGTCCTAACCTCTTTTCTAGTTGGCCAACTTCCTCAAACGTCCTACCACTCCCTCCAAACACCTTATTCCTTCTTTGGCCTCGGACGAACGAACAACTACATCGAGAACCTCTTTGTTGGCACCACCCTCCACGCCGATCAGCATTACATCAACATGGAGGGCGTCATTCCGAACTCCAAAGTCGTGATCCTGCCTTCAATAAAAGAGGGCGAGGCGTGGAAGGAGGAGCTGTTCCTCCGGCCAGGAGAGTGGATTCCGTGGGTAACGGTGACGGTCGTGGCGGGCACGCTGTTGTTGGCGATCATCGTGTTTGTGTTGCATCTTAATGAGAAGGCAAGATCTTCTTTGCTTGGCTAGCCGGTTTTCTCTGCTGACTTTTTTTTTTCAGAGAGAGGACGAGCTCGAAAGAAGACGAGCGTCGCACCACATTAATTTCGATGCTCTATAGCGGGACAATTTAGGATGTACAGTAGTCATAACTATCTTATTGCTTCAACCTGGCTGAACACCCAGAACACTCTGAAAGGCCACTGTTCTTCCACGTCTCGGTGGCCAAACGCTCGCTTATCCGACCCAGCACCACCACCGTAGGTAATCGGTCCACTGACGACACAAAAAGGAGTGCTGAAATAAGCAGGGATTAATTTTGAATATTTAGAAGTGAGGACGGAACAGAACAGACCTCTTCCAGGCGTTTGATTGCGCCGAACTTCTGATTCAGCCACATCGACTTGTTTGACGCCTTGCCATACTCCTCTAGCCACCGAACTGCAGTAGCTCGATGGAACTTGCGAGGATCCTTTCCATTATGAGAGCTGGATTCGAACTCAAAACGAATAAGACTTGCAATACCAAGAGTCGGCACAGGGAAGCACGTAGCTCATCAGCGCCGTCTCCCAAATCGGATCAAGAGATCGGTCTGAAAGAATGTCCATGAAATAAGTAGAGGTACGACGGGGGTGCACAAGCCCGACGCGGTCAAGGTGTTTGAAAATCTTGAAGCCAGAGTCGGGTCGTCTGTACAAGTTGCGACGGTATGGTAGGAGTGAAGTCACCTCGAGGTGCAGCTCCGCAGGCAGAGCAATAAATTTCGACGCCTTGGGTTCATCATGAGGTGGTCTTGTTGTAACAGCCAAGTAACAGCATTGAATATTGAGGCGCGAGGGATCGACCTAGTTGAAAAGCTTGCAAGAGGGCTGTGTGAGGAGAGTACTTCGCGTCGGAGAGCAACATCTCTTTCGTATCATATATATAGCCCTTAACAAAGGGCTTAGCAGGACAAAGGGACCCGCTTTCATGAACTTGGAAAAAGCCTCGAGATGCCCATGACGTCAACGCAATGATATTCCGATAGTGATGCAGAATAAAGGTACAGAGGAGTCTTCAAGGAGAGTTCAAAGCAATACAACTGCAGACGTCGTCCTTGGAAGTCCGATAAACCATTATTTAAGAAAAAAAAAGTAGCTGAATGGTGGATTAGTCTAACTGGCTTACTATATCGAAGAGGATATGCCATACCACTGGGAGGGCAGGATCATTCTACTCTTGCTTCCCTGCATGGACTGGAGACACAGGAGGTTGACTTGGGGTATATGCTGGCTTATTGCTGGAGACGCGAGCTTTGACGAAGGTATGAGCGGTACGCTTCAAGAGTGCACGACGGCCGATGCCCCGCATGTCAACATAAACGAGGCCCACATTCCTTGCTGTTCCTGCCATAAGCAAAGAAGACTGTGCTGCTTCAGCACCATATCTGCAAGAAAAAGAAATATCACTACACGGAAACAAACGCGGAGAGCGGAATGTAACGAACTTGTGGCCAACGACCCTCCCGAGCTGCTCAGTACCAGTATCAAGCAGACGCCGTGTCGAATCGTCGATTGTGGATAGGATGAGGTCCGCTGAGATCAATAAGCGGTCTTTCGTAGTCAGACGAGGCTGAAGGGGCGTGGCAGATCCTTCAACAGGTGCTGTAGGGGAACGAGGTGGAAGAGGAGGCGGGGCAGGAGAAGTCGACCGTCGTGGTAAAGGAGGTTTCTCGCTACCTCTGAAGTAAGAGGGCGAAAGAGATATAGGAGATGGTGAAGGTGATTTGGAGCGAGGGGTTAGTGGAGGGCCAGTTGGGTTTGGACTCAGTAACCCTGGCGTTGGGGCCTCTCCTGAAGCCGGAACACCAGTGGTAAAGTATTTTGTGCGCTTAGTCTTCGCACCCATGGCACGACGAATCAGGTTGTCTATGACACCAACTGTCTTAGATGATATTTTGACAGCTTCGCCACTCATAGTGTGCACAGTCGAGAGACCTTTACGGGTCTTCTCGGATGTAAGGAAGACCAAGGCGCGAGGTGGGAGAGGAGGCGGTGCGCCGGGACTAGTAGCCCGAGCTGGAGTGCCAGCAGTCGAATGATGAGGAGAAGGTTGCGAATGCGAGATGTAAAATGACGAGGCAGTTGTAATTGTCGTCAAGAGTAGATTTGTGCTCATCGAGATGGCATGGCTATTAGACAAGATAAATCAGCATTCCTTGATGCCGTCTCGAGAGCCAAAGTCATACCTAGCGATGCTGGCTGACTTCGTCATCCAATTCTGTTGATCGGGGGGGACGATACGAGCAAACACTTCCAAGGCATTCGCATCGGATTCCCGGGTCGACTCTTCAGGAACCTCGATAATGACGGGATCGGTTTCGTGCCCTTTCTCGTTCATTATCGGATCCTCTCTAATCCTGAATCTATCCTCGACCTCTCCTATGACTTCTCCAGTTTCCTCGTTGATCATCACAAGATGCCCCCGAAGATCTTTGTTCCCCCGAGTGACACCAAGGCCCGCCATCTGGGCTGGAGGCAGGGCTGGCGATGAACGTGCTGGTAGTCCCTGGAACTCAGCGACATATTGGTCCAAGATGCTCTCGAAGGTGTCGACCTTGTCTACGAGCTCAGCGTTTGAGCTGTCAAGCTGGAGCATTAGGAAAAGCTCGGAGGGGTCGGCTTGTGTTGCAGCGAAGGTGTACGTTCGAAAACCAGATCCATCTGTGCGTTTGACCACTCTTGCTGGATCGATAACGGTCTCCGTCGCGTTCAGTCGTAAGACGAGGTAAACATCGCGGTCCTGGGCGTTTGCTGATTCCGGAATCGGCACGGTCACGCACTCCAAGCTGAGAGGGCCAGTCTGGGTGGCAGCAGCGACTGTGAGAGAGGCTTTGGGAAAGCTGAAGAGAACAAACGCCTCCGGTGCGTTCTGCATGGCGGTGGGAGCGGGAAGGAAGGGTGGCAATCTGGTCGTTACAAACTGCTTTTATGGTGCATGTGCATGATCATGGATAGCTGTCTCCAGGTTCTACTTGGCAATCACGATGCTCCTTAAGTGGCTCTGTTTTGGAGTAACTTGTAGCGGGAGACCTGCTCGCCGATGCGGGCTGTGTCGTGGGGGCTGAGAATGACGGGCAAAATGCACCGCCCGTTAGACATTTAGCTCAGTGAAAGTTGGACGCAAAGATGGCTTATTACAATCCGCAACATTTATGTACATGCTGTCAATCACTCTGTTTTCACAATAAGCTTAAGTCAGACCTCTCTCATGTCCCTAGTGAGTGTATCGGGGCATAATAGCTCTCTTGGTGGCCATAGGCGATATAGAGGAGGGGTGTGGTCGTGATCGAAGTTGGGAACAAAGTCTTCCTTGGAAAGGACGGGTCTGCCATGGCTAAAACCGCCAGAAGTCTGACCTGAGAAAGGTATACAAAGAAAAGAACGAAAGACGTACGCATCCTGAACATGCTTCATCAATTTCTTCATGTTTCCAGTTTTCTTGCAGTGAATACATATTAGGTTTTCCTTCCACTCTTCCTTCCACAGGTTCCGTTCCTGCAATTCGGCTATTCCTTGGCGAGCCTTAATAGCGTCTTCTTCATTCAATAAATGCAGCTTTGAAGTATCTGTTCTTGAACCAGAATGGCTCAACCTTTGGTGGGCAATCTACGGGAAATAGAAGACGTTAGGTCCATAACTGGTCCAGTTATGAATGGAACACTCACAACTGTACACCAGGTCATCGCAGCTCGGCCGTCATCATTGCTGCAGGCAGTACACTCGAAGACGGGATTAGCTTCATTGAGCTCTTGTGCCGTGATCACCGTCGGGTCATAGCTGCTCAGGTGGATTAGAGCCGTCACGATCTCGAACACATCCTTCGCGAGAGATATTTGACGGAATTGGTTCCAATAAACCTGTCCAATCGTCTCGCCGAGCACTCGTTCATCGCTACGAGACAAACCCGCATAACCGCCAGACACAGTAGCATCGTGCATCGCGATACGAGGATACCTTAAAGGGCCATTGTTTTGACCGCAAGTGAAGAAAGTCGTTGCGAGGTTCAGGACGGTGGCGGGATCAAAGTCATAGTCAACGAGCCTTGCTTCTTTGATGAGCTGAATAAGCTGCGCTCGAACATTCTTGTCCCAAAGCTGAAGAAAGTGCTCTGACGAAGTATTCAGAACAGAGAAGTAATTCTCTGGACAGTTGCCCGGAAGATCCGCGAAGAAAATATCCTGTATTTCGCGGAAACGATAGACTTCACTCAGTGGCGGGTATATCGCATTGGGGGGAAATTTAGAAGTCCAAGTAGTGTGCTCTTGCTTTAGGATCGGAAGACGTGCCTTCATGACCTTAGCTCGCTCCTGAAATAGACGCTTATCCTGGGCTTCTTTCATGAACTCGTTCAGGTGCTCATCCAAATTCAAAAGGACTAGACGTTGAAGTCAGAGATGCTTGAAAGGATTTGAAGGGGACTTACTTCTCTCCGTCAATTCTTTCTGACAGACCTTAATAACCGCAGGCAATTCCAGCGGTTTGCAATCCTTACTTAATGCAAGTTCTTCTCCCCAATCCGAGCTATGAAGTCTCTCCAAGACGCTGCAGCCTGAATTAGCTTCTTTAACATTGCATTGATCTGTAACGTACATAGCTTTCCGTTTTTTGACCTGGTCTTCTTTTTCCTCTTGTTGCCCGGCCTTGTACCTATCGAGCCATTTTTGACATTTGACAGTGGCCTATGCTACGTCTCAAAGCACAGAAGATATAAAGCACACGGAGCACCAACGAGATATATCTTGCGGCGTTTCCGGATTTCAGCTTGCACCCATTTCTGTCTTGCCTTTTCATCTGTCAAAGAGGCCATTTTTATGCACCATGCTTCGTGAAGCGCTCGAAGGCCATATTCTCTACCACGGCGACCTGGCACAGAATGAGGCTGGGCACTCATTACATGTACGTGGACGCACCTTGAACGATGTTGACAGTCGGCAACAATTTGGCAAGTTCTTGTGGATAAGCTTGAGTGGTTGTCCACCCATTAGCTCGGAGTATGAATCTGTGGGCATTGGTGTGTTAGTATGTCTGGCCATAGATTGAAAGCCAAATATCACTTATTGAGCACACATGGCTTGCAGCATTTTACTCGAGCATCCCAAACTACATGGAGTTTGGGCAGGTTCCGCAGACAATACTACCAGATATTTGAGTTTAACCAACAATATAGTTGTCATAAAGACGAGGGCTTACATTGCAATTGCGGCCAAAAACCAGGTCGGCATATTGAGGCTCACTAAGGTCTTTGGGACATTCCAGAAGGCCCTCGATATTCTCTCGAGAACGTCTCCAGATGAATATTGAAGATCGATTCAGAAGCATTTTGCGTAATTCCTTAGTGGTTCGAGAGAGGTTCAGGATGTCCAAGGGGTTTAGTTGACTGAATATCTGAACAAAGTCAACAGTGACGACGAACTTCACAAAACAAAAAAGAATACACACTTCATACACCATGTCTAGAGGCATCTCTGGTAACTGCTGCAGCAAACCACGCATGCCACGGGCGCGTTTGACTGGCCGTGGGTTGCCAGCATTTGAGGAAATTTTTCGTTTCTCAGCAGGAAGCGCATGAGCAACCTGACGATCTTCTTCCTGCTTCATGTTGCTGACAGAGCTATCTGCTTTCGCAGTGGAACTGCTTGGAGAACTGGCCTGCATGCCAGCGTTCTGTTCCACAGGTTCGGCCTTGTTGCTTTGGTCTTCCTGCAGTCCCTCGTCTCTGCCTATGAGACCGTCACCGTCTTCTATCGTCATGATCTTGAAGAGTAATTTTGCTTGGAGGTCGCTTCAGTGCTTGAAGGGAAGCGAGAAATAAGGAAGAGGGATGCCAATGATAGGTGGGGCATAACAATACCCTAAGCCCAATGTAGCATGTCCACGCGTCGTGACTCAGGAGTCACACATTCAGACCGCGTCGCGACCACGTGCATAGGCTCTCCCCTCAAGAAAAAAAGCCAACAGAGGAACATATTTATTCAAGCAAGATGTATTCTGCATTGCTTTCAAATTTAAATGACCTTTTCTCCCTTAAGAGATCCGAGCAGCTCTCTTGGGGACCACAGACGATAGATCAGGGGAGGCTGCTCTACATTTAGGCTGATAACCACGTCCTCCCTTGAATAATATGAAAATTATACTTAAAAAACTGGTCGGGACATGGAATGTAGATAGGATAAGACTTTCACTTCTTTCACATGCTCGCCAAGATGTCTCATAGTCCCCGTCTTCTTGCAATGCATGCAGGTCATTTGGTTGCCCTCCTTTGCCTTCCAGAGTTTGCGCTCTTGGTGTGACGTCTGTGACTGCGGTGACTGGTTGGCGACCGCAGGGGAGAGACGGCACACAGAGGGATTCAAAAGACGGGGGTAAACCGATATGAATTCCCTGGGGCCTAACTATGTAGGATCTACAGTTATATACCAGTACATAGCTAAGCGAGGCAAATAGAAGCCAAACAGACAAAAGGAGCGAATGGGCCGAAGGCCAGTAGCGACGAAGGAAAAGATCGTATGGGGTTGAATCATAGATAGGGAAAAAGATAAGATATGAAAAGAAATGATACCGAACCGTTACACCCGCCCTCCAGGCATTGCAGCGTAATGTCTTCAGACGGTGGATGCGAATTCGACGGCAGTCTCGGTGGCAATCGCTTGACCATCCATCGGATCGTCGACGGCGAAAGCGGGACTGTCGAGCCCATGACCTGCGAGGGTGGTAGACGTCGGAGTCGATGGGCGTGGTGGCTCGGGCGTGGATGGAAGTTGGTAGTTGTCCATCATACTTTTCGACGGGTCCCACTTCGTTGCATGCTTCGGAATGCGACCCAATGCGCTGAGCGGTACACGTTCCCTCGGGGTAGTATTGACACCAGCGTCGCTGGAAGACGCCGATCGAGCACCGGCGGTGGTGTCGTCGTGGGTGGTAGCGACTTCGGAGGTCTCAGGCGCCGGCTCGGGGATTGGAGCAGGTTCGGGAGTGGGTGCCTTGGTTGGAGTGCGGTGGGCCTCGTCAGCGGGTGCGTCAGCCTCCTGCATATCGACATCGTCGTCCCTAACTTCGTCATCTACCTCGTAGGGTGCATCTTCCTCGACCAACTCCTCCTCGACAGTCTCCTCGGTGGTTGTGGTCGCGCTCGATTCGGCGAGAAGAGCAGCACGCTCCTTGCGGCCAGCCTTGCTGCGACGGCGGTGACGGGACCCGGTGGAGTCCTTGTCCGAGGAGGTCCTGGTGCGGCTGTCCGAGTCGCGATGAGCCTTGGTGTGGGTGTTCTGTTGAAGGGCAGCGCGGCGTTTGCGGGCATCGGCAGACTGCTTGATGCGCTCGTGGAGCTTGACCGCACGTATACCCTCTCGAAAGATCAGGGTCCGGGCAACGTCGACTAAGTCTTGAGGTCCCGAGAGTGCGACTTCACTGCCCGTGGTTATACCACAGTCTGCGGGCGTGAGATGGAAGACGTCTGCTCGCATGGCGGCGCCCTTGCGCTCGACTTTGTTGTCCGTCGTGACGAGGGCGAATCGCTGCTTCCCTTTGGCCAGTGCATTGAAAGCACGAGAGACGAGGGCGTAGGAGGAGGGGGATGGGCGCTTAAGCGCCTGTGCTGGCTTGGCCCGGAGGTCGGCGTCGAATTCCAGGCAGGCAACGAGGTCGGCCGTGGACACGGTGTGCTGCTTGGGTGGCGAAGAGGTGCTGTCGACGACGAGGAAGTGGTCTGAGGTGAGGCATCGGAAGTTGGCGTGGTCGATGGAGGGAAACGACGACTTCGAAGTGGAGGTGGAGTGGGCAAAGGGTCCGGGGGTGTGTTGGTGTTTGTTCCGGCCCATAACAGGCAATAGTAGTCGAAGTAAATGAAAGCAGTGAACGGCGAATACTACGGTAGGGGTGAGAACACGAAAGTGGGCGAAAATCGAAAGCACAAAGTCAAAGAAGCTTTTAAGGTATGAGATCTCGGGCTCAGTATGCTGAAACAGCAGTTCGCCAATGAAAATTTGGGGATCCTCGTGGGGTGGTTTTCCCTTCCCTGTGGGCAGATTGGAAATATCCTCGATGCCCAGCAGCTCAAGATAAGCCTTGAACGCATGGAGGTCGGATATTTTATCGTATGGCAGCCAAGTAATATCCCCAGCTGACCACAGAATTTCAAAAATTGCCTCTTCTCGGGATCCAAAATGTGACAGGATCTTATCAACTGCCCATTCACCTGATGAGTCTTCCCCAACGCCAAGCTGCGAATCGAGGCGGCCGGGAAACAGTCTGTCATCATTGGGGTGATGTATTCGCAACAGGGACGCATGAAATACGTCGTGAACGCCTCGTTGCTTCAAGTTAGCTGGTAAATCCAACTTGAATGAGGAATTTCCGAAGTCTCGGAGAATTCTATATGGTCCAATGTACTTGGGAATTAATTTCCTTGCCAGTCCCTTTGGAAACGAGATGTTCTTTGTGGACAGGTACACTAGGTCTCGTTCCCTGAAGGGCGCTGTCTGGCGCTTGCGATTCGCATCGCGAGTTTGTTTGACACGGGCCGCCAGAATACTGTCATGTGCAGCCATTAACGCGAGCTTCTTCTGCAGTGCAAAGTTCCGCACAGCGGGGAACTCTGTTTTCGGAGCAGAATTCCATATCATCGGCCTCGGCATCCGTCCTGAGTTCAGGAAAAACGGGGCAAAGCCAGTGCTTTCTGAACGTGCCGAGTTGATTGCGAACTCGATCGCGGGAAGCTTTGTGACCCAGTCAGATTGTTTCTCGTTAATGCACTGTCGAAGCATCTGGGTCACGGTTCGATTAGCTCGTTCCGTAGACCCGTCTGTCTGTGGATGGTATGCGCTCGACATCTTAAGGTTTGTTCCAACAAGTTTATGGAGGTGTCCCCACAGCGTACTTGTGAACAGCACGTCTCGGTCACTGATTATATTCTTGGGCAGTCCGTGGTGCTTGTACACCTCTTCGAACATAAGTTCAGCGAGTTGACGAGCATTATAGTTCGTTCGGCTTGGGACTAAATGTACCATGCCAGTCAGAAGGCAAATCACAACTGTGATCGAGTCAAATGAGCCGTTCCGATTCTTAGACTCAGGCAGGGGCCCAACGAAGTCCATCCCTATAGATTCCCAAGGGTTTCCAGGTATGGGAAGAGGATTCAGCAGTCCGTATGGTTTTTGATTACTTGGCTTGCTTCGTTTGCAAGTCTGACAGGTTTCGCAGTAAGCCTGTGTGTCCGAGACCATGTCTTTCCACCAGAGGTGATCACGCAAATAATCCAACGTTTTTGCGGCACCGAGATGTGCTAGCAGGGAGTGTGCTTCCGAGATTACAATCTCCCGTGCACTTCTACCTTTAATCAAGAGCTTGGGAATGCACAAGAGCCTTTGCTCACGCTCTTTAAGGTACACCAGGCCATTCTCGACCTCAAAATTTCGAAACTCCTTAGGTTTCTCAAGGATTTTTGTGAAGAAAGGATCACTTGTGTAGTTATCACGAAGTTCCTCAATTAAATCAATGCCCTCGGAGCCCGAGTTCAGCAATGACACAATGGTCGGTGGCTCAACACGCTCTTCTGCAGCATCCAGATTACCTAGATCTTCAAGATCTGGTATTCCTTCATTGTCCGAGTCTGTGTTTTCAGAGATAAGTGGCTGTTGCTTGCCACTCCCGCCCTCCTTTCGTTCTCGTGGGCCACGGAGGACGAAATGATCTCGCACTTGTTTGGCAAACTCAGCAGAGGTCTCTGGACGAGGTTTAAGTGCCTCTTCACGTCGGCGAGTAGCACCTCGAGTCTCCACTCCTGCGAGAAGTGGAGAAGATGAACTTTCAATGTCCAAATCATCATCCACCACGTGTAACGACCGTGCCGGAAGGGGTGGGGACTTGGCTTCAGCTTGACGGAAGGGCAGCTGTGCCACCACGCAACGTCTGGGTGTCCCCTATTTCGGATGAACAAGGGTTTCGACCCAGGACAGAACCCGGAAGTCGACCGGCTAACCGGGACAGAGGCCGGCTAGCGGATGGGAGGGTTTCCAACAGTGAACATGAGATAAGAGGGTATGTCGAGTTCGATATTCCGACTGAGGAATCTACTACTGTACATGGGTATTTATGCTATGTAGGATAATGTACCATGATTATGTAATAGACAACCCAGCCGAGACAATGAGAACAATGAAGGACAAAGGAACAATGGCTAGGAGACACAATGGATGTGAGCCGGAACATGGCACGTCTCGGAAGTGTCCCGGAAGTGCACGGCTCATCCCCGGAAGAGCATGGCTCGTCCCGGATGTCTCGGAAGCGTCCCGGAAGAGCATGGCTCGTCCCCGGATGTCTCAGGAGCTGGATAATCGAGCCGGGAGCCGGGTACGGGTCGTGACACCACGTCATGGTAGGTGTACTCACTCCGGGAGCGGACAACATCACCCGAGTCATTCGAGTACATACGGGAAAGGGCATCCGCAAGGATATTTTCACTCCCAGCAATGTAGACAACTTCAAAGTTGAAAGACGAAATCTTCTCGAGCCATCGAGCTTGTCTACCCGATAGGTTCTTCTGATTTAAGAGATGAACAAGTCCTTTATGGTCTGTCAACCATTTAAACTTAGTTCCCTGCAGAATATCCTGATGCCTGAGCATCGTTTCAATGCCTGCAAGCATCTCAATCTCATGGACAGCATAATTTTGCTGCGCTGAGTTTAGCTTAGCAGAATAGAAAGCCGCAACCTTGGCAGTTTTCCAGTCTGCTCCCTGGCTCACAATGCCAGAAATACCAGTCGCACTCCCATCCGTTATCATCCAGATAGTAGGCGCTTCAGGTGCATAGGACAACGGCACTCGAGAATGCATGCGTGCATCGTGGACAAGCTTCTTGACATCCTCAAATGCACGTTGCTCTGTAAACGTCCAGCGAAATGGAACTGCATCCCCAGTAAGGGCGCTTAACACCCCCATGGGGATACGAACACCTGGAATGTCATCCGCTAGGTACCCAACAGACCCCAAAAAACCTCGAAGTAAGTCCCGGTTCGTAGGGGTCTTCCAGTTCAGCACCGAGTCGACTTTGTCAGAGTCCATGTGAACGCCATTGTCATCAATAACCCGACCGAGCAGTTTTAACTCGGGTGCCAGAAATCGAAGCTTATCCTTACTAAGGTAAAGCTTCTCCTTCTCGAGGATATCAAAGACCAATTTTACATGCTCAGCATGCTCGTCAAGATCATCATCATAAATGACAATGTCGTCAAGGTAAACGTCCAAGAACCGGCCTATGTAGGGTGAGAATAGGTGGTTCATTAAGGCTTGGTACGTGGCAGGGGCATTACAGTCCCCTATCTGGATGACATGGCTAACCATGTTTCCATCTGGCGTCGTCATTGTGGTCCGTTCAACGTGTTCGGGCACAACGCGAATCTGCTCGTATGCGCTCTTCAGATCAAGAGCTGTGCGATATCGTCGACTCGCAGCCCATCGCAGCATCCCCTCCATGTCAGGTAGGGGTGAGGTGAGTTTATAAGTATTCTTATTACGCTCCCGTAGATCGACCACACTCCGGAGATCTGGAGTACCTCCATTCCTCGAAGGCTTAGGAATCATCAACATGGGGACAGTGTTCCCCGCAGAAGTTATTTCCCATCGGCCTGACCGAAGGTAGGCATCACGCTTCTTTGCCCATTGTGCTCGAAACGCTTCAGGGCATCGCGAAGGGCGCCACGGATATTTTCGATTCGGGTCAATCAGTGGGATTGTATGGTTGATAGCCCGAAGTGGCGGCAATTCTGTGTCTTCCACACCTCGACAGAGAGGTTCTGCACGAGCACGGAGCTCCTCCCAGACATCCTCGAGGATATCCTCCACGGGCCTTAGCGCCCCGACGAGTGGTTTGGCCTCAGGCCCTACCCGAATGGGCATAGGCTCCGAGCTACCAATACTGCAACGCCCTGGGTTAAACCCAATACTAACCCGGTGTTGGTACAGCCAGGGAGTTCCCAGAATCATGTCGTAGTTATTCAGATTAATCACATCAAACGTACGAGACGTGTCAATGCTTTCATACTGAAAACGGGCGCTAACTCGGTATTTGATAACTGAGCGCGAGCCCTGGACTGCAAGCTGAAGCTTCAGCGGATCAGGCAATTCCTCCTTTCGGAGCTGTAGCTGGTCCACAAGAGTTGTTGAGACAAAATCTCCCTGTGACCCAGAATCCACGAGTGCTCGTACCTGATGTCCATCAAGGAAACACTTCAGGACAAGTGGTTTTGGAAGGACACGGCCTTTCTCTTTCACAGACGATGCATTCCTCTGCACCGCAGGGAATTTTCTGCGATCCACCTGAACAGCGTTGACATTCAACGAGTTGAAGTCATCTGCCATGCGACGAATAAGCTCGTCGATGTACTCTAGTACGTCTGGCCAGCGCTCTTCATTGGCAGCAGTTTCTGCGAGCGCCTCGTTGAATTGTTTGACCCGTTTCCTGGGAGGTTTGGCAGGTAGGAAATCAAAGCCATCAAGCTCGAACTGAGCTATTCTAAACTCGTACCAGTGGAGTAGATTAAACTCTGGATTGTCGAGTAGGTCTCGAGGTAAGTATGACGTTGCTCAGTGATAGCGATCATGGATCTTGAAATGACTCGCATCGCGAATTGTCCATTCCACGGTGAATCGTTTCTCGAGTCGCTCGATGCTGTCGAGTTCGTTGTCGTACGGGGATCCGAGCTCGAGAAGCTCAGAAATTTGCTGTAAGAACACAGCACCCATAATGGTCTCATGAAGAGGCCTGTCAGCCATCCAATCCATTGCCACACGAGCAGCGCTCGAGTACCCCGTTGTACGAGCAGTCTGCTCAGCATACCATCTCCCAATGGAGAAGGTTTCGTGCTTCAATCGTGCAGAGTGAATCCAGGACTCGAAGCCGAGGGCTTCATCGTAGATTTCGTAGAAATCGAAGTCCACTCGCTTGACATGAAACCTGGATCGTGTTGGCAGTTTCTCCAGTGTTTTGTCGCCAGGGAATGGCTGGCAATTGAGTAGAACTTGCCTCATACGAAAGGCGAGTACATCGCCCACTCTCCCAAGCTGATACTGGCTCAGATCGTCTAAAGACTCACTGTCCTCAATGTCAATTGACGTAGGAACATCCGAACGAACTGGATGTTCGTTTTCAGACTCCTGGTCGAGTTCTGGACCTGGTAACTCGTTGGGAGACAACTCTCCTTGCTCCTCCTCGAGATCCGAGGCTCGGGAGTCTTCGGAGAGAATGTCAAAGATACTGCCAGACCCAGACATCCCAGAAATGGTTTGAAGACCAGGCATGGACCCAGAGTCATCCGAAACATTTGAGTATTCAGTCTCAGAACCTCCAGGTGGTTGTACCAAAGATAACTGAGACAAGGAGGTACTGGACGAGCTGGACGTCGTTCCAGTACCAAAAATCATGCAACTGAGCATTACCTCAGGGTCTGAGGTCTCATCCTCTTCGGGATTCGATTCGGAAGCCCTTCTAAGCTCGTTGATTTGATCCTGAAGCCACAGGGTGTGTTCGGTCTGTACATGGACATAAAGACCCATTCGGTCGAGATGGTCTCGATACCAGCCCACCAAATCAAATGTGGGATCTTCGAGCATAGACCTATGTACCTCCGTGACGGCCTGGAGGTCGAAGTCATGGATTGTATAGTAATCAGTGGGAGAACTCCCTAGAGATAAAACCTCGAACCGAGTATAATAGTCTAGTGCATGCACACTCGGAAACGACGCGTTTGAGCCATCCTCCAATAGGTGTAAAGTTACCAATGCAGGAGCATCACCCATACGGAAATCCGTTGGGGAATGTATCCAATCGAGACGCTGGTTGTGGTGCCTAGCACGCCGTTTCGCATACCAGCGCGGCAAATCAAATCGCGGGCGCTTAAGAAACTCCTTCGAGATCTTCACCTCGAACTGGGTTAGATGGTCCAGAATTCGATATTCTCCACGACCAGGATGTCCAACCCGAGTCACAGAAAACCGTTGGGACAAATCCATCCGCAGGGCGACGAACCAGAATCGGTCATCCTCAGGGTAGGGTTGCATTTGCCCGAGGACGTATTCAGCCACCATGGCATAAACATCTCCAATCTGGGACCGCGGGGCAGACAGTGCTCCATTGATCCAGTCTGGCTCTGGCACCTCCCAAATCTCCCATGGTTCTGCAGGCGGTCGCACAGGTTCAAAGTCAATGTACCCGAGAGGCATGCTTTCTAGCACTTCGACAGGTTGGTCCGAGTCATTCCCGTTGTCCTGAACGTTTATGTTGTAGTTCGGGACCCCCGGCGGACGACTACTACCCGATTGAACAGTTTTGCCTTGAGGACAATTCCGTTCCCAATGGCCAACTTCGTTGCACCGGAAACACCGGTTTCCCGCCCTCCGTTCGGCCACTTCTCGTTCAGAGAGCTGGTTCGAAGCCTTGCCATCTTGGCGGCGGTCTCGAGGACGGTCTCGAGGGTGATCACGGCGAGAACCCGACTGGGCTCCTGGGCGTGAGGCCCGGTTGTTCGTTGATGCTGTTTGCGAGGACCTGTAGTCCCGATTGTTGCCAGAATTGGCTGGCGGAGGCGCTCGATGCCTCGGAAAGCGGCCTGCTCGACCTCGATCACGACGAGAGTGGTGTGGTCTCCTCGACGAGTGTGAAGCATTCGGAGCAAAGGTAACTCGATTTGAGTTACGGTTTTCATTCGACCTGCTATTCGAAGCGGCATGGCTTCGATCACGCGTGGTCAAAGATACGTTCATAGCGATTTCGACGACCTCAGCACGGGCGCGAACTTCATCCCATGAGGATGTGTCAGGATGCAAGCCGGACATCCAGAGTTCAGATTGGATATCTTTTCGAAGTCCAAACCAGAGTTTCAAGACCTGCTCTCGCTCGCTCACTTCTCCAATCGTATTAAACAGTTCCTCAAGATCATGGGTGAATTCCACGACAGATTTTCCATACTGCTTTGTCTGATCAAGCTTTTTTCGCATCTCCAGACGGTAGTTTATTGGGAAGCAGAAGTTGAAGAGTTCGACATAGAAGTCTTTGAGTTTCCACTCCTCTTCATTCATCGAGACCTTTTGTGTATAGAAATCGTAGGCCCTGTCCTTCATGTAACAGGACAGTGCAAATGCATAGCGATAAGGCTCGATGCCTGCATCTTCAAGGTAAGCTGAGCTTTCCCGAACAAATCGTTGGTAGGCGTTATTATCTGGGGTACCGTCGTACATCCGGGGCTTAAAAGCCTTGGCCGCACCCCGAGACGAACGCGACCTCTTCCTACGAGATCGGTGAGAGTGGCGACGTCCGCGTCGATGGCGAGACGAATGCTGTTTACGTCGTCCATGACGTTTGCGATGCCCTCGCCGATTCGAGTTGGGACTCAATGATGACTCATCGTATGTCGACGAGCTAACGTCCTCGGAGGATGATGGGGATGAAGAGCCTCCAGAGGGAGACTCCGTACTCGACCCACTCGACGTTCCAGAAGACGAACTCGAACTGGTGCTCGGCTCAGAGTAGGAGCTGGAACTCGAGGAGCTCGAGGGGCTACTCAAAGATCGACCTTGTCGGTGCTTCCGTTTACGAGCATCCATTTTCTCGACCCGACTGAGCGTCACCCCTAGGTAGCTGCGAGCTGGTATTTGCGCGGCGGGGCGAGCTTCTGCTGGGAGCAGGCCCTTCCCAGCTCTACTGGATTTCTTGGTCTTGTTTCGCCGAGACCGAGGTGCACGTTGCTTGCGTGTTTCGGCGGGTTGGCGAGTACTAGCCGACTGGGCGGTCAAAGCGGTCGGCTGGGGTACGATCACCACTGATCGTCCTTGAGGGGTGCGCATGGAGTCAAGCAGAGCCTGTTGGAGTGCTGGATCCCTCTCGATAGGGTCTATCCTTACTCCTCCCCACTCTCGGGGGTCTACAGCCTTACCCTTGCTGTGCGAAGGTCCTTCTCCTCGCGAAGACTCTGAGGACGAGGAGGTGGATCGTTGTCGACCTGCTGGCGGGGCCTGTCCGAGATTCTCGTATCGGCGGTTGAGGTGCTCACGCTGTTCTCGGGTGAGATTGGCTGAGGCTTGGTCAACTGCGGTATCACGCGGGACACCCCGTGTTCGAGGACCACGCGAGTGCTTTCTATGGGTGGATGTTTTCCCCTTCCGCTTCTTCCTTTTCCCGGAAACTTCAATCCACGGGTTCGGGTTCTCATCGTCGCTCGACTCGGATTCAGAGGAACGTTCACGAAGGGTAGGATCAACGTTTGGATTGAGATCGACTACGATTTCTCCCACCTCTGGACCACCGGTCAACGGCGGCGCAGACGGCGAGGGGGTCTCCTCTACTCTACCAGAGTGGATAGGCGAGGGAGGACGAGAGGCGACCACGTCACTATACGAGCGACGTACTCCAGCCTCGGAATCAGAGCGCGAGGCTCTTGCTTCCACGTCCGTGGCATAACCCGGAGGGGCGCCCTCGAGATGAGGGGGAACGTCACAAGTTGCCATCGTGGGAACGGGCGCAGCCGCCACAGCGGGTGCCGCCCCACGTCCGCGGCGAGTACGAAGTGTGTACGGAGCTCTGGTAGACATAATCAGTAACAAGAAGCTGAAGAAAAAGACTTAACAGTGAGATGTTTTTGGATTTGTTGATTTTGAGGGAAAGGGTATGTGCTGCCGGGTGCTGGGTGTCTCGGATGATCAGTCCGAGGGGTGTCCAAAGCGTCGAGGCAGCGAGGAGAGAGAAAAGCTAGAGGTTGTTGTTGTGGTAGGTGTTGAAGGCTTGTTGCGTCAAAAAGATGTGACGTCTGTGACTGCGGTGACTGGTTGGCGACCGCAGGGGAGAGACGGCACACAGAGGGATTCAAAAGACGGGGGTAAACCGATATGAATTCCCTGGGGCCTAACTATGTAGGATCTACAGTTATATACCAGTACATAGCTAAGCGAGGCAAATAGAAGCCAAACAGACAAAAGGAGCGAATGGGCCGAAGGCCAGTAGCGACGAAGGAAAAGATCGTATGGGGTTGAATCGTAGATAGGGAAAAAGATAAGATATGAAAAGAAATGATACCGAACCGTTACACTTGGGCTTCTGCTATCATGAGTATGAGTCGCACTTTCTGAGCGTCAACTTCGTCAGGAACCTTCAAAACCATTTGCCTTCGTCACGGCCAAATGCAGAGGCAAATATTTTCCAGTGAAACTCGCTATAAGTGATCTAGATGCACGTTCCCGAGGCGTGAGTGGGCGTGGTAGTGTATGGATACGCGCAACTTACAGCTGTCCTCCAGGTCATCGTTGCCCTTCCGCTCTTGTCGTTGCACTTGATGCATTCAAGGATCGGACTCACCTCGTCCATCTCCTTCGCTGACGTGGTCCTCGGATTATAGCCACACAGTTTCACAATCTCCACGTCTTCGAATCGCGAACGATTCTGATGGAACGACCAGTATTCCAATAGGTTTGGCCGGTTAGTTCAAACATCGCTGCCAGACGATCGCTCGGGTAATTTGCCACGCTCCTGCCTGAAATGCGAGTCGTCACTTGTCGTCACAGAAATACGTTACGTCATGTGACACGATCGCGTCGCATCAAGCCCCTTCCACTTCACTTTATCTTTTTCTTAACTCTCCCATCTCTCCTTACCTTACTTTACCTTACTTATTTTTCCAGCAACCAAGAGCTGACGAGGTAGTATCTTTATTACCTGAGTTGCTTATGTAACGTAGTCAGCCAATTTTATTCTCCATGCCCTACGGGGCCATACGGGCGCACCTGGACACCGCTCTAAATCTCCTCCGATTATAAGTCGAGAGCCTCATTACATAAGTACTGTCATTGAAACGCTTTGATTTGATCTGTTCTGTATTGAATTTATGTCCGACCAGCCTGTTAATTTTCGGGTTCAGCCTGTCTCTCAACTTCTTATATCCCAGACAATGGTAATGGCACTAACACAGTATGACTACACCTGTTAATTATTAATATTCTAGCTGCTCGTTCTCCGGTTGGCTCCTCGCAGCAGTGGGTGCGCTACCCAACTACTTTGTGCCCTTTACTTAGGTACAGAAATTATATTAAAATGATAAGGGAACAATCCAAAGCCAACAACTTCCAAGGACGGGACCCCGGCCCGCCAAACGTACTCCATCATAATCAATAAAACTCGATTCATTATTAACGTACTCCATCATGAAACAAAGGTCAAAATCTACTCGAGGTGTGTTAAGACCTGACCACCAGAGTGTCCAGGCAACTCTGGAATCTGAATGACAAGTAACAACATTGATATTCATTGTTTTAGAAGGATAATTAAAGTACGACCTCTCATGCTAATAGGACACGAAGCATGAACAACATGCGAACTCAGGTCAAGACACTTGATAGTCCTTCAAGCTCATAATCCAACAAAGAGTAGAATGCAGATCAGCATACAGTTGCTGCACAAATCAATTCGTATCCATCGCGGTCTCTACAGGCGGGGGATTCTCCTTCTCAGGCCGAGGGGGCCACAGGCGGTACAGGGAGATAGGCTTCTCAAGAATGTCCACGACAAAGTCTTCATCTGTTACCTCTGACCGCTGGTGGCTGGTAAAATATGACCTCCAATCAGCGCTCTAATATACAGAGACCTGACGCAAAGAGACGCACTTCGCCTTAATATGCTTTGGAAGATCCACACTATTGCTTTTCTTCTTGCAGTGGCGGCATATCATAACATCGGCATTGGGCTGGGCCCGAGCTCGCTCTTGGTTCTCCTGCATGCGCTCTCTAACGAGGGTGGCCTCATGGTCATCAAGTAAGACCCATTCGGGTTCCTTGCCCAGGACTGGTCCGTACTTGCCATGGTCATCGTTGATGTGGACCATCTTGACGCAATACCAACAGAAAAGAGGTGTCAGCAGTGGATCTGCATCAGAATGAAGCCAGAACTCACAGCATAGGACCAGCGAATCGTCGCGCGTCCTGTGCGAGGATTGTTGCATGTAAGGCATTCGAAGATGGGATCAAGCTCGTCGAGCTCTTGGGCAGTTGCCCGCGTTGCGTCGAGTCCGCACAGCTCAACGAGGTGGGTCATCACAGGCAGGGTCTTCGCATCGAAAAATATCTTCTTCGTAAAGTTCCACGTAACTTGACTAATTGCGGCCTTCACTGCTCGCGTTTCGGGGTCGACAGAGTCATCATAGCTATAACCCATCTGTCTGGCGCACCTGTGCACAAGAGCTACACTAGGCGTCATGCTGGAACTGTGCCTGGTGTATTCTCCATGGTGAGAGCATCCATTGCAGGAGAAAAGGGATGTAGCTAGATGGAGAACTGTGGCGGGGTCAAATTCATATTCTGGGCATGATTTCTTGATGAGGTCGATCAATTTGGTTTCCACATCTGTTCGCCACTCTGCAACGAGTTGCTCAAACGATTGTTGAATAACTTCCAAGTTTTCTTCCGCGAACTCCGCGCTACGAGGATCGCTGAGGACGATATCGCGGACGACAGGGTTGCTGAACAAATCCGCCGTGTTGGGATGAACTGAGTTGACTGGGAGGGTTTCCATGTAGACCTCGTACACCCGCTTCAACAGAGTTAAGCGATCTTGATAGAGGACCTTCTTCTCATGAGTAATGCGTTTCTCCTTGAGACTCTCCATAATTTCATTTAAGTGGTCCTCTAAACTTGCAAGCACTACGTCATGAAAATCAGGTGTCGTCGATTTTTTTGACAGACAAGAGCATACCGCGTTCGTTTATTTCCTTCTGGCAGGCCTTAACGACGACGGGGTCATCTTGAGGTGGATCATATATTGAGGGCCTAAAGCCGAGCTCTTCCTGCCACCCCATTTTCTTTAGGTGCTCCACGACGCTTGGATAACGATGAGGTACTCATTAAGAAAGCATGAATAGAAAGTAACATACAGAGCCTTGCGTTCTTCAATAATGGAAGCCTTTTCGGCTTCGCGACTTTCCAAGAGTCGGGAGTACCAGACTGTACACTCCTCGCCATGCTTGAAAAATAGGTGTGAATGAGAGCCACAACAATTCGGAATATATACTTACTCTGACCATAGGCCTCCGTTCGTTCACTCTTTCCTCCAACCACTTCGCCTTCTCTTCAGCGCTTTTCAAGGCAACATATTCCTCGCGCCAGCGCCTGTCGGTTGAGATGCAGTACATAGTTTTCTTGCGAGTGTAGCCACCTTTGCGAGGACTCGTGAGCATTCATTACCACCTGATCGAAAGTGAACAAACCTTGTCTCCTGCAGACCACGACACTTGGAAGCAGGCGGGCTAGTACCTCTGGGTACCCGCGTGAATACCCGAACGAATTCTCCTCGGAAATAAAGCTACGGAAGTGTTATCGTCGGGCGTAAAGCAGACCAAAAAGAACGCTACCGTTTTTCGAGACACTTCGTGCAATAGCGAACTCGTCCTGACCACACGATATGGTGGGTGCTCAGGTTGCGCTGGCAGTCCTACAAGCTTCGTTATTAGTTGAATCTACTTAACAGAGGAAGCAACACACATAGCAGCATTTTCCCATCGCCAGCTCAGCATACTGTGGCTCAGTCAGATCGTCTGGGCAGTTGGGCAGGCCGATGACGTTGGAACGAGCTTCCTTCCATACGGACATTGAGGAGCGGCTCATGAGAATGCCGCGGAGAGCCTTGGTGGTCCGGGCGAGATGCAGGAGGTCGATGGGGTTGAGCTGTCCAAATATCTAGGAGAAGTCAGGGGTCTATGACAGAAATTGTGGCGTTGCAGCACACCTCGTAAAGAATATCCATCGGCATGTCCACCACATCCTTCAAGAGACCACGCATTCCTCTCGGCTTCTTCGCTGGTTGCGGCTCGTCATTCCTCGTTTTCTTGTTCTGGGGAGGCTTCCGTTTCCTTCCTCGCGGTTTCTTCTCTTGCTCAGGGTCCTCCTCGACGAATTGAAACTCTTCATCCTGTTGATTGTCTTCCTCTTGAGTATCGTCTACTTTGGCTGGAGAGTCCTTTAATCGGGTCGAGCGACGCTGCATGCTGGCGGTCGTTGGGAAATAGGAATGGAGGGGTAAGTATGTATGGTAGTGGTTCAGTTCAAGAAGCATCGGTTGTCACTTGATGGCCAAATCAAGAAAAGTAGATCACGTGTTGTAACGTGTTTGTGACTCAACGCGCCTTAATTAGCGTGCGACGCGCTGGTCGCGAGTCATTCATTCCGAATTCGTACGGGAAATACGAATGGTACTTATTGGGAAGGCTAACTTTATTTGGATTTTGGTGACAACTAAAAAATAAACGAGAAAAAATGGCTCATAACGCTCGACGCTTGAATGAAAATAAATTATGAATAGTGGTCGTTTATTCACCAAGGAAGCTTCGCGCGCTGTAGCCTGTCTGCCTTCGATATTGACCATTCTTCTTGAGGGGAGTCCCAACTTCCTTATAGCCAACACCGTGAACACCCTTCGCGTGTCAGTTGTGTCGAGCTCGCCGGCTTGTTTTAATTTCAATCGCCCCGAGGTCTTTCAAGTTCTTCGCAGCCGATGAAACACGCAAACTTCGGCGCTGACTTGTCGACTGTCCACTACTTATTGAACATCACCATAGAACCATCGGTGACTCTTCTTGCGTGCCGGACGGGTAAGTAGACGTCTATGTGCTCGCGCCTTTCAAGAATTTCTTTAACGTCAAATCCAATCATACGGGGAATAATTAACGGTTTCACCGGAGGAGTCACTCATGGAGATACAAGCGGAGCAATTCCACGATTAGCACCGGCGTTAAAATACGCCTCCGGACAATTTCCGTGGTGCGAGCCTGGAGATCGATGGCCCGTGCCTTCTAGAGGGGTGATGAAACTTCAATATGCCCTACGGACGCGGGAGCAATTTGGGAATTTCCCGTTTCCCGTCTCATAGCGCCGCGCCAGCTTGCCTGACGAGACTTCCAATGATGACAGCATGCTTCTCATGCGTTACCTTCCTTGTGAGCACTGAGAAATTCCAAAAAGCGCGGTTCCGACTTGACTACCTCCCAACGCGCGTTCTCTCGTTAGCGGGGTGCACAAGTGACACCAAAATGACATGACAATTATCATTTACTATCGTAGGAAAGCCCATTTAGAAGAGCTACAGTATGCTATGCAAGACTAACTAATTGTACTGTAATAAAAATGCAGATGCAATGGTGGAGAAATCGAAGAGTGGAACGTGGTACACGAAAATGATCAAGCTCAAAGTCAGCATTTACCAAGGGACAGTTTCGCCGTCAACTTTGAGGAATTCTCCGCCTTGCTTCTCGCGCGTCGAATTGTCGATGAGGTTGACGAGCGCGACCGAGGCTTCTTCGACCGACATCATCATCTCGTCTTGTAGGCTACCCATAATGCCCGTTTTGTCCATTACTCGGACCTTCGAGCCTGCAGAACAAGAAGCGTGTCAGAACCCTGGAACACTTTATGAGCGCAGATCAAACTGACCCATATCTGTGTTCACGAGGCCTGGTGCGAGGGGGAAAGCCACTGGATGAAGTACACAACGCGTCAATGCCTGAGGGCAGGGAATAATTGAATTGCTTACCCAGCCATTCATTTTCGTAGTGAATCTTGCGCGTCAGGAAATTCATGGCGGCTTTGGAAGCGCCATAAGCAGTGAAGCCAAGCGGCGCGTGGATGAGTGCCGTTAGGCTTCCTGCGCCCGAGGAAATCGGGACAAACTTCGGCGTCGACGTGCTGGCCTTGAGCAGAGAAGCGAGGGCTTGGAAAAGGACGAGGACGCCCGTCGTGTTAACCTTTCATAAAACTGAGTTGCAAAACCAAAGCGAATGTCAAAGAGAAGAACGAACCTCCATATGTTTCCGGAAGATGTCGATGGGCGTCTCATCAGCATTTCCCATGTACTCGATCGTCCCTAATAGGAAGGAGGTGGGCGTGAGTAGACGCTGTAGCAAGAAAACGAAGATACTCACCAGCATTACCGATGACGACGTCCAAGTATCCATGCTTGTCTTGGATGGTCTTCGCAAGCGCTTGGTTGACGGCCTCGTCACCCGCAACGAATGGTACGATTTCTATCTTGCCAGGGAACTTGGTTGAGAGTTCCTGTAGCGAGCTCGCGTTTGCGGTATCCCGAACGCCGGCATACACGACGACGTCCTTGTGTCTCGTTGCGAGCTCATGAACAAGACCCAAGCCTATAGCGACGAGAATATCAGCCAAAAATTCCTGACGAAGCTCAAGTCCCCTAACTTACCGATGCCGCGGTTGGCGCCAGTGACGAGGTAGACTTTGGTGGCGGACATGTCAAGGGATTAAGGGAGTTTGAGAATACACACAAGAAGAAATGAGGGAGCGGCCCCCGAAGCTAGGCTTGAGCTGAAAAGGGAGGAGAATTGGGGAGTCGCCTCTGCATTTCCTGGACCTTTTTATGTGCTTCGGCTGTAATTTTAATGAGAACGACCGCTTGGACCCGTCGACTTTTACTTAGAGCCGGCAAATTTAGAATGGTGGTCTTGCCGACAGGGTTGACTATCCTTGTTGGTGTGAGACACCGAGACGTCACCACATGCTATTCGCATTAACCCGTAGACGCCGAAAGTCGAACAATAAGATCCCCATATTACCTCCTGTTTTGGGAAATCAGGAGAGCCGAATTTTGTCCAGGACTTGGTGGGGTCCAAATGAATGAAATCCAGCTAGTTAGAATTCGCAGAACAAAAGAAATAGCTGCCCAGCTGCGGCCGACGTGTCGCTCTTGAAACATTTTAAGCTGTAAGCGCGGCCATGAGGGGCAATTTATGAATGTGGGAAAGAGGCGCAACACGCCGTCCGTGATCTGTGCGTGATCTTAGGAGGGTCGGGACCGCGAACGACATCCACGGAAGTACGTACATATTTCACGTCGACCTTCTCGCACTACGGCATGCAGAGGTTTAATTTCCTTCCCTTCGGGGCAAATCGCTCCGCAAGACAATGCGAGTTCTGTTCTACAACATGCATTTTATCACGAGTACTAAGAGAAAATCTTCTAAAACCACATTGACTTTACCTACAACTAGAACTACCAAAAGAGACAAACTTGGATTTGCACCTCAAAAGCCCAAACGCGTGAAAACGATGAAAAATGGGAACAGAAATATAGATAAAATTGTATGTAATGACACAAACACATAATTTCGTGCTTCGACGATTGGAGGCGGGATGATGACACTAGAAGTACAAGCGCACGGGGGGTACACTTGGAATAAGATATATGAAATAAATAAGGTGACGGAGCAAAGTGACGGAGGAGTGGCAACGGAACTCAAAGATATGGGCGCGATGCCATCTTGAGAGGTGAGCAGAACATGACGAAGAGGAAGGGATTGAGGCCATCATTGAACGAATGGAAGACAATAAGAAAGAGGCTGAAGAGAGGCATGTGGGGGCAGATAATCAGGCCAAGGAGAGCCGCCGATTGAATGCGAGGCCGAAAACGGTTGTGCGTGAACTCCGGTCCGAAGCGACATTCCAAGGTAACAGGGACGCGAAAAGCGAAAGTGGGCGCCGAAAACCGTTAGAAGACCCTGTAACGAAGGATAAGCTCCAGTGGCGTATCGCGGTGTCGTGTCTCCCAAGAGGTTTCGGCATGGCATGCGCTCAGATGACCTCCTGGCGGGTGATGCTGTCAATACCTTCATGATCGAGCAGGCAGCCTCCTTCCTCCTCTTCCTCTTCCTCTTCGTCGTGATCGTCATCGTCGAGGGGAAGGGCCGTGCATCCGCCATAGAACCTCACATCGTCGCTGGACCCATCCTCGTCGTCGAAGGACCACTCCTGTCCGTCTTGCATTGAGACATCGTCGGTCCCATCGCCTCCGCGCAACTCATAGTGTTCGTATTCATGCAACATCTCATTCGCCTGCCATTGCTCCTCTTCAGCTCCGTTCATCCAAGGGTCGTCCCACAGGTCTCCGATCCGAGCCCTCTTCTTCGTATCCCGGACTAGAAGGCGGCTGACGATTCGCCGAGCACCTTGACTCTTCACTAGACGAGGACCAACGAGCTCTTCTTCGTCCTCTTCCATGTGGCGATCAACCTCGTTGGTCGGTATTGTCTCGTCTGCACCATCCGCATCATCGCTGGGCCAAGTCCACTCGCCGCGCGCGATGCGCATGAGCCAATGCCTCCTCTCTACTGCGCTCGTGTGACCTCCATGGTAACCCACACCACGCTCGCCACCGATCTTGGCCTTTACATCACCATCGGTGCTGACACCTTCGCCGAACGGTAAGTGTCGTCCGACAAGCGCATATAGGACGACTCCACAAGCCCAAGCGTCCGTCTTGCGAGCATCGTACCCGTCACGACCGCCAGTTACGAGCTCGGGTGCAGCATAAGCCTCACTGCCGCATCGTGTTGACAGCAGCTCAGCATCGCCATTGGCGTCGATCTCGACGAAGCGTGACAGGCCGAAGTCAGTCAACTTGATGAACGGAGCTGGGGGTGGAGGAGGAAGGCCAGGGTTGGCCTAGGCGATGTTTCAGCCAAGGAAGTGAAGGCCGGAGTGGTCATGAGGATGTCTTGGCAGAGTAAGTGGTCGAATACATGCGAGATAAATAACGACACTGACTCTCAAGCTTGATATCCCGATGAACCAGCCCAACGCCATGCATCCACCCAACCGCCTTGCACAATTCACACCATATTCTTCTCAAGACTGACTCGCCTGTAAGGGATGCAAGTATGAAGTTATTACGTAGAACAAGAAAACGTCAGGAGCTCACCAAGCTTTCCCCAAGCAACATCGCTGTTAACCAAGCCCAGGAGATCACCACCAGGAAGATACGGCAAAACGAGGATGTGGTGGCTCGACGTTGAAAGGTGAGCAAGTAGCGGGGTGATATTAGGGTGCGAGATGTGCTGTGCAAAGGGTCAGAACACGTTTGATCAGTGTGTCGTGGAAGATGTCGGGAAAGCAAGCACAGCGACAACCACACGCCAAGTCTATCTGAATCAACCCCGTTACCGTCATGACATCACATCACGGAAGGGAGTGGTTGAAGGTAGTCGGCAAGGTACACCCGCCCAAGGCGAGGTAGAAAAGTTTACATAAAACCAGTGCTTTTGTTCGCACCACAACCCACATCCAGCCAAAGCCCCCAGGATATACAAAACACTCACTTTCAACACTTCAACTTCCCTGACGAACCCCACTCTTGTACGCTCCTCCTCTTCTCTCTCTCGTCCATGAACTGCCTTTGCCTTCCGTGGCGTCATCTTCACAGCTACCAGCCTGCCTTTGCCCTTTTTGTTCAAGCTGGACTGCCGCGACAAACTCGCTGTAAGGCCGACATCTGGGACGCTCAAACCGTCTTCCGACCCTTTCCTAGCACCTTCTGAATCTCGCGGCACTCCCATCTCTCCGTCTCGCTCGTCTAGATAAGCCCGCCCCAGTCTAAACGCAGGCCGTGTCCCTCGAACGCGTTCTCGGAACTTCTTCATACTTGAATCTCGGGATAACGTCGTATCTTGGCTCAGAGGTAGTCTAAAGCTGGAATTTCTAGACGGTGGGGTCGAACGCAAACTGGAGTTGCGGGAGATATCGCCGGCAATGGACGGCAGAGACCGAATACTCGAGTTGCGAGATAACGCAACGACATCGGCCGATGGGGATGATTTGATGCTCGAGTTGCGGGAAAGGTGGCTATCATTGTTGGAAGGCGAGGTTGAGAGGAGCGGTATCGACACAGGCGATAAGGCGAGAATGCTCCTCAAACCCTCTCGTAACCGACTCGGAGGACGCTTATCTGGTTTGTTGTTCTGCGCATTGCTTGGCTGGATTGCCGCTGGTGTTTCTGGCACTGCGATGCCTCGATCTCGCCGCGCTTCCGAGTCTCTTTCACGGTCGCGTCCACTGGCCCTTCTTCGTAGATCCCTGACGCTTTTCTTCGACACGAGGGTGAGCGGTACAGGGCTGAGGTCCTCTGCAAGCCACACGGACGAAAATGCGCCGTGACCGAGGCAGCGTTGAAGCCGCAACGTTGGAGCAGGCGTGGAATTTGGGTGGGTTTCCAAGTCAGTCGGTCCAGAAGTTGATGAAGAAGCAGCAGGCGCGGGGCTTTCGCTCTCGCTGAATAAGCCTGCAATGGACAAAGATAAGGTTATTTTTTTAGAGGAAAGTGGCCAATCGATTTACCCGATATTGAAACATCATTGGTTGGAGTAGGTGTGCTACGATCGTCATGTGAGCCAGAGGCCGGTGCAGTGACGGTGAATGTCATAGAGAGAGGTGATACTGGTAGAGAGGGTGGATCGGAGATCGGCAGCGGTATCAGGCTACCTGGTTGCGGTTCCTTGTCTTCCCTGTCATCTTCTTCCACCGGAAGCGGTTCAGGTTTCGTTCTCTGTTCCGTCTGAGGTGCGAGGAGTAGACTCCGCTCAAAATGAAGCAAGGCAGGTTCGTGGTCTGAAGGTTTTGGCGTGGACTCGTCCTGATCTTCTTTCTGGAAGTGAGGCACTATCGTGTCCTGTCTGTGAGGAGGGCGAGGTGTTATCGCGGAGGGAGGAGGAGTCGGCAAACGATTCTCGGCGAAGGAGGGGATGAATGCCGAATCTGACCCCGATGACGAGTTGCGTTCATGAGTGCGTCGTTCGATGTCGTTGGCGTCAAGGGTGTGGAATTGGACCTGGTCCGGACTGCGCTGTGCTGTGGACGTGTATCGCGAAGGAAAGATCCGCGAGAGATTGAATGTGCTGTGTTTGACGGGCGGTATTGAGGGAGGAGGGGGAGACGGCGGGCGAAGGGGTGTAGAGAAAAAATCGGCCGTTAGTGAGCGAGGCGGCTGAGCTTTTTGGGACGTTGGGGCAGGTGGAGTGGCCACAGGTGATGGAGGGCGCGTTGAAAATGGGGTCGCAAAGAAAGCGTTGGTCTTCGAAGTCGGTGGCGAGGACGACGACGCGGACGTAGAGGAGGTTATATCGGAGAAAGTCGAAGATAATGAAGAGGTGCTGGATCCGGAGGAGCGGGATCGAAACGAGCCTGCTCCAGGCATTGGCGGGCACTGCAGGTGAGCTGAAGACTGTGTCGACATGACGGCCGGCGTCGTGGGGCTGGCGAATGGAGGTTTTGGTCAGAGACAGTCTGTGAGTGACAACTCCATGGCACGGAACCAAGTCAGAGTCAAGGGTCAAAAGGAACCCAAACATACGAACATCGTCATGCGTTTCGGCGCCACGTGCATTCCGGCCTTCCCAATAAGAAAGCGAGTCACCGGAACACGAAACGAAATGGATACCCGTTCCGCTTTCCTTCGGACAGGGTCCTTCATCAGCCTTCGAAATTTCGGAGAAACGCTGGTGGTACCATGGCCTTCCTGTATATACAAACAAGAGACATCCAACTGGATTGCCATGAATCGATCTGTAGGTTCAGGACATGGCTTTTGCGGAGGCAAATCGCTCTCGATGATCGCAGGCGATATTTCACTAGGCATTTTGCAACGACCAAGCTAGACTCGCTACCAATGCCGATGCGGTGTCCAGTTTGTCAGATCAACTACTCAGCTTGCGGCATCTTCAGAAGGGCTATCAGCACTTTTGAAGACCTGGAAATGTTAATAAACCGTGAAGCCAATACGCCGACCTTAGTCAGTGGACATCAGTAAGCCGCATGGTCGTAGTCTTCTGTTGCACGAGTGAACATCAGTTAAAAATTCATTACAGACACTCAGGGTACTCCTAGAATTTGAGACAATAAATCAGGTGTGAGGAGGCGTCAGAGCACAATTGGTTTAAAAAGCCACTCGCCTCGTCCAGAGGCGTAAGACAAGGCCACCCCGGCGAGTTTTCAGGAGTATGGAGGGTTTGCGGTACGTGTTTTTAGTGGGGATATGGCGGATAATCAATCTGCCATGTTGGAGGGCCTGTGCAAAAGTGGAAGTCGAGGAAGTCCGCTGTGGATCCCAAGTCGTTCGAGCCTCCTTATTAGCTCGCTGTGCATGCACGGCATTATTTGGTCGCATATAACAATACTCCAGCTGGTTGGATGTTAGGAAGAAGTTACAAATGTCACGGTCTACTCTAGCCTCGACGCGTCGAATTTGTGTCATCACATGATCGGCCTCCTCAAAAACTGCCTCCTGATGAGATTAGCACGCATAACTTATAAGATAGGTCTTTCACGATACTCGAATAGTGAGAAAATAGCGCCACCGAATATATTAGCTGTTTTGTTGTCTCGGAGGAATAAAGTTCAAGTTCGCGGCTAGGGCCAAACCAAAATGGAAAAACCTGGGTATATGCGCCACACAAGCAGCCAAGATCTCCCAAAACCGAAAGTCATCACGATACAAAACGAGGAAAGACCTTTGCGACGTATTTAACACAGATAGCAACACAGATAGCAGCTAGTATACATTGAGACATGTAGTAAAAATATAAATAACCCAGCCATCGATCCCCAACCATAGATAACCTGCGAGATTGTGTATGGCCTATCCGTCACCCGCGCTGAACAGGCTTCAACTTCAGCGGCATCTTATTACCTGCAGAATAGGGTTCCGACCGAAGCAAAGGACGCTTCGCAATTGACATTAAGTCGGAAGGGGGGACGGCCAACTCGAAGTCGAAGGCTTTGACTAGCGTAAACAAAAGTGCTTTCATCCTATCGTATCGGAAGTTAGCAAAGATCTACGCAACGCTTATGAGATGGGACCTACTCAGCAAGAGAAAGGCGATATCCAATGCACGCACGGGGTCCACCGAGGAAGGTGAGGAGGTTGCTCCAGACACCCGGAATGACCGACGCAGCCTCAGGCGTATGTTCCCAGCGTTCCGGGCTATCGAAAACACAAATGTCAATGGAAGATGCTCATAGATAGAAACTGGAGAGATAAGAGGGCGTACCGGAACTCCGAAGCATCATCACCCCATAACGCCTTCCGGCAATTGACAGCTAACAGGGGAATCGCCATCGTTTGACCTTTGCGAATCCTTATCTCATGCACCACCTGTCCGTTCGCGCCTTGCACGGGCTCGCTAAGCGGAAGAATATCGTCCTGAACTGCAACGCGAATTGTCGATGGTACGGGTGTATGCAGTCGGAGAGTTTCTCGGACCAACATATCGAGATAAGGCAAGGCATTGAGTTCTTCCATGGTGGGGTTGTCGATCTCCATGGATAGCACCTCGTTGCGCAGCTTGGACTGGATTTCGGGGTGCTGTGTCAACTCAAATAGCGCCCATGTCGTCGCCACACTATGTTGCGGGTCAAAGCAGTAACAACAGTCTGGACATTGAGGGGGCATACCTGGTTGTTTCGTGCCCGGCAACCATGAAAGTTGGCACCTCTTTCTCAAGTTCAGATAATCTGGCGGCCGCATCTCAAGTCCCAATACTCACGGGAGACCACATCGTCATCTGACATCCGCTGGGCTGCCGGTAAATCCGTGGCCATGTTAGCTCTCAGTAGCAAAGACAGCAGGTCCTTCCTATCCCACGAGGCCTTCTCTGCTGCCCCGTTCTCGGCGGAAAGGGCTGCCCGACTATCCTTCAACAGCTCATTTCCGATCCTTGTCATCGTCTTTGTAGCCTTGTTGGATTCCTCGTCTTGCTTATCGGGCTACAATCACATTGCCGTAAGATGAAAATAAGAACGGGACGACATTCTGCCACGTACGAGGACGTGTTTTAAAATAGGCCGCGTCCATGGGATCAACCCTCTGACAATCTGGCGGATAGACATCCGGCTGCCTGACCGAAAGATGACAGTAAACGCTTGATGCAATTCATCGTGTTCGGGTTCGCTGGTCAAGGCGTTGAACTTGTAGTCAAATCCTGGAGAGAAGACTGAGCATGTCTTAAATAAAGAGACGGAGATAGACGTACCAGCGAGCCCAATAACATCGAGTGTCGTTTTGCTCAACCAATACAGAACATCAATCTGACCATGGTTTTGTTCCTTCTTGCTTTCTTCGAGCAGGATATCTCGAAGCTATCAAATAATGAGCACATGCAAGGTATTTCTTCCAAGATGAGAGGCATACTTCGACACCCTTGTCAATGAATATACCAACCATCTCCCGGATTTGTGCCGGACCAAATGCAGGGTTCTTGTCTCTGCTTCAGAAGTGTATGGTTCACATATGAGCTGCAGCGCGCACCATGATCTTTCTCTATAACATTTTCAGTTCGGGGCAAATACAAAACGAGGAGATTGGAAAGACATACCTGTTGTCGATGCTTCTCTCCTTCAACGACCACGAGCCCGTTCCCTAGAATCGTCCGCAGATTATGGCGAACCGCATCGGGCTTTTGATAAATCATATTGTTCATGAAAATGTGGTTCAAGGCCTTGGGATCGGTCGTGTAAAGACGATTCATCTACGGCCCAGGTGTCATTTCAGCTAGCTGAGGGAAATAGGAATGGACGGAGGCCCCGGCAAAATTCACCCCTGCGAAGCCCTTGAACTTGAATGTCGGTCCATATTCTTCGACCCACTTCTGCTGTTCGATCATGTCCTCCTGTTCATTGGCGTCAGGTCATCGAGTTCATAGATATGATATGCAACCAACGTACCGCTTCCAGTATCTGCTTCATGTGTCCGAATAGAAAGTGGTCGCTCGAAGGACCACGAAGGGCGTGTAAGGGCGATGTCCATTCATACCAGACAACGCGGGAGATCTTGAAGGTGACGTATACGACAGAGGCGGCTGCAAAGCCAACGACTAGTTGTTGATAGGTCATTTCGAGAGGCCAGCGGTTGCAAAGGATCGCACGAGGGCAATCGAGGCGCTGAAATTCCGCGTCGTCGATCTCTGGTGCGGGACGGCAACAGCCTCAGTGTTTCTTTTCTGGTTGGTTTACGTCTATGGCAAGCGCGAGAACGCAGACGACATCGTCACTGCGGCGCAGGCACGTCCCGGGTGTCTCGGATCAGGGCTCCATTGGCTCTCTCGGATACGCCTTCGAACAACCGACGAGATTGAACACGCAAAGCTTCGGCATCCATGCCACCAGCCATGTCACGTTCACGAACCCACAGTGAATCGGA
This sequence comes from Cyclocybe cylindracea, assembly GCA_013376435.1. Classification (NCBI taxonomy): domain Eukaryota; kingdom Fungi; phylum Basidiomycota; class Agaricomycetes; order Agaricales; family Hemipholiotaceae; genus Cyclocybe; species Cyclocybe cylindracea. The sequence continues at coordinate 530,751 of MPNV01001270.1, forward strand.
GCAGTACTTATCGAGGCCGTCTGCGACTTTCGATCCCGACACGAAGATCTCTAAAGAACAATCGCCTCGATGGCCGTCAAAGAGCTTTTGGTTTCGTTCCTAGCAACCATAGTTGCATATTTCGTCTTCAAGACCTTCAAGTTCCTCTACGCGGAATGGACTTCACCTCTGCATGCCCTTTACGGCCCTCCAAGCACGAGTTTCATTTACGGCAACATAAAGGAGATATCGGATGCCGTACGTTGCTGGCAAATACCCTCTCCGGCTCCACTGAATGGGGGTATCAATAGGAGAACTCGGTGCTTCATGAGAAGTGGGTGGAAGAGTATGGTCCAACACTCAAGTACAAGGCTTTCTTTGGGGTGAGTGGCCGCGTTTAACTGGCGTGGAGTTTACTCACCGTGGTGCAGATGAACCGCCTGTATACCACCGACCCGAAAGCCCTGAACCACATTCTCATGAACAGTATGATCTATCAGAAGCCTGAAGCGGCTCGGTATAACCTCAGTCGAATTTTGGGAAACGGTGTTCTGGTCGTCGAGGGCGATAAGCATAGGCAACAGGTACGTTTCATATATTTCGTATCAGGCCCGCGACTAACTGCGGGCTGCAGCGGAGGATTATGGTGTGTTTCAAGGTCGTTCGTTTCGAGTCTTCTTCAACTATGGTTATCAGAATCCTGCATTTGGTCCTGCACAAACACGGGAGTTGACTTCAATCTTCATCGAGAAATCCATTGAACTGCGAGATATCTGGGCCACGGAAATCAAGAAGCCTGAAGTCAACCAAATCAATGTGCTCTCGTGGTTGAGTCGGATGACGTTGGATGTGATTGGGCTAGCTGGTGCATCTTGACTCTTCTTGTGTGTCCTCATGGACTGACAGCTTCCTGCAGGCTTCGACTACAAGTTCAATGCGTTGACGACGGACCCCAAGAAGAACGAACTCAATCGAGCGTTTTCAGTCCTCTTCACGCCTGGAAACAGGATGGCTCTGCTGCCGTTGATCAAATCCGTGTTTCCGTCATCACGACCCATTCTGAAATACATCGTATGTTTTCTTCTTTTTATCTAGTTTTGCACTCAATCCTCGGGTGCTCCAGCCTGAAGAAAGAGCAGCCGAAATGAGAGTCGCCAGCGAGACCATGAATCGAATCGCAGCTGAACTATTACGAGACAGCAAAGCGGCGATTTATTCGGACAACGGCAAGGTTGATAAATTCTCGTGGAAGGGCAAGGACTTGTTGTCGTTGCTAGTGAGAGCGAATATGGCGACAGACTTGCCTCCGAGCCAGCGAATGACGGACGAGGATGTTTTGGCTCGTAAGCGTCGACGTTACTTTTTTGTTTGGTGGTATTTTATGTCTCTTGCAGAGGTACCGACGTTCCTAGTTGCTGGACATGAAACAACGAGGTGAGTGGAAGGACGTGCTCCACGAACTCGTTGGTGATGTCTTGTGCAGTACCGCTACGACCTGGGCCCTGTATGCCCTTTCTCTGCGCCCCGACGTGCAAACCAAATTGCGAGACGAACTCCTTGCTGTGGGTACCGACAACCCGACGATGGACGAGCTCAACGCTTTGCCCTACCTCGACATGGTCGTGCGCGAGACGCTACGTGTGCACGCCCCCGTTCCATCGACGATCCGTGTTGCCGTCGAGGACGATGTCCTGCCTCTCAGCATTCCGGTGGCGGCGAAGGATGGCAGTGTTCTGCGGGAGATCCGTGTGCAGAAGGGCCAGACGATGCTGATCCCGATCCTGGCGATGAACAGGGCGAAGACGATCTGGGGCGAGGACGCGATGGAGTTCAAGTGAGTCTTCCTCGAAGATCGAGCGTCGGTGTTCCTCATGGCGTGTTCTCAAGGCCCGAGAGATGGGAAAAGGTGCCGGAAGCGGCCACGGCGATTCCTGGGGTGTGGGGCAATATGCTGACTTTCCTGGGCGGCCCGCGAGCTTGTATCGGGTATCGGTTCTCCCTTGTCGAGTGCGTATTGGGATGTCTCTCCACAGTGACTTATTAACTCTGGCGCCATAGGACAAAGGCGATACTCTTCACTCTCGTAAGAGCATTCGAGTTCGAACTGGCTGTGCCCGCGGACGACATCATCAAGAAGGCTACTGTTGTACAGCGACCTATGCTGAAATCAGATCTTGAGGCCGGCAACCAGCTGCCCTTGAGACTGAAGCCCGTTCAGCGCAATTAAATGGCACGAAGAGCAGAGGATAATGGATGGTGGGGTCATTATGTGATCTTTCATCTCTTCGCACCCTGTGCAAGAAGCGTGATATGTATTTTTCTTCTATCTCACCTTCTAGGCCGCATTTATTTATACCTTCTTTTTTCCAAGCCCAGCCGTGTAATTTCTTTGTCTGCATCGAATAGGATATTCTCAATTCCTCCATGATAAGAATCCCTTGTCGTCACAGGCCTGCCAACTGTCTTCTATTTGACTCGCACGCCGTGGTCTTCTTTCATTGCTATTTGTCAGCTGAACAACTAATAGCACCCATGGACAAGCTTCTCGGACGGCACACTGCATTTGAGAGCTGCCTATTTCAAGCCACCCAGTCGAGTATCCTCCCTTATTGCACTCTCATCTAGCGTACGGTGAGTCATGGATCCTCGAGAGGTGCTAGTAATTGTTGTTGGGGCGGCTACAGCCTGCATAGCGTTCAAGATCTTCAGGCTCGTCCTCAGTGAATGGACCTCGCCACTCCGCAACATTCGTGGCCCACCAAACCCGAGTTTCTTCTACGGGAACCAAAGGCAGCTTTTTGAGGCCGTAGGTTTGACTTGTCGTTGTCGCGGATTTGACTTGACCCTGTTATTATTGTAGGAAAATACTGTTAGGGAGGAGAAGTGGATCGAGGAGTATGGATCAACCTTCAAGTACACAGGGTTCTTCGGGGTAAGCGCGGCTCTTCTCTTCGGGGCTGTCCAACTGACAAACCGTCCCTTTAGTCGAATGCTCTATATGTCGCCGACACGAAAGCAGTGAACCATATCCTAACCGAGACCCATGTGTATCAGAAGCCAGGCTGGTTACAATACATCTTCATTCGCATTCTGGGCGCTGGTCTAGTGGTCGTTGAAGGTGATAAGCATCAGAAACAGGCTTGTCGTGTCATTCTCATTATTGAGGCCATCCTGACGTTGAGATAGCGAAGTATAATGGTGCGTTTCGATCCTCGTCGCGTTGGTTCAATACCAACGCTGACGCCGATAATACTGCAGAATCCTGCCTTCGGGTCGCCACAGATACGAGATTTGACTGGAATATTCGTTGAGAAAGCTGTCGAGGTACGCTCGATTTAGCTTTAGGGCACTGTTCGCCCGTGGACGCTGACCCTTTTTTTGACGTAAAAGCTTCGAGACATCTGGCTCGAAGAGAGCATGCGCAACAAGGAAGCAAACAGCCGAATTGACGTCCTTGCCTGGTTGAGGAAGTTGACTCTGGATGTCATCGGCCTTGCGGGTATGTTATCCTCGGAACCTTCAAATGAGACTTGAAACGTTGATTGTATCGTCAAAGGATTTGGCTACAAATTCGATGCGCTCAAGACCGATTCCAATGAACTGCACCAAGCGTTTTCCACCATCTTCCGCAGTGCTAATAGGGTCAATCCTCACCAGCTGCTGAGAGGTTTTTTCCCTTTCCTTCGGCCTATCCTTGAACGCCTCGTACGTGATCTAGGTCGTTGCACCCGTCTCCTGGGTGGCTTACCTCTTTGATGTAGCCCGACAGGCAAGACGTTGCAGCACAAAATGCGATCAAGAATGCGAACAGGATCGGTAATGAGCTGATGAGGTCCAGCGAGGCCGCCCTAATGATGCACGATTCCAATGGCAAAGCGGAGAAAAACTCATGGAAAGGAAGAGATCTACTTTCTTTACTACTCCGAGCGAATCTGGCAACGGATTTGCCCCCTAGTCAGCGCATGTCGGATGAAGAAGTTATGGATCGTGCGTACGATCGAATCTTTCCTCAAGACCGTCTAATACGATTCCTAGAAATACCCACATTCTTGGTTGCTGGACACGAAACAACAAGGCATGCGATTTGGGGCTATTCTTCCCATAAAATCTCAACGTTTCGTCCAATAGTCTATCAACAACTTGGGCACTATTCGCCCTTGCTCAGTATCCTGACATCCAGGAGAAGCTACGAAGGGAGCTTTTGAGTGTGAAAACCGACTATCCATCCTTCGACGAACTGAATGCCTTGCCGTACCTCGACATGTTCGTGCGCGAGAGCCTGCGTCTCCTGGGCCCTGTCGTGGCTACTACACGCGTTGCTGTTCAGGACAGTGTCTTGCCACTCGGCAAGCCAATTCAGGGCAAGGATGGGAAGGTGCTACACGAGATATTAATTCGCAAGGGAGACAACGTTCACATTCCCGTATTGATGATAAATTCTGACAAGGAGATATGGGGAGAAGATGCTGCTACTTTTCGGTGAGTCGGATTTTCTTACTATATGTTTCTTCCAGGTGCGCTTAGAACTCCAACAGGCCAGCACGGTGGCAAAACATACCCGAAGCTGCTTCGGCTATCCCTGGTGTATGGGGTCATCTGCTCACCTTTATCGGAGGGCCTCGGGCCTGCATTGGGTTCCGCTTCGCACTTGCTGAGTATGCAGTCTGGCCCAGTGTCCGAACTTTCTCATATTCTGATTATCTCCACACATTTTCAGGATGAAGGCCCTACTCTTCACGCTCGTCAGAGCTTTCGAGTTCGAGTTGGCGGTGCCCGTTGCCGATATCAAGTCATCAGGGCAGAGGCCTTCCCTTCGTTCGGAACCCAGTGTAGGAGTGCAAATGCCTCTCAAACTGAAGGCATTCCAGCACAATTGAGTCTTTATACTAGGCTGTCGATTCGAAACAGATATATCAAGATTGTTTACATTTGTCTCCGTCAGAGGCTCCTTCGTCGACTGCTTTTAAGTTCAAACCTCCTTTCACAGGTAGCATCGATAGAGAAAACATCAATAAGGAACGGTGCTTCAAGGCCGGGTAGAGGAGGGCATTGAGTCGATGTGCCGGAGGATTCGTATGGAGTTGATGTTTGGATCGCCTTGAGCAGTGGCGGCGACGGAAAAACCACACGACGCGTCTCGCTTCGGGAAGTTGGGTTGGGAACCATATGCCTGGCCATCCCGTCAATGCGCCCGAAAAAACACGTTATGTCCGAAGGCAGCGCGTTCTCCATTGATTGTTTTCTAGAGCCTCAGATGATTTGTGCAAGGGTTGTGTGCTAGGAATCCCCTCGGAACCGAGATCCAGGACGAACCCGCATAGCGAACTTGGAATCCCAAGGGCGTCGAGAATGCCCTCGTTGGGGTCGCCGATGTCGATAACAGGAGAGAAACGCGCAATTCGGCGATGATGATGCTCGCAGATGAAGAGAGGGGTTAGCTTCTTCATGTGAACCAGGTTAAACAGGGATGGCGACATCGAACCAACCAGTCCTGAAAAAAAAGGTGGCACATTGACACTAGCAGAAAAGGGGTAAGTACTCACGATCAAATTTTATGGCAAGCATCTGGAACGTATTTCCTATTCGTGTCCATGTTGGTCTGTCTCGGATTGCACCGTTGAAATGCGTGGTCCAAAATAGAGCGAATAACGAAGACAGGGCACATTCTAGGAGGGGAACTGGCTTTCCGAAAGCTTCAAGTGGCGAGCATCAAGATTGGCACACTCGAGCCGAGGAAAAGATGTGTTGGCAGCTGGATAACGAGACGGATAGAAAGAATCCTCGTCTTTGTCGTTGACCGAGCATTGCACCAAAAAGAGATATTTTTATGTGACTTCCCGTAAGAAGCGTTCTCGGAAGCCCGGCGGTAAGAAGCGGCAAGAGGCAAAAGAGGTGTGGAAAGAGGACGAGCTCGTGCACGGCATGTCGGAATGGCAGCCCAAGGTCTGACCAATTTCCATCGTAGCATATGTCGAGGTTTTAAATCCATAGTCTGGACCGTGAAGGGCCTGCAAATGCCCGACAGAATGCTCTCTCGTTTTGTCGCCTCTTCTATATAAGGACGACAGCTGCAGGTGAAGGTCTTGATGTAAATTGCGAGGCCAGTCAGTTCGCTTTGAGATTTCTCGTGCGTCCAGATAATTGGTTCATGGAGGACTGCCAGATACTCGATCTCCGGGCGCGCACCGAAGGAGGGTTTATCGACGTGAACATGACTGAAAACATGTCGTCGTACACGGTGCAAATCCCCTTGAGGCCAGACTGCATGCCATCAATGCTTCACTAGGACCTGGCAATGTGGAAACGAAACGAAGAAGAGCTCGCATATCTCGAGAGGGAAGCGCGGAGACGCCATCGACGTCGGCGCTTGGAAAGTTGCGATTGAGTCTTCAGTCTCGTATAATGCGGATAGAGCATGTCGACGTCCTATTAGTCTGTAAGCATTGGTTTCACCGATTTCGGTTTTAGAGAAGAAAATGCAAGCACCAGAATTAGGGCGAATTGTCTGGCGAGCGAGGTCCTTGACAGAAACCAAGACGCATACATCCAGCTCCATGGGGGTGAACCAAATTCTGTCGCATTATTGGTTTAAATCTTGAGAAACATGAAACTCGAGATCCGTGGAGGTGGTCAGAGGGGACGAGAAATTAACTCTGGGCTTTGCGATGGCGATCCGAAAGAAAAGTACGAGTCACGACTACTAGTGGACGCCGGTTGGTGCAGCGCTGGGAGTAAAGTCATTGACTGTGGCCGGTGAGCTCTACGTGTGGAAGCCCTTGTACAGCACGGTCGTTGGAGCTGCTGGTTCGAAAGAAGGAGCAAAGAGCATGTTACGACATGATTACATATAGTTAGGATACCAAACAAGTTTATCTTTGACTCAACCTCAACTCAATCTTTCCTCGGTTTGCAACCACTTATTCGTTTCCTCGACACTCAGGGCGTTGAACGTTGAGCGTCTGTGTATGCTGCATTCGAGCCTTTCACGTACAGCTTTCAAACCTCTGTGGAATGCGAACTCGAAGACCAGCTTGTCTCCATTTGTATCACCACCGGCTTTTCCATCCTGCCGAACTCCGAGTCAAGAGTACTTCAATAAGACCAGGCGATTGCGACATACCTTCGGGATATCGACTGCCTTGTGAACCTCCCCTTTCATTCTCAGACCACGACCGTGTATTCAAGTAATCCTTCTCTAGCAATTGGACGTTTGAAAGTATGGAAGATCTGGGCGATATCACCAGGGTGAGCAATTTATGAGAATTCGTCATTTTGTGGGGAAGCCCCTATCTTACCAGAGGTCTCGTTCGTGAATAGCTCAGCAAGCATGTTGTAAGGGTGTTGGGCCAGGTGTGTTATCCTTTTGCTTCTATATGATCAACTATCTGAGCACTTACGTAGAATCCAGGGAAATTCACGCTGCAAGGTGAACGGTAGCCTTCGTTGTCCAATTTTCGGACCTGACCTCCTCTTAGGAACAAATACTTATATCATCGGGACTCAAAACCCATATATTCTAATCGACACCGGCGAGGGCCTTCCAGAATACACCCCCGTGCTTTCTAAGGCGCTTACGACCCTTTCGGCGCCTACCATACCTTATTTACCCGACGTCTCGGACATCATCATCTCACACTGGCATTTCGACCACGTTGGGGGCATTCCATCCGTCCTCGCGCTTCTCAAAGAGCTTTGGGAACGTCGCAATTCTGGGACACCATATGTCCCTCCGCGCCTTCACAAATACCCTATAGGAGACGCATTGAAAGGAGAACACAACTCACATTACTTCAAGCTTCCCAAGCTCATCGAAGAATTATCGAAGGAATTGTACACGGCTACTCCCAATGGTGATGCGTTCCACGACCTACAAGAGGGCCAATTATTTAAGGAGCCTTCTGGAGCTGCTCTCCTTCATGTGCTACACACCCCCGGCCACACTGTGGACTCGATCTGCCTCCATGTACCCCAAGATCGAGCCCTATACACTGCCGACACGGTCCTCGGACATGGAACAGCGGTCTTCGAGGATTTGGCGACATACCTCGCTAGTCTGAACAAGATGCTGCATTTTGGGGCCCCAGGCGCCACTACGCCATCCGACTCTGGTTTTGACACGCGGCAAGACATCGACCTTGAATACGTAACCCTCTACCCGGCACACGGCGCGGTCGTCGCCAATGGGCGTGAAACAATCTCCACGTATATCAAACATCGATTGGAGAGGGAGGATCAAATCCTTGGGGTCCTAAACTCGAGTATTCCAGCAGAGTTGCTCGAGAATGGCGTCCAGGCCGGCCACTGGACGACATGGAATATTGTTCGTGTTATTTACAAGGCTTACCCGGAGAACCTCTGGATACCGGCAGCAAGAGGTATTGACCTGCATCTGACAAAGTTAGAGGGTGAGGGCTTCGTCAAGCGAGTTGGAGGAGAGGCCACGGAAACCGAATGGAAGCTTTTGGTGTCGCCACCATCAACCCCGAACTTGTAGAGGGATAATCGGGCATGGTGCATTCTGCTATAAGTCTGGGTACATATTTTGAATCGTCTACCTTTTCTTATCTTGAGTCTTGTAAAAAACTATCCTGCGCAATCTGAATCCAGCTTGATACTTTCTGCATTGGGTCGGGGACCGTGGGAGGCAGTATTAGCGGCTTCGGCAAGCGCATCAGTTACGTAATCGTCTACCATTGTTCTCTGGCGTCGTCGCTCCCGTCGCTTCGCCGTTCATTGTCTTCAGAATTGCACCAACCCATTAAAGAACAATGACGCTTAGCGACAGGAAATCCTTTTTGGGGCCACGGCTCAGCCTTGGACAGCTTGCTTTCGCACCACCCGCCACCTCTACCTTTCTTTTTCGTTGAATCTTGAGCTCGTTGACAGTTATGTTCGCGACGCTCGTTGTCGTTCTCTTTTCTACTTTTCACGCGTCTGTTGGTGCGTATATGTTTGCTGAGTCCAGGGTATGATTTGTGCTGACGTGGTTGGGACAAGTCGCGCAGCCTTCACCTTCTATCATATGCATTGCGGGACAATGTCTTCAAGGTTATTCAAACACGACTCGTGAGTGTCTTTTTGTGTTGGTATGTTCAGTCTCATAACATATCGCACGCAGTTGGTGCAAAGCTATCGGCTTCTGGGGCTTCAACCAGCGTCCAACTACTACCAGGACAATACACGACAACGACGAACCCACAACTACTCCACTCATTACTGACCTCGTCGTCTGCCACCCTCAACTCCTCTCCTGGCTTCGGTGCTGAGTCGGCAGTCTCTCTGCCACTCAACCTCGCCCTCCAACCAGGACTCGCCATCTATGCGCAATCGCTCTACTCGGGACAGTCAGGCTTTTCCGGGCTACCTTCGGAACCGATGGTCAACGTGTCGACGCCCCTTCCTGCCAGCTCAATAGCGCTGTCAAACAACATCTGGGTCGCAGTGACGTCTGGAGCGAACAAGGAACGTACGATTTTGTGGGACGCCATCCCGGACATATCCCAACTGCCTGGCTCCACCGCAGGCGGGCTTTCGCTCGTCGATGTTCAATCATCCGCCTGTTCACCCCCATGCTCAGGCTCAGGTGTGTGCTCTGCCTCTGGGACGTGCACCTGCTCGCCCGGGTTCACCGGATCGTCGTGCGAGTCGTGTGCGGAAGGATTCTTCGGACCTACGTGTCAGGCCTGCCCGGAGGGATGTGCGTCGTGTGACCAGGGTATTTCGGGAACAGGACGCTGTCTGACACCGCTGGTGACGAACGCACCGTCGACGTGTAATTGTTTAAACGGTCAGTGCGGATCTAATGGACAGTGTGCGTGCAACCCTGGCTGGACGACCGCGGACAATGGAACAGCGTGTGCTAAGTGTGCGTCTGGCTTCTTCCTTGATTCGGCTGGGGATTGTCAAGGTGTGTATTCTTTTACCTTCGTGTTTGCAATCTCTGAGGGTTTTCCAGTCTGCCAACTTGGGTGTGATCGGTGCAACGATGGTACCGCAACATGCCTTTCTTGCAAGTCAGGCTTCACCCTAAATGCCAACGATCAGTCGAAATGCGACCCTCAACCCAGTGTAAGAAACAATGGCCAGCCCTGTCCGGACGGCAGCTTCAGCTCCGGAGCTGAGTGCACTCCATGTTCTACAGCATGCCGTACATGCAACGGTCCAACTTCGAACGACTGCATCGTCTGCGCAACCGGAACATACCTCTTCAATGGCAACTGTGTTGGAGCGAACACGGACGGCGTGTGTCAAGGGACGAATGGGATGATAGCGGACAATAACAAACGCGAATGCGATAGTAAGCCCTTGGGTTATGTTTTTATTTCGATCAATTCCTCATCATTTCCCCCAGCTTGCGGAGCCAAATGTACTTCATGTCGGATCCCCAACTTTAGCGTTGCATCGACGGTCGATCAACTCCAATGCACGGGTTGCCTCCTCGGATTCGTCCTTTCGGAAGGCAAGTGCGTCGAGAGCTGCCCTGCAGGCACTTTTGTATCCCAGGACAATCTCACTTGCACTCGTACGTTTTCTGACGATTAACCTCTCGACTCCATCTAATTTCCCTTTTCCTTTCTAGCCTGCTCATCTTCTTGCGGTACCTGCGCCGGGTCCGCCAATTTCTGCCTAACCTGCACAGGTGGCCAGCTCGCCTCGAATGGACAATGCGTCTCGACTTGCCCCTCCAACACCTTTGCCTCCTCATCCTCAACTCCCGGCTCTTGCACTCAATGCCATCCAGATTGCGCCTCTTGCTCAGGGTCCTCATTTAACCAATGCACATCCTGCCCTCCACCGCGCCCGGTCCTCTCCAATGGCCGGTGCCTCCCGACCTGCGCCAAGTCGCAATACCTCGACCGCACGACCTCTTCGTGCCAGACCTGCGACTCGAGCTGCTCGAGCTGCTCCGGACCTGGATCGGGCAACTGCCTCGCGTGCTCGAGCTCTACACAGGTCCTTCGGGCGGGTGTATGCGTTGACGCCAACTGCCAGGGCTCGACGAGCGTCATTCCTGGATTGGGGGTCTGCCTTTCGGAGTTGGTGCAGGTGCCTACACCCGATGGGACGGGCACCGCCGTCCCGCTGCCTACGGTTACGGGCCTGACGGACCCAACAGATGCTGGGGGCAAGAAGGCGTTGGAGTGGTGGCAGATCTTGTTGATGGCGCTTGGATGTGCATTTATCTTCGTCATGTTCTTGATGTGCTGGCGGAGGAGGGCTAGGAAACAGAGGATGCAGCAAACGAAACTCTTCGCGAGTATGAAGAGGCTGGATCGCCCTCGAACCTGGAAGGAGAGGTTGGTTAGGTTTGGCGAAAGGTTCTTTGGTCATCGGGATAGGATGATGTTTGGGAGGCGAAGGCAAGCAGATGTCTTGCCAACCGCATACACCTACGATCGTCAAGAGAGGCCAAGGAGTATGGTGATTGGTGAGTATGGTCAGGACATGAAGATGACCAGAATCGCTAGTCCGACGGGCAGCAAAGAACCTCGCCTGCTCACGAAGTCGAAGCCCGATACCAAGTCTAACACGACCGCCAACCCTATCACGAAGCGCGAGACCGTCGACGATGTCGACCAACTCATTGACGCCTACGACTACTCGCGACATTCCGTTGTCTCTAGCCGCCGGCCGCCATCCACCTTACCCGACCTCGAAGAACGCCGTCACAACTACACGCAGAACCAACACCGTCGACTCGAACACAATTCTTTGTACGAGGAGGTAACTGGCAAGCAGCGGAACACGCCTGAACCCCGCCAGCCTCTCCGCCGGGAGCTTTCGGGTGCATCGATGTTTTCAAGTGCCAGGAGCTTGAGGCTCGCTGGGGCCGGAACCGAGCTTAGGAGGAACCTCACCGGAGGAACACGGGAAGGTGTCTTGGTCGATCTCGAGGACGATGGGAGGAACCCACCGCAGCTTCAGCCGCCGTTGCAGATGGTCAACTCTGGCACGCCGGTACCTCGGCCTACCGACGCTCAAGTATACGCGATGTCTGTCCGACCAGAGCTTGTTGGCGTAGCACCTCAGCCACAAGCTCAAGCTCCGCCGCAGCTTCCGCCTCAGCCGACTTTCTCCCCCATTGCCATTGCCCCAACGGGCCCGGGCTTCCTGCCCATTTCAGTGACGTTGACGCCAAACACGACGGGCGGGCAAGGATCGTATTGGCTTACGCCTGTCGCTCCGAATGCGGTGGGTGGCAACTTGCAGATACAGGTGCCGTTCCAGCAGCCTCAGCCGCAGACGTCACTGTTCCACCAACAACCCCAGCCGACATTCGACACTGTCGTCCTGCAACCGACACACACTGGCGGCTCGGGCTCGCGAAATCCTTTCCGCCAAGGGAGTTACTAATTGACCTTCGGGCTTGGTATGAGCTCGGACCAACTTCGAATTTCACAAACGTTTCGCCCCGGTCATTCCTAGTGGGACTACTCTATCGCCAACGGACATTTCGGACTGCATGACCAACCCGCTCCAGGCAGTGGCGTTTCTCCTTACCACTCTTTATTTCACGCCTGCCTTCCTTTCTGTAGCATACTCCACTTCATTTCACGACAACCTACTTTCTTCTGGATCACGACACTTATCTAGACAACGTCACATATAGTTTACCCCGCACTTCACACACAGTTCACGCCGCATTATTCGGCTACTTACATACATGTTTCATTAGCGCCTGCCTAGCATTCGTTTCTATATGTACATCTCTGCGAGCATACTCGCATGTAATAAATCGGAAATAAATCAAGCTGACACGCCTCCTTGTCATGTGGAATCACGGAGCATGAACATTGCCCGGTTCTCCCGCTGCTCATTTTGCCAGTGTACTGCAACCTCCTCCCAGTTCGTTCCCTCAGAGTTTCGTACACCCGGCGGCAATTGGAGAGGAGTAGCCCCGCGTGACGTCCAGAACGATACCCCGCACGACGGCATTCGAGTACTCAGGGCAGGGGACCCTTTACCGGGATCTGCAGGCTTATCGGACCTTCGCGGTCGCGTGGACATGCCCTTTATTATAAGCAGCACTCCCTTTCTTCCTTCCTGTCCTCTACCATACCCAGAACCCCTCACAAATTAGTCCCCCTCATCGCCGCCGCCATAATTCTAGGAAAATACATCACCCAGCTCTTCAGCTATATTGCTATGATTGTCGAGCGCGCCTCGTACAACTGGGCCTACTCGGAAGACATACCCGGTTCACGGTGTGGACCTGAGGATGGACCTTGGCCGCGCCCGTACCAGGTTCTCGACGAAGACGAGATATGGCGCGAGCTACGCATCCTCGCTCGCCCGCAGTGCTCAAATGTCGGCACGCAGGGCAGATATAGGGCTCACAGCGTCAATTTCCAGCCGTCGCCATCGACCAAGACCCAGGACCGCTATGTGGTGACGCAGCTGAACGTGGGAGGGCGGTTATGGTCGTTTACCGGTGTCTTCGACGGTGCGTTCTCAATTTGTCTCCTAAGCAGCCAGTATTCATTTCATATGCAGGCCACCTCGGGGATGTTACGGTCGAGCATGTTGCCCACCACCTGCCCATCATCGTTCGGGATTTTCTCGCTGAGGGAGAGAAGTCTATCCAGGACGGAACTTACGACCCCCAATATATTTCCGACCTCTTCACAAAAGCAATCATCGCCTTCGACGATGCGATCGCACATGACGTCCTCGACCTCTTTGGTGGCTCGGTCAACAAGCTCGACGACTACACCGACAGTCAAATTCGGGACACTATCAACGACCAGCATCTGCCAGGTCGTCCCAATCACACAAAAACCCGCTTATGCATGTATGGCACAACCGCCCTTGTCGCCCTTGTTGACCCAGATCACAAGGATCTCTGGATTGCCAACCTCGGCGATTGTCAAGCCAGTACGTTCCGCGTTCTAACGGCAGACGAGCCGTTATTCATCTGCTTCATTAGTCATGGTGACCCCCAAGAATAACGGGAAGGACTGGGATATTGAAGCGCTGACGACGAGTCATAACGGGGACAACGACGCCGAGTTGGAACGTGTGCGGAAGAGCCACCCAAACGAACCCGAGTGTGTCGTAGATCGCAGGGTCTTGGGCGCCCTCGCGCCAACGAGATGTAAGCCCGTTCATTTCCCCTTATCTCTCTCAAACTAACGGGAACTCCGTAACTCCTCCACTGCACTCCCCTGTCTGTTCATAGGTTTCGGCGACATCCCCTTCAAGCAGCCGCCCGCATTTACTCGCAGGATTCTGTACAACCTCCACCCTGGCTTCCACAACACCTCGCCATGGGAGGAGTTCCTCAAGCGGAACAAGACGCCGCCCTACATCACCGCGGAGCCACAGATCATCCACAGGCGGATAGACGACACGCACGCGGCGGCGTCGGCGTGCCCAGTCACCGGCATCAACGTGTCGGTGCCCGCGGTGAAGAATCTACTCTGGTCAAAGACGTCTATCATACCCCACACCGAAGGCCACCAGCCGCCCCTTCCGCGCTTCTTGATCCTCGCATCAGACGGGTTCGCGGACCTCTGTGAGTCGGACGGCGAAGGGCCGCAACGAATCATCGAGTCGTGGGCGCGCAGCATGGTAGTGCGCCACCCACCTGAGAGCGTCACGGACCAGCCGGCATGGTCGGAGAAGGATAACATGGCGCTTAGGCTCCTCCGGCGTGCCATCGGCGGCGAAGAAAGGCTCAAGGTGTCGAAGGTGCTCACGTTGGACATGGAATCGGCCTGGATCGACGACACGTCCATTGTCGTGCAAACGATATAATGGCGTTTGCTTGTGGATATGAGGGGAGGGCTAGGCGTGTGCTTTTTTTGAAATCATGCAGGCAGGCTCTCTGGTGTCGTGCTGGGATTGAAGGGCAGGATCAGGACACGAAGCGCGCCTCGCCTTCGCGTTATCGGAGGCTCGGAGCGGGTACCATGCACGACACTGATCACAGGACGAGCATCCCTGGCGCTGTCGGTGTGCTTTGAGGCCAAGCTGTACTCGGTAGGGTACACGTAGCGCCACACTGCGCCTTTGCTCTCCTCGCTGCCTCGGCTCCCGTGTCCCGAAATTCACACCTACCGCAACGTCGCACCGTCGTCCGAACGATGTGCTTGCCCCAAACATACTCCAGCACTTATCGCCAGCCAACCACATCAGTCAGCCATCCACCAATCCCTGTATTTCCTGGAAATCGCACCATACGCATGCACGCACGCACACGCACCTCCCTTTTCACCTCTGTCCGTAACGCCTTTCGTCATTTTTTTTCTTAGGGTTTTCTTCCTTTTCTCCATTCGGGTTCGGTGTTGAATTACAGGTTTTTGGTACGGGCGGCAGGATCGGCTCCCGTCTAGCTTGCAGGTTCTGCCTTTCCATATGTCACACGCTCTCGCTCTCGCACGTTGCTTTCACTGTACACTGAACAAATAATGTCGACAACGCAATCATCCGCACGTCCTCGAAACCAATCATCTTCGGAATCAAGTCTCCAACCAATAATTGCAAGTCTCCTTCCTTCCTTCACATTTCTCTCGCCCGTCAAGGTTTCGTTCTGTGTACATTATTCTCCCCCCCTCATCAACTTGCTGTCCGTCTCCGTCGTTTTATTTCTTGGGCTCATTACTGTACTATTATCTAGTATTTTCGGTCTTTCTTGGAGTTTAATCGCCTTGGTGTTCTTTCGTCCATGGTTCTGTTGCATAAACTTGTATATGTCGCATAGGCAAAGGCTCGCAGGGTTCCGTTCCGTAGTACATACTTGCTGGGTGCATATGAGTAAGACTAATTTATTGGGTTATCCGCTATCCTGTTCCCTCTACTCCAGTTCTCGCGGCCGTGAACACTTGTGATAGTGGTCAGACCGCATATCACCACCTACCTACGTTTGGAGGGGTGTCAGGATTGACATGTCGTCCATCCGACATCGACGTCTACCTGAAACCTGTAGTAGTCAGTCGACAGCATAGTAAAGATAGATCATCTGGATACCGGTAGGACATCCAGCTGTCCATGCCGGCGCTAGTCCTCTTTGTCGAGGAGGTCTCGGTGTAATGCGGGTGTAACAATTGCTTACTAGTCCGCCAGATGCCCGCACCAGAGGTCGTGGTAAATAGCAGTCGCAGTAAACCCACCGTAATTATCAATGTTCGATTTCATGGATGCACATCCCTTCAAGACTTCAAAATTTCACCTCCGGGTCGGAAGTTAAATCCTCTGAACAAAGAGCATCCTTTCTGGGAATCAAGCACTATTTCCACCTTTCACCGATCAGGTTCGTAGAATGTTAGGAAACTTGAACCGTCCAAGGCCATTTTCAGAGATGAAACTGCACTGTCCACCAATTTTCAGGGATGAAGTGCGCCGTTAAACTGATTCTCTCCCATATAGCACCTTCTGATTGACTGGAGGACTATCAGATGGCTGCAGACAAAAATCCGGATTTCTGCATCGATGTGTCGCGGGGTTGAGGCTATTGATGATCATATAATTAGTCCATGGATTGATATGTCGGATGCAAGGGAATAAGCAGTTAAGTCATCCGCGAGTCACTGATGACCCAAACCAAGTCGTGTTGGTTATCATATCAAGTAGGCCGCCATCGTGTCCCGGGTCTCCGAGTCCATGTTGCAATTCGCGTTATCCTTGTGGCGGAAGTAAGAGACAAGTCCACACGACAGCCAACAACCAACGGACCGTACAACGGGTCAGAGGGAGGCAAGGGGCTCTTCTTCGATAAATATATGAGCCAACGTTGTCGGAGGATTCCCGTGTCTTCTATGTCGAAGTGGAGAGAATCGAGGGTGACCGAGTATCTGGCTCAAGCGCATACGGCATCGCAAAAGATAAGTCAGGAAGCAAGCCCTAAGCCCATAGGATGGCACGGCCGATAGGACATACGGGACCTCTTCTTCTTACAGCTCATGAGCCCATGTAGGTGTATCCGGTAAGTGCAACGTTGCGCATGCTGGGCCGTGTCCACATGGAGTCTGGGCGGAATATTTTCCGAAATGAAGGATAAATGCAGGATACCGTTCCGTCACTGGTGAGGAGATTCCTAGACCACGGCACCGCAGTTGTGCCAAAATTTGGTTGAAGAAGCAACAGCAATTAGACCATCCTGAGGGTACTGAGGTTTTCTACTGGCAGGAGACATCAGTAGAGCGTGGGTCGCCAGTCGGAAAGCCGAACCCAAGTTACATCATCCTAAATGTGTTGCAGGATGAGATGAAGCGTAGAGCGTTGTCAGGACCGTCTATGGTGTTCCTAAACCGCAAGCCTGCCCCTTTCGTCTCAGCTCCAGTCAACCCTTGATGGAGGGGGGTCCGAGAGGTCAGGTGATCCATCGGGCCGGTGCTGCCCACGACGCACGACCTAGCGCTCGGCGTCGCTGTCGTCGTGTACAAGGGTAATAGAGCATTAACACATAATTTATGTAATTATATACATGCAATTATATGCGCTAAATGGTAGACAAATATTCAAATTGTGATAGGTTCGAGAAATGAGGTATCAGCCTCCCGGGAGATGGCCAAACCGCGCACAACAGGTGAGTCTCAGAAAAGGGTTTCAAGGTAGCAAATACAAGACGGGAAATGTGTCGGAGATAGAGCCGTCCGGTAGGTAGGTACAAAATACTACTGAACTCAGGAACAGACTTTATAACGGAAGAATAGCGTGTGGTCGTCACTGATTACAGTCTATTGATGTCCAAGTACAAAGTGTTAAAGGGGAAGTTGCTTGCGAAAGCCAAACTCTTGTGTCCAGGAGATTCCACGCAATTTTTTTGGTGTTTTTTAAAGAAATAATATGACTATTATCCATACATATGTTTCGATTAAGCGTGCTCCCTGATAAACAGTGGACTGCGTCTGTTGTCCACAGTCTATCAAGAATTGACATACCAGAACCCCCAAAAGTGTACCACGGAATTGCGCACCTCAAGGCAATTTTAAATCGAAGATCTGACATTCCTTGAAAGCGAGAAAATTGTTTCAAATCGATTTCTGGCTTATTTTTAGGTCTCCCTTTCGTCTGAATAGGCACCCATCAGGGCGTAAAGTGCCAAAGCTGTACAGCGTTGTCTCAAGCTCACATCTATGGAGATATCTAATTATTACATCTGCCGTATACATAATAATTGGCACTACTTCTACAGCTAGCACCCAGTGCGTGGTATCTCGTCCTTGATGAAAAGTGGTGAAGCAGTGTGGCAGCCATGCTCCCTCACTTCACAATGAGTTTGCTCTGCCTCTACATACCCTATTACTTACTGCACAATTCTCCTTGACTTTGTCGTCGTGCTCCTAAGAGCCCAAATGGCTCAACAGGGCTTGTACACTCACTCAGCGTGCACAATCACCTACTACTAGTTCCACTTGGCACTCCGTTGTTTCCCTGTTCAAATAATTATTAGAGCATCTTCAGGCCCACGGAACAGCTCATTCTCACATGTAATGCAATGTATAGCATAGATTGTAGCATTATAATTACAGAAAAGAGGTCCTAGTGCACTATTACCCTTGTAAACGACGACAGCGAGCCGAGCGCTAAGGTCGCGCGTTGTGGGCAAGGCCGGTCCGATGAATCACCTGACCTCTCGGACCCCCCTCCATCAAGGGTTGAGTGGGGCTGAGACGGAAGGGGCAGGCTTGCGGTTTAGGAACACCGTAACCGTCGGGTATCTTCTGGGCAAAGTACAGAGCATAGAGTCCAAGTTGGAAAGCCGAAATCGACAAAATGCTTGCCTGGCAAAAGCCCGTTGCAGCAGGTGCATCCAGACGTTGCTGGGATAGTTTGGAGAGAGAAGACTGGTTTCAGGAGAGCTGCGCATCTTACAAAGCGATTAGGATTTTACGAGTCGACGACTGAGAAGGCAAAGAGCTTGAAGATAATAGAATCCAAGGGTAATCGCACGTGGCATGTTCCGATCAACACGGATCAAATTATATTATCCAATCAACTCATAGAAATTCAACTCGCTAACAACGCCCATGTCTTTTCAGAGCCCTCGTTTTCCTACCGAAATTTTCGACTGTTTTATTGATTTTTTTGGGCGGCGGTACCCCGAGAACGACTTCGACTTAGAGTCACTAGCCTCTTGCGCCCTGTATTCACGAGTTTTGCCATATCTGCGCGACGACACATTTCCGCAGTCTCTGTCACGACGAAAAGTGCAAAGGTTCACTCAGCCAGCTGCAAATTATTGAAGACCCTTCATGAAATATAACTTGGAAGCCATACCATACCCATCGAGACGGGCTGGGGAATGTCACACCATACATCAAGACCTTGAGCTGCTATTACACCGCAATGAAGGTGTTGAACTGTGGGAGTGTATGCTATCGCTATCTTCAAGCAGTCCACGGCCCGAGCATGGAATCACGAAATTTGCGCTGATTTGCAACTCAAGTTGGTCGGCATTGGATGGGTGCACATGCCATACGCGACCTCCTGTTTCGCCCGCCTGAAGTCGCTATGTGGCGCCGTATCACTCACCTCCCCAAGACAGTGTTGTGCCGGTTACAGCTAAGTTCATATCGATAGGCCGGCTTTCAAAAAATACATACTAGGCGGACTCTAAATTTTGGAGTCCGCCACCGAGGAAGTGATATAGCAAAATACAGGAGGTGGACTACCGCTACTCAAATAAGTCAGAGGACCAGATCCTCGAGGGCAGAATAATGAGAAATTCATGGCCATCGAGAAATTCACCAAGTAGCCATTCCCGCACGCCTGAAGTGGCACTCCGTGGTCAACACAAGAAACATCATGTACAAGTGTCCTCAAATGGCATGCAGAGGGGGTGAGGACACCAGGCGCGTAGATACTCCATAATCTCTGACACTGAGATGTCGGGCTGCCGCTCAACAAGGAAGCCTCGAGGAACTGCAGGAAAGTATGAGATAAACGATAACATGTATCGAGAGGCAACATACCGTGGCATCTAACGCGTTCAGGAGCTGGGACGGCCACTCACAACAGCTTCCTCTCAATCTCTCCAGTTTCTCGATCTGCTGGCGGAGACGCTCATCGTCCTGGCGAATTCCTGTGTATTCGGCAATTTCCTCATCGTTGAGATGAGATCTACTGACATTCGAAGGCTTCTCTTTCTCTTCTTTCGAAATTATCGCGCATTGCAATGCTGTACAGGATAAAGGCGGGTCCTGCCATTACGGCTTTCTAACAACTTCAATTCCGGCTCCGCCTAAGCGACTTGTGCGTGTATTTCGCTTATGGTGGCCTATTGATATGACTCTAGCTATAACTAACGTTATCCGGTTCATAACAGTATGACTCGGTTGTTAACAGTACAGTTGATCATAACATGACCACTAGTAATCAAGTACTTGATTCAACGTTAGCGCCGCCGATGCTAGTGTCTGGACTGGCGCTCGCAGAGTCTTGCAATTTTTGTGCTTAACTGGGTAGAAATACAAGAACTGAATGATTGTCCAATATTATTTGAATGTCCTGGTAGTGCCATGGATTAGATTTACCATGGGCATCAAGCCCCTCAGACTCGTACAGCTTGGGCGCTCAGCGTCAAATTTCAACGACGACTCTGAGAAATCGGCGTATAGGGAAAGCAAGCACGGTGACTGTAAGTTGTACGGATACGCTTCCTTGGGACTACTTTGTTGCGCCCCATCGCTTTAGCGGGTGATGGGCGGTACAAGGAAAAATACATGGACTTATTGACAGTGAAAAATCAGGCCAGAGCTGCATCGTGCTCTGCACCAGGCAACAGTGTTTCAAGGTATGTGCCCTGACTCTTGAGGGAAAATATCAAACTTTACAGTTGAAATTTGCTGTGAGTCCACTGGCACTCTAGCTTGCACAAGGCTGCTCACTTTTGCGTCTCCGCGGCCACGACTCGCATGGGGGAAAAGGGGGCGCTTTGTTAGGCCGAACAAACTAGGGCGTCGAAATGTTAATTTGGGTCAATTTTTGAACCGCTCTGGGGAACAAAGCGATTCTGATCATCAGTGACATACCGAAGAGTTCGAGCGCTCTTTCTTCGTTTTTGACACTCAGATCAAAATCAAATGCTTCCTTCATGCCAATCTTGGCTTCCGTTTCTCCATGTCATTGGGGATTATTAGTCCTCGCTGCCCGCTGCGACGTTATTACACAGGCGAGGCGTTTACTAGAAGACATCAATTCAAGAGCGCATTATATCAAGGAAAACTTTGCGTCGCACAACAAAACATGAGTTCCCATCGATTTTGGGTGATACAGCGCTGCATGTAGGGTGAAATTTGGGTGAAATGATACATAAGGCAGCTATCTAATCTAATATCGAGCCCCACTGCCGACGTCCGGATTCGGAGATAACCCCGAGTAGGGCATGATATCCCTGAATAACTAGCATGAGAAAGTTAGCTGATGGGCGGCGGTTAGTAACAGTTATTAACAGTTATCATAACTGTGACCATAACCAGTGACTTTGGTTAATAACCGCCCAACACTGCCCAAGACACTACTCGTAGGGAGTAATATCAAGCACTTGTCTCTACAAAGCTGCTCCATGGAGATCCACAGACATAATCTCTACTACTCCGCCCGCTATCCCCTTGCCACCAAGTCCTACCCTGTGTTAGAGTCAGTAGACCTGGACTGGTTCTACACAACATTACTGGAGACAGAGAACTTCTCTGGCTCTGGCAGTGATCGGTCTTCCATTTCTTCGCTGCAGCGCTTGCGTTGCGTTCTTCACTCAGATTTCGGTATGGAGAAATTTTTCCTCACTCTAAGAAATACTCTACAGCATCTCACCGTGTGCATTGCACGTAAGCAAACCCTTGTTCTTTCTCGATCACTCTCATCGATCCTTCTCTTATCCTCCAACTTTATAGGCCTTACCAGTTCAATGACACCGTCCAGCTTCAACCTGGCCCACTTGGAGAAATTGAAGCGACTTCGGATTTGTGACGATAGACCACTATGCCCGGTGCTGCCCCTCTCTTTCACCGTTCCTCTCAAAGAGTCTGGCTTTCATGTTTTGGAAGTATTGGAACTTCTCAAGTGTTTGCAGACTTTCGAGCTCAAATTCATGATGGGTCGTGATGAAGATCTTTCTGAACACCTACAACTGTGTCTTGACTCGTTTTCTGCTCCTCCTAACCACAACCCCCGGTCACCACTCAATGTCTTTTTCTCCTCGCACCACTTCGCCAATGTTGCGGAAGTAGTAATCACCCTGGCCTTCCCAACACCTCTGGAAAATGAGGCACGTCCGGATGAAGAGATTTTCCATTGTATCAAATCCCTTGTCAGAGCCTCACTGCCTCATTTAACGAACCCCAACACTAGTTCTGTCCTCTCCGTTGTTGTCACCATCGCCGACACATACCACGCCATAATAAGATAAATTGCACAGCGGTGCTGTCACTACTTCGGAATAAATAACGTCGCCCCCTCGAAGTGGTTTTACCCACCATTGAGGCTCGAAGCGACCGAACACTCTGCCCCATCCTTCTTGCCTGCCGAATCTTGCTCACACACGTATCTCACACCCCTCGTCAATCACAAGCCATCATCATTCCCCGGCCACCTCCTCAAAGCTCATTGTCTCCAACAGCCTCGCTTTCCTCACGAAGTATTCAGCCTTTTTCCCTTCATCGACACCCGAGAGCTCAGAGGACTGAAGCAGACTGTATGTTCTTGTTCTCGAACCATTGCGTTCATGTGCAATAGCGACTTGCTTCGACCAATTCGTACCATTGGACAATCTCTTTCCCCCGAAGAAAATCGCTAGTCACGAAGGTGGTCATTATTACATTGTTTCTGGGCATTGGTGGTGATGGAATTCGGAACCCAGACAGACGCTCTCACTGATCATTTCTATATCTATCGAATCCTACCACATATCACATACACCCTTTCTGTTGTTGTCATTTTGGTACCATAGTACGATATATTATCAGAGCACATTTAGACGTCGACCAAAATAAAAGACCGTTGCGAATGTTCAGAAAACTTTGGAGTACGAAGGGACTCATAGGACCTCCTCTACCAATCCAGTTTCGTGCCATTGAAGCTCATGAACTGGCCACCCTCCTCTCGTGTAGCGCCATCCACAATTTTCACGATGGACGTTGCAAGCTCGTCTAGCGGAATGAAGAGCTTGTCCGAAACGTGTCCCACAGAATCGTTCTTGCTTGTCGTGATCACACCTGGCGTTATCGGGAAAGCCACTAGAACGGACACTCTGTCAATCGCCGCTTTCAATGAGGTACTTAAGAGAAAGACATACCAAGCCAGCTGTTCTCATAGTGTATCTTCCGACAGATATAATTCAGTGTCGCTTTCGAGGCACTATATGAAGCATAACCGAAGGGTTCCATTCTGTCCTCGTTGGTATGGGCCGCCTCAGTGGATATCGCAATAAACTTTGGCTTAGACTTGCTCTCTTTCAAGAGGGTGGACATTGCTTGATAAAGAACCAGAACAACCGTTGCGTTGATCTGAGGCGTGTTAATCTTCGATTCATTTGAAAGCTGAGGCAGAGAACAGATCACCTCTAAGTGCTCGCGAAATGCATGCGGAGAAACATCGCTAGCGGAAGCCATGTAGTTCGCGATCCCTTCCGAGAGAAATCATCACCTTAAATGTAGCTCTATGTGCCAGCGCTGCACCCACCTGCATTGTAAATTACGACGTCCACGTATCCGTGATTGACTTGGATCGTCTTCGCAAGAGCTATGCTCGTGCTCTCATCTCCAGATGCCACTTCGACTTTCCCGGGGAACCGCGACGCGAGTTCTTTGAATTTCGTTGCTTTCGAAGGATTACAGGCGCCAGCGTAGATGACGATGTCCTCGTGTTTCCGAGCAAGAACTTCTACGAGGGCCAAGCCTAAAATGCTTCGTCAGTCTACATTTAGAAGACCATCCCTGAACTCACCAATTCCGCGTTCAGCATTGGCGACGACGTAGACTTTGGTAGTCGACATTTACGGTGGTAATTGAGGTAGAGGGGGAAAGCAGTAGGCTAGACGTAAGACAACATCCTGAGGTTTTATACTACTTAGCTTTTTTGACCCTGATAGACGGGGATCACTTTTCTAACGATAAATGGAAACGTTTCTTCTGCGGTGCATAATTGGCTGTTAGCGCCTTAATTTACATTTTCTTCGCTGGGAAACGACATACCTAATTTTCTGCCTATGCGATCAAGTCAGGATCAAGTTGGGGTTGGTCCTTCGTCCTTGAATTCAACGATACATTCCGACTCGAACGGATCAATGATTTTATCTTATCAGAACTTTGATTTGCAAGCGCCGCTTGTTACCAACGTTCATGTCCGTCCTGCGAACATCCTAGTATATTTATCGATTGTCTGGCAGTTCGAAACAGTATCGACCCCTCAGATATTGCGCCCTTTGCACATGCACTCTGGTGTCGCGAGCTTTTGCACATCGCGCGCGAAAGAGGATGATCGCAACAATGATATCTAAGTGAAATGGTTCGTAACTCTGATCACACCTTTATTTTTGCATCACTCACATTTTTCTGCAGGATGAGAGGCTTAGCCCTGAATGCAATGCCTTGCTCTTAAGAGACGAGACAGAAGGGATCCAGGAGCACAAGAATCCCCTGATCACCAGATGGAATTTTAGAGAAGAGATAGAATCAAAAAATTCCATTAGAGATGCCCGAAGACAGGCCTATGCGAGATCCCGGTCAACAGGAGGATGCAGCGCTGTGCGATTAGACTCGTGCAACTGCAGCGCGACATTCGTGAAGAGGGTGATAAACTAAGCGGAACATGAGGCGAGCGTCGCGCCGCGTCTTCGACCCACCGCACTTTGCTCGGTCCAGACAGAGCGCCACCATGGGCTACGTACGGCTCATAAACTTGATATAATTCAAGGCGCTGAGCAATTGACGACACAGCTTTTAGGCTAATATGTGAATAGACAAAACACAAGAGACGTTGGGTCCGGAAAAATGGGGAAATGCGGCTCTAATCAACGACTCGATCCCCCCGAAAAAGCTTGCCCTGTCTTGCGGAATGACGGACTCCATATACCGAGCAAAATTCAGATTTAAGACGACTTTCTGGACTTTGGCAAAATTGGGCGAAGAGAAAAACTGGTTGAGTCGTGACCATTGGTTTGTCGCGAAGGAATCGAGAAGGAAATCTATGCTCGTGACATCCTCTCCAAGGTAGAGAACATGATTGAGCTCGAACAACTCCAACGTATCAGGCACTTGAAGCCAGTCGAGAAGCTTCGAGTCACCGAAGCCAATGTCAATGATGGGGGAGAATACCGCGGTGTTCTCCATTCGGTGGTCGCTGATGCGAAGTCGTTTCAGATTCTTCATAGCCGCCAGGTCAAAGACAGAAGGTCTCATGGAGCCTGCATATTCTATCAAACAAGCCGAGCCAGGTGATTTAAATGGCGCTCATGTTGTGTATATCGATCACTCACGTCCAAATGTAATATCAAGAAACTCGATCGTGTTTTGAACGCTCGAGAACGTGACGATATCGCCCCTGCCAGGAGCATAGTGGGTATTCCAATGGAGTGTTTGGAGCGAAGAAAGTGCAGAGGGCGATCTTTCGTTTCCTGCGAGGCTGTCGGACTCGAAAAGGGCCATGTAAGAGAAGTCGACTTCGATCGATTCCAGTGAGGGAAATAAAGCAGTCGCGTTAGGATACCGGGAGGAGGAGTGAATGGATTTGCTGCTTTCGTTTACGGAGCAATCTCGAAGGGAAAGATGCTGCAAGTGACTTCCCACCAACAAGGTCTTCGGAAGATCCCACAGCATTGCCATCTTGAGGGACGTAAGGTGTGGGCTCAGCAAGAGATCCCGAAAGGCGTGCTGGAAACCCAACCCGAGTTCTGACCACGTTTCGTTGCAGACGATGCTGAGAGTCCGAATCCCATAGTCTGAACCGTGCATGCATTGCAAGATGGCGGAGAAAATGCTATCCCATTGTTCGGCCTCGAGGCCCGCTGGCAGTATGTGGTCACAACAACAAGAGAGTTCCTCGATGTAGCGCACGATGTTCGGGATCCCGCCTTGAGTGCTACTCGGCTCCCAGCTCACGAGTTCATAGAGCGTTGTGAGTGTGTCGAGCTCGAGCTCTGTGTTGGGTGTCCATTCGCCTGCCAAGACATGACGAAAGAGGTGTTTGCGGGCACTATGCGCAAACGACCGCGAAACGAGGCTGCATGCGCCAAGTGTTCTGACTTGTGTTTCGGTTGGCGGCCATTCGTCGAGAGCGCCAACGAAGAGGTCGCATATTTCAGGCGGGAAGCGAGGATACGACCTGGAGGGCGATGTCATGGGAGACGAGAGCAACGACGTTGTTGCGTAATGGGAGTTACATACAGATAAGATAAGATTACATCCTCATATCACTTCCAGTCCTTCCTCATGTGGCTGTTCCTTCTCGACCGCGCAGTCTCAATGCTTCAAAGGGCCTTCCGGGCCTCTTTGAACCCCATTTTCCACCATTTGAATCCGCCAGTTATAGGGGGTAATGGACCCGGCATCAGACGTCGATTTACTCAGGCTTCAACTCGGCCGAAGTGGACATTGAAAGGGAGCAATCTTGACCTGGTCGCACTCGGAATTGCCCTCGGAATATGTATTCCCTTCCTTTTCAGACGCAAGGAAGATAAATCTGTCAGGAATGTTTCTCAGAAGTTGTTAACCGGCTTGCTGGCACTAGGCTGGACACCCGAACAGGTCGATGAGGCGGTTATACCTCTCCTCCAGATATCCCAGTACGTCCCTTTCGCAGACTTGGAGTCTGCACTTGAAGTGCTTCCAGACACTCTCCCAACAACACTGAAGAGCGTCTTGCGAATGGATTCCCTGTATCTTTCATCGTGAGTCCTGCCCAATGCCCGCCCTTTCACTGATCAACGTTCGATCAACACTGATGCCAATACTTAGAGTGGGCCCGCCCTCTCTGTTTTTCAACAATGTGGAAATCACATTGCCAACCTCAAGATCCAAATTCCATGGTTGCGGTATCTTCGAAGGCCAGAAAGGGCCTGCCATGGCGAAACTGCTGCAGGACCAGCTCATGACTCGCATTGTAGCTGCGATTGACGGCCTATATGCACCTTCGGCACGAAAGAGGGCCCACGCTGTGCCCACACCAACTCCAGAAATGATCAATAAATCCCTCACAGACGCCCTCATACAACATGACAATCGTGTTCTCTACAGAGCAGTGCAAATGGCAGAACGGATCAAGAAGAATAAAGTGTCAAGGAGAGACGCCAAAGCGTTGGTCGACCCCCTCTCCAGCGCAACGGCTCTCATAACGCTGTATGACGACGAGCACCGCACTTTGTACGTAGCGCGTACCGGTGGTGGTGGGCGTGCGGTTCTTGGGAGACGCGTTGCCGATCCTACTACACAATCAGCAGAGAGGAAGCAGGTAATGACGATATCCAACGCACAACCCGCATCTTCGGTGACAGTGCACGAAAATGGACGACAGCCGTTCTTCAGAACATCCATGATAAATACCTGGGCCCTCCACCCATCGATGACCAAAAGCCTACACCGACGGCTGAGCCTCTCGTCTCGCACTTCAGCGCGATCCAGCGGGGCGACTTTGTCGTGGTCGGCTCGGAAGGGTTATGGAGATCTCTGGACAGCGAGCAGGTCGTCGGGCTAGTCGGGAAGTGGCTGGAGGAGCGAGGCGTCAAAGAACTGACCCACAGCTCCGACGGCACCGAACGCGAGGTATTTGTTCCCCCAGCAGGCACCAAAGACTCTAAAGACCTTCAAGAAAGCACATTTTCTCCGGACGAGCTGCCCGTAGTCTACCCCAAGGGATACGAGGACACGACGCGCAGATACACGTCCTGGAAAACCCAAAAGCGGTTCATATCCCTGCCAAAGGACGAGAACGTCGCGTCTCACATCGTGCGAAATACCTTGGGCGGTGCAGACCGCGATCTCGCGGGGGCGTTGTACCAGATCCGGGGCGAGAGAGGGAAGGAGCTTCGGTGGGTCATTCGAGCATGGGTGCGGGCCTCACTGATTTCTTGAACAGGGATGACATTTATATTTGTGTATTAGTTTTTGGCTGATATAATGTGTACGCATTTCACTGAAGCTATGAGCGTCTATAGCGTAAGATGTAGAGTGAGTTAAAACGAAGTATGGACGGCTCTTCAGCGCATTCAGAGGTTGGGGAAGCTCAGATGAACACTGAGGAAATGGCATTTCTTCCGACAGGTGAATGCAGTACTTTCAGCTTATTACCTCATTATCTTTTCCTTCACAAAGCCCTCTTGTCTCCTGCATCCATGCCATATTTCCTGCCTTAATCTCCACCCAAGACCAAGCCAATTTCCGTCGTGATAGAGGCCAAAGCTTTCGACGAAGTGTTCTGGCCCGAAAAGAGCCTGGAGGATAGAAGTCAGGATGCATTTGACACTAATAGTAGAGGCCCGAGTTGTTGGTAGTGGAGGCTGAAACCTTTAATGAGGGTCGCTGCTTCTTCCCAAGCATACAACTTTACCTCGTGGAAGATGTGTCTGCGGGCAGGGCGTGCGAATGCGTGCGCAACAGAGTTGATGTTAAGATCGTGGATTTCGACAGGAAATCGAGGTTAACTGGTGAAGGGCATTGGCATTGAAGAGAAGAGACGTGGCACTGGCCTTGGTGGACCTTGATTAAATGCTCAATAAAAGGCAACCGCCTCACGGACCAAGCTGAGAATCGCCCAAAACAGGAAAGCCGGCGCTTATTTGTCGATTACTTATTCATGATGCGGATGAACTGAACATCTGTGTCTCTTGGTTTCGAAGATGAACCGCCGAAGAGTATGGTAAATACTCACCTGAACTGAAGCAAAATTAACTGTCAATCTTTCGAAAGCCTCTTCCGACTACGAAAGTATAAGTACTTATCCCAGCACTCGGCGGCATGGCCGTCGTCTTACGTGTCAATCTTTCCTCTACAATTCACGGCAACAGATTAGAGCGAAGCCGTAGAGTAGTGTCTAAGTTCTCAATTGTGTTTGGAAAACAGAGCATTGAAAAGTTTGGAGGATTATTTCGTTAAGGGAGGTGCGTATGTCTAGTCTAGAATGGAATACGGAAGTTAGGGCCTCAGTCCCTACTAAGTACTCTAACAATATTGCATCCCTTCTCAATTCACTGTCTCACGTTGTGAAGTCAACCACCAACTCTCGGACCCCATCAGCACCCGAGAAATACGGCAAGGCAAAGAAAATTAAAGTCGTGATCAAGTCACGAAACCGTGCATCAGGTATTGGACGAGGAACGGGATAATGGAGTAAATGCACATGAATAGCCAACCTCCTCAAACCAACAAAACGAAACGGGGCAGACAAGATGTCGTTGAGCGCTGTCCAGACGTTGCTGTCCGAAGGAGCCCCCAGGCTTTGAAATAATGGTGCCAAGGCGGTATAGTGGTCTTTGTTATATAGGCTAAGGGCGAAGTGCAAATCAAGGGTCTCCAAGCTGGCTGGTGCAGTAAGCACGTCGAGGAGGAGGGTGTAATCACGTAGAACCGTTCCGACATCAAGTTCATGGCTGTCGAGTTCGAGGTGCTTCAGTCGCTTCATGGTTCCTAGATCAACTATCGGAGGTGGTGGAACTGGATGGTCAATCTCTGAAAATGGGTTAACAGAAATGCAGAGTATATGACGAGCAGGTCAACTTACGGTCCCCATAAGTAATCTTGAAGTATTCGAGTGTTTCTTCTGCTTGTGAAAGGAATGATGCAATCATATTGTACTCCTCTTCGAAGAAGTACAGGGTGGCGGTAAGTGACCGCAGTCGAGGCAACTTTGCCTGCGCAGAGCTGTCGGTGCTGCCGAGCAGAAGGACGACATGGTTCGTATCTGGTCTATCAATTTCAAGTGATTCGAGTTGATGGTTAATGTGTGCGTCCTCAGAGCGGGGAGATTGCGAGGGTGTTAGCTGATCCATCGAAGCAGACATATCTTCAGATTGGATGTTGTCCAGGAATAAATGGTGTACGGTGCACCCGAAGAGAAATGTGTTTGGGATTAGCATGAATTTCAACCCCAATGACTCGAGGTGTGGCGACTGCAAGATATCCCATACAGCCTGCCTTAATCCCAGATCAAGATCTAGCCAAATCCCCTCATATTCAAAAGCGAAGGACTCAAGTCCTCCTTCTTGTCCACCAAGTACCTGGAGGATGGCAATCACGACACGTTCAAGAAGCATCGACGCCTCTGAGTTTGACGGGGAGTAGTCGATGCTGAAGTCCTTGATGAAAGATTTCACCGGGGGAAGGCTGCAGCCGGTTTCTGGATCGCTTGGGACCCATGTTAGGATTTCGTGAAACATCTTCACGTTGGAACTGTCGTCCCACGCGTATAGTGTGGCCTCGCGAAAAATGTGTCTGCGGGCCCGAAGGGCAAATCGGCGCGATACCAAGCTGCATGCGCAGAGGGAGGAAAGCCTGGGTTGCCATCCTTCGAGATCTTGAACGGAGTCGACAATGAGGTCGAAGATTTCGACAGGAAAGCATGGGTTATCGGCGTGGGCCATGAACTTAGAAGGGAGAGGACGGTTCAATATGACAATGCTTGTTTTCCTTTATAACATTTGTCAGAAGCGAGCCACTCGTACACAAAGCCAAAACAAAAGACTGCCGTGCCACCATCAGCGTGCCAGCCGGCCAGTGCCGCCCTCTTAAGTACTTGCCTTCCTTTCCGGCCTTGAACTTCAGACGGCGACGTATTTAGGAAAATAGAACTACGGTTCCGGGAACACCGTCAAGGTCAGCCAGGAAGCGGCGGCGGCTATGGCAGTGATGAGGAGTAAGGGAGGTATTGACCCCGAAATCTCAGCCTCGGTGTAACATTTGATGAGGTTCTTGCTCCAAGTGCCTACTTCCCCTGACTGCGAAATGACACAGGCCTTGCTCTCGGTCTCGTTCACGGCAGGGTGCGGGGTTATTTACTTCGCCCTCCTCGCTTTAATCAAGGAGCCGACTTCGACCGGAAACACTCCTCGCACTCAAGATATGTTTTCTCCTGTTTTCTCCGAAGATATTCCACCATGAACCTGGCTTCACCGGCGATCCACTCCAGCCGACCCGAACAGCCGAGTCTCTTTACGGATTTGGAAATACTTTCCTTAAGGCTGACGCAATGTGGCGCGACGTGCACTGAGCACCTTCCTTAGATAGGTTTCCAGCTTGCACGGTTGCGTCGGAGTTTCTTTTTTCAGCCTCGTGCGGCAATGCCTGAAATGCTTGAAGAGCTCTAGGCCGATTTTACCGTGGTGATACGCTCCCATTCCTCATGAAAATCGGCTGTCCTACTCGGAGTGAAAAAAAGGCGCACGGCAATGTCGGGGGCTTCAGTCATGAAATCTAACGGTACGTGCTTTGTTAGAACTTCTATCATTTCGAAGGCTGTTTCCAAAGAGGAGGCGACTCCAGAGGACAGATATTCATCCACCTATAAAGTCTAGAGGCCAGGGAGCTCCACGCTTTAACTCCCCACTCATTTCGTGTCCAATCTCATTGAATTGCCCTATCTCCCTTCAATTCGTGCACTTCATTCCTCTATCAACCAACGTTATCCCACAGGGTGGAGTAAGTACTCTAGTGATATAACAATGGTATTTGATTCACTTTTTTTCTACGCTGAGACCCCAGTGTAGCTGATACCTCCCTCCCGCAGTATGCCAGCAAAATAGACACCCAACTCTCCCCAACCTCCGCCGATGACATCCGTGGCGTCCTCAACCAATTCTTCGAACGATGTCGAATATCATACAGCCAGCAACCTTACGACCTGGATCTACACAATCTCTGTCTCGAGGAGTCGCACAAAAACGGATATCCTGTCGATAGCACCTCCGGCCAGCTGTCAATCTTGAAGGGACTTCCAGTTGGTGTCGTAATTGCCGCGACATCATACGCCCGCCTACATGACCGAGAGATCCAAGTCTTCATCGCACTGTACACCGCTTTCCTCGTGTACCTCGATGATTCTATCACTCGAGACATTAGCGGGGTGGACTTGTTCCATGAGCGCTTCATCGCAGGACAACCCCAGGCCAACGAGGTTCTAGAGTCACTGGCGTGTTTCCTTCGTGGGATTCACACCCGCTATAGCGAGATACAGGCTAATCTTATCATGACCTCTACGCTGAAATTCATTACGTCGGTCATGCTGGAGCATATGACCCAGAACATTCAGGTGAGTCAAGATTGTAGTTTATGTGAACAGTGTCGCTCACTCAGCCTCCGTATAGCCTTCTCCTTTTGCTTATGGATACCCCACCTTTGCTCGATATCTATCTGGAGCAAGTGAAGCTTATGCTTTCCTCGTCTTGCCGCCCCACATCGCCTTGAGTGATTACATTCAAGTAAGCAACCGCTCGGGTTCTTCTTTAATCTAGACCTTGAGGCTTCTTTACCCTTGCAGTCTCTCCCCGAAATGTCAATGTTTGTCAACTGTGCCAACGATGTCCTCTCGTTCTACAAAGAGGAGAGGGACGGCGAAGGCTTCAATTATATCGCGAATCAAGCCCGCTTCCGACGCAGACCAAAACTCGAGATTTTCAGAGAGCTTGCAGATGATGTGGCAACGTGCTGGGAACGAGTTATGCGAATCATCGACTCGAAGGAAGAGGCCAAGGCGGCTTTCGAAGCCTTTGCCAGGGGATATGTCGACTTTCACACCTCGTAGAATATGCGGTACCACCTGGAAGACTTGTTTGCGTGATGGATATGTGTATCTAAATGTAAGAGCTAGTAAAAAAAGGGACATCGCTGCACAGAATAATGCATTATAGGAGTCACAGTGACTTAAGAAAGAATGGAAAAATGCGGTGGAACATGATTGCGCAAAACTCTGCCTCGTATCACCATCACGTCTCAGTGCCCTACCTTCGCTCCTGAAGTCGGTGGCCTCTAGACTTTATGGACGCTCTTGCTCAATACCCCATAGACAAGTCACAGCGCGAAGCGCTCCGTACATGTAGTTCGGTTTCTCGGGATTTCGCCCCTCGTGCTTACCAGCCTGAGCCAGAGAGTATTATTTGTATATCCACATCAACCCATGCCCAAAGACCAACCCGAGGTAATATGAATCCACCGTTTTAAATCCCAGGAAATACGCCTTAATTCTGAATGCCGAGTTATGAATAGAACCACCCCAAATCAAGTTGAGAGTTTACATCGCTCCTACAAGTACACCGTCGAAATCCATGAAACCGCAGAGGCAGAACTTTAACATCTACAGTGCGAACAACACAGTTCAGGCTTTTGCTTTGCGACGTATTCATTCCGGATGAGAGTCGCCATCTCACACAGCTCAAGGTCCAGTGATTCGATTTTGGGATACGTGTCGCGAACGGTGGGATATTGGGTACAGTAACGCAACGCGTCCGAAAGAAATCTGTCAATGCATATCACATGTCCAAGCCGAGCTCCTTCCAATGAAAGCACTGAGCGCGACGTCATGAGGATTTATCCCGTGCGTTGGTCCATGGCGCTGGAAAATAACCCCAGAGAAGTCTAGGTGACCTCTGCGCCGTACCCAAGGTCGTACCACCACTGGAATCGCTTGATGTAGGGTGAGATGGCAGTAAGTTGAATCTCTCCTTCTTCCGAGGCTTGAAATTCACGTTAGAAATGAGGTAATGTTGACGGTGACGATGAGGTTGCGAGGCGAGAAGAAAGAGGTTTTCAGATTCCGACGGGGAAGGAGGTGTTCCGATCAAAAGATCATTCGCACGCTTAACCACCCATAATCTTGGAGACCCGGAAAAGGAAATGCCGGAAACCTTCCTGCCCGCCACGCCCATGTGCTCTTGGGCCTCATGCAAAGCCTGGGGGCCTGATAGGCTCAAAATATCTAGTTTTGTGCTGTTACTTTGACTTGAGCTGCTTATCGCGCATCGGTACCAAACCAGAAGGCCTTCACGCTGCTTATCTCTCTCGTGTCCCGGGTCGGTACACTTCGAATCGGACGTCCAGCTGCAGATATGCCGAAGTGAGGTGTAACGCAAACGAAAGATGGTAAATAAAGCAGAGCCATGTAACCACGACATACCTCAAAGATCTACTCGTGGTGTTCGGCCCTGATTAGCTACGATGTCGTCGTCGGCATTGGCATCGTGAAGAGCAGCGCTGAAGCAAATTACAGATGTCGAGGCGGAGAACGATGTTGTAGCTTATTGTTATGTTTTTCTCATATTTTGAAAGGCAGATTGTTTGAAGCACGCACACCCCAAACCACCGGGATGAAGCCACCTCATTTCCACGCGTCTCAGCTACGCAGTCTTGGATCCTCGAGAAATTACTCGGGATACAAGGCTACGTAGCATGATGGAGTGAAATAGGGCCTTTTCTCCTGGAATTGTGGGCTCCCAATGTTCTATCATTTTCATTGTACCCTTCCGCCTTAAATACCTTCCAACTGGGCCCATCGATGATGGTCCGTCAAAAGAAAATTCTAATACTCACATCTCCTGTCTTTTAGCATTCACACTTGCATGGTTCTATCAGAACATGACGACAAAGCAGAGCATCGGCAGGAGCGAGATGGCGAGAGCTTTGAGCAGCACGTTCAACGGCCTCCGTGGCGCACAAAAATCTCAGCGTGCAACGAGCGGGTGAAGGCCTCGAAATGTATGCGTTTCTACCTTCGACCGATTTCTTGGGAGAGATCTAGCTTCTAACCACATGCGGTCACTGGCAGCTCGGCGAACTCTCCGTCTTATCAGAGTTCGTTCGCCACATGCAATAGGGATCACGGTGCAGGGCACACATGCAGCAGGTATACTTGACTCCTAATGCGATGCCAACTAACTACAACATTCAAACGTCAAAGCAACGTTACGTATGCGAACGACACAAAATTACACTGTACACTTCAGAAACAAGTGGGAGGTCGTGAAGAAGAGGTAATAAAAAAAACATCAAGTGCGTAGATTACAGTGTCATGAATTAAATAACAGCGAACGTCCATGCGATGGGGAACCTTGACGTCAGGTGGGTGGTCGTTACAGAATAGAAGGGCACATTACAGGCCTTCAATGAATTTTGTTCCTCCCTCGAACGTGCGCACCGAGGGTATCGATTGAGAAGCGAACGAGCGTGGTGGTACGCGGCTCGAGTTCATCGAATCGTTCGACGGCTCACTCTCCAGCGTCCCAGAGGCACCTGGGATGGATCTCCGGTTGTTCGCAGGGACATAATGGTGGTGATCAGACGATGGCGATGGAGACGATGGTGGGGAGTAGAGCTGGGAGGCGATGCTGGGAAGCGTAGCGCCTTGCACAGACGGTGCGTATTGCTCCGGGTACGAGAGCCCGCGCACGCCGTGGGGGTCGTACCCGGGCGTGCTGTGGTTAGACGACGTATCGGAGACAGGGCTGTATACCCTCGGTGGTATGGGATGCGGGCTCCGTGTCTGGGTGGGGTGATAGGGGAACGAGGACCCTGCAGTCGACGACTTGCTAGGAGCACCGAGCGAGGGATCGTAGTCTCGCATCCGCATAGCAGCAGCAGAAGGCCCGGGAATATTTTGCGTCTTCCGTGGTGAAGGGAAGTCATCCCCGGAGTCGGAGTCCCATTCGTTTCCACTTCCCGCTTGCACCCACCCTTGCCCGTGCCGCCCCATCTTGTACTTCTTAACTTTGTCGGAGCGAGAGGGCGATTCACCGCTGCGTGCGGCTTTGTAGGTTGGAAGTCCAAAGATGCGGGTGTACCATCTCTGGGATTTCTGTGGGTAAGACGACGAGTCCTCACGCGACCGGGGCCTATGGCGATGGGCTTCTTCGTCTTGGGCCCGCTCCTCTCGCAAGAGAAAGATTACAGCGGTGCAGGATACGACGATGATGAGTACTAGGACTACCACCAGAGCTATGAAAGCTAAAATATCGATGTTTCGTCAGTAAAATGAAAGTTACGTTTGATGAGAATTCTCAATCCATACGACTCACCTGCAGATGATCCATTGATCTTTGGTGTTTCTCTCCTCTTCAGGACAGCAGCTACGTCTAGCGGATTGTGCATGCTGATAATTTCCAAACTCCAGTGCGTTCGGGCCACCTAATGGTACCTCCTCTTTAATCCCGCCCCAGTGGTTTGTGCTTCAGGCTGCGAGTGAGAGATGACGTCGCGCAGTCGCTTCAAGGATCCAACGAGGTACGGGTGAAGAGAGGACGGGGTAGGTGACGAGAGCAGCCTGGCTTCCTGTGAATGTCGTTTGGTATATGGTTATGAGCGACCGTCGTCGTGGTTAACACAGGAGAAGCTGACAACCCATCGGACTTCCACGACAGACGGCAGGAGGATTCCAAATAGGGACCGACGGCAATTTGCGGCAATATCGCTCCGCCGGTCACGTGTCCTCCTTTCTTGTCATGAAAAAAATATCAAGTCTCAAGTAAACTTTCATGTTTGCGACGGTCCCGGAACAAAGAATATATATGCTCAAGGGAGGCCGGAAAATGGGAGTCGCAATTTCATTAAATGCAATTCTCCACGGAATCTGCGTGCCGAGGATTGCCTCAAGTACGTTGATGGACGCATATCCGAGGCGCTTGTGGAGGCTGAAGCAGTTGTTGTTGATAAATACATGTGTAACATGGGCAAAAGGAGTTCGGCCAGAAGAGAATTTTAGCCAAAGAATAAAACACAGACGTAAATGTCATCCCTAAAAGCAATGATAGTCAACAATCTCCGCACAAGTGTGTACCACACGAAACATACCGGAGCTGCTTCCCCACATCACCGCCGATCTGGTACAGCGCCTCGGCGAGCTCGCGATCAGCCCCACCGAGCGCATTCCTCGCAACATGAGAGGCCACGTCGAGGTCCCTCGCCACGGAAATGAAGCGCTTCTCCGCCTTCCAGGATTTGTATTTCCTTGTTCTGTCTTGATACCCTTCAGGGTAGATCACCGGTAAATCCTCTGGATTGAACGTGCTTTCTTTCAAGAAAGGACTGGCAGCAGCGAATTGGGACAACGTGCGATTCGTCCATGGGACAATGACTTCGCGTTGTGTGTCGGGTGAGTCGCCCACTATTTCCTTGATGCCTTGCTCTTCTAACCAATGCCCAACCAACCCGACGACCTGCTCGTTATCGAGACATTCCCATAGCCCTTGAGACCCAAGGACGACAAAATCCCCTCGCTGGACGTCCGGGAAGCGTACTATGGTAGGCTCAGCGGTGTATTTCTCCTGCAAAAATCCTTCCGAGGGTTGGTCTTCAGGCGAAGGGGGCGGGCCAAGGTACCGATCATGGACTAGCTTGGTGGCCTGTGAGTGCCATTTTGCTGGGGCATTCCCAAAAATGCGTACATGGCCGTCGTCCGGATCGTCCTCTGCAAGGAGGATGCGCGTCTCGTATTTATAACGCGTCCCTCCACCAGGGTCTTTCACGCGTCTCCCCAGTATGGCACGCCCACTGCCCGTACGCGCGACGTACAAGCTGCAATCTAAGTCGTTGTACAGTGCTACGAGAGCGGTCGAGGCGGAGCAGGCGTCCGCCAGAGCTTTGGCGTCTTTCTTGGAAAACGTTTTCAACGGTACGGTGTATATAACCTCGTCACCATCCTCTGGCCGCGAGGTGGCATGCTCCTTCACAGCCTCAAATATGTCGCGAAGCTTGAAGAGGACGTGAATATGATCTATGGCGACGAAAGTTTTCTTTATAAAAATCATGAACTCTTCCGGGCTCAGGGAGTTTCCATCCTGCTCGTTGAGGTACACGTGCATTGCTGAGGCCAGGACAGGAAAAAGTTTGGTAAAAAGCATTTCAGACATCGCAGGTCCTTTCTGCCCTTCGAAGATACCTTGCCCATGGAAATGATAGCCTGGCAAGGCAATCTCCATACTAGCTGCAGACAAATACGAAGGCGATGTTCTGTCGACATCGAAACTCATGAGACAACCTGGAGGACCAACAAAGACTCACGATTGCAGGGAAATACCATCGACGCGCAAGAGGGTTTTGAGGTTAGAGGGTTCCGACGATCCTATGGCAGCCAAATTCGCCAACGCAGTGTCAAAATTATCGAATGGGACATGCTGTAGGACCTGCAAAAGCCACTTGATCTCTTCATCTTGGAAGTTGTTGGGCAGCAGGTGGCGCACTGCGCTGCTGAATTTAACGTCGGAAGACTTCTGTTTCTTGGATTGTAAAATGGACACTCCAGCTAGGCCGATTCCGATTCCAAGTATTACGAGATCAGGGTGGGTATCCTTTAGAGTCAACGTCTTCCGCGTCGAAGTTGTAATAAATGTCCGTTTGCTGATGAGACCGAGACCATTGCTGCCTAGAAAGGGCGGCACTGGATAACGTGAAGGGAGATATGTTCCATAACGAAAGGCTCGATAGAGCATTCGTCGAAATTAGAGACTGAGATGGGCGTCGAAGTCGAAACAACATTCTGGCCGGAAACAACCAAGAACTGCGAATGCTCCCGGCCAACAACAACTTGAACAAGCAGATTGGCTCAATTCCCACGATGATCGACGATCTTATCTCTTTTTCCTATCTTATCTTTGCTCACCCAGCACGCTTTTCCCTTTGCTTTCCTGCTTATCATTGAACCAACGAGATAAAGGACTCTCTTTATTCAACTGTAAACTTGAAATGGAGAAAGATCTTCAAGTAAATGGCGCTCAGGCGAAACGACGCTTCAAGCCTCAAAGCTTCACGACCTTCTGAACTTTTCAATGAGCCACCGCTTTGTCACATTGGATTGTGGCACAGGAACGGTGGCACTTACTTTCGGTATAAATACGTTTTAATCGGTAGCTTTGCAGGCAAGTGCCCTCCTTCTGACACCATGGAGCACTCTGCTCGATCTGCATTCGACAGGCTAATTACGCATTTGGACCAGTCTCTCCAGGCATGTGGGCAGATCTCCTACCAAATGCTGCGTATTTCTGTGAGTCTGTTTCTTTGGAATCGTGTCATTCCACTCAATGCGCTCCAGTTGGCGAACCGTACGCCGTACTGGGACGAGACGCAGCGCCATTTCAAAGCGTTGGTCGCATGGCAGAGTACCCTCTATCGGCCATTGCAAGATTTTCAGGCCCTACAGAGCCTTCGGATGCACGAGGTCGGCGCTTCTGAAAATTTATTCTTCATCTCTTGTCTCATCCAATATTTCCAGACCGAAAGCAATATCCTCCTTCTTACCGCTTGCAATACAGCTGCTATTAAAGAAATGAGGAACGCACTCGCGAACCAAATGTCCAATAACGCGAAAGCTCCTCGCGAACCACTAGAAGCAAGTCTACGGTACTTTCTCTTATCGTTTGTATTAATGAAGAAGGCCTAGTTCGACAAGGATAGACCGACGGCATTTCTGAGCGAAGTCAACTTCCATCCTGAATTGAGTCAACTACGACCAGGGGAACATGGTTGGATGTTCGCCATATTTAGCAAGCAAAAGAGCTTCATTAAGAGCGCTAAGCCCTTCAGGGTCATCCGGAATGATAGCGAAGAGTATGGAGTCTACGTTGCATCAGAAATCCGTGGAGTCCCCATGCTAGGGCTTGAATTTCTCACTTTGGATCATCAGGTGCGTCGTCCGAATGATCACAGGTCGAGGAACTGACAGAGAACGATCACAAAAGCTGCGGGATGAAGTCCTCCGACTCTGTAGTCAGGCGGAGAGCTCTATCGATGAGCTTCGGCAGGAGGTAATGTTTTCCAGAGCTCCGATAGCCTGCCTTTTCCTTCGGTGCATTGCGAAACCGCCACCAAGTGCCCGTCCTGGAGAACAAGCAATTGTCGATTTTAAGCAGTGCACTCAGCCAGCGGCAATGCATACGCCGCCTCCTCAGCCTTTCGGCCCTCATGGAATACCGATTCATAGCCCGACGCCAACTACCCAGACGCGTACCCTTCAGGAAGCAATGGAAGCACAAGCTGCACAACGTCGGACGTTGGACTTGCTCACCACCGTTTATAAGCAGACCTCCTCATCAGCTTCCGGATCCTTTCCAACAGGCAATGCGTCGCCCATTGGGAACATCCAATCTATGAGTTATCCTAGCGCCGTTCATCCACCAGCAGGAAATATCTCCTGGGCGTCTGCACAGTCCTTCTACGACCCCGTCTACGAGGGTTATCAGGACTCCCATGCTGCTCAGCAGAACGGCTTCCAAACTGACGCAGCAGGACTGCCGTCCGATGAATCATTCACCGTCCACTCCGACTCCTCCGAACGATCTACCCAATCTTGGCAGCACAACTCGGGGGCGCACGCTAGGAATCCAGTTATCCCGCACCACACAACCGCTGACCAGTACCAGGCCGACAGTTTCTCCCAGTACGGTCAGCCCGGCCACTTAAACATGAACACCTGGTTGGCCCCTTACAATCCAATCTTAGATGAAATGCAGGCCGACAATGCCCAATGGCAGGCGACCGAGGAGGATCCCGTTCAGAGGCACCCTTCGGCCTTCGAGTTGGCGTTCCACCCTCACCAATCTTGAAGACGAACGCGCTTGGATGTCTATGCGCAGTCGGAAGGTGAGGGCCTGTCTTTCAATTGGCGCGATTAGATAGCAGAGCGTGCGGCCAATGACGCGTGCCCAGAGCGGGAGCGCAGATCCGCTGAGTTCGGATAATTGAGTTGTTTGCAGTGCTATACAGTCCTCTGTCCTCAATGGTTTAATTTATTCCTTTCCTATTCCGTACGTGGTTGATGGGGAGCTTGCCTCTGTCCGAGTACGGGCGTCTGGTGATTGGGCGTGAAGAGGCTAATTCTGTTGATCCAGCCTGAGCGTTCCCCGTCATAACTTCGGTGTTTTGGAGAAACGACGCAGTGGAATGCAGACCCTGCTCGTTCGTCTCATGGGGATCGTCATGAGGCGATGCGTCCGCGGATAGGGCAAGCAGCTTCTTTCCTATTGTCCCAATTTCGAGTGAAGAGGAACACGACGGTAATCAGTTGGATTCAACGAGGACGTCGCGGTTGTAAAACAATTGGAGTACGAGACTCGGCCCTTTCAACTGCGAAGGGCAATTCCCCATTCCATCAGGACCGGCCAGAGGGTGTATTAGTAGGCGTTCGATTAGTTATAGATCCACACCTCGCACTCTATTGACAGACGGAAACGGGAAGAAAAGACAATAGACAATAGCGGATCCTAGAAACTGAGAGGATCCCGATCATATTATTCAGAGTAGACGTTTGACAGAATATGTTACTTTCGAAAGCTATGCACATGTCCCTTGAAGCCCGCTGTCAGGAAAGGGTGGGAGCGCCCGCGAGGCACAGATTTCCTCGATATCAGCGGTGCCTCTAAGGAGCAGCTGCCAAGATAACGAATTAGTCTTTTTGTTGGGTGCAGGGACGCCTAGACTCAGACTGTGGCACTGCAGTTGCGAAATGGAGTAAACCCTGTGCGCCATTGGACACTCATTACACTGTCGAGGTACTTATGGGCGACCGCAGAAAATAACGGAGTATCGAGGGGATTCCATTGTTCACATTTACGTCCCGGTATAGCGTACTAATTCGACAAGAACATGGCGAGAAACACTACTGACATGATTAACTAGCACCCTAAGCCATACTGAACGAGCAAGGAAAACTCAGGTAGATACACCTTATCTGGTAGAACAATTTCAAGAACCGGAACATAGGATGTCCACTTGTGATAGCAGCCTTTCAGAGAAGAGGCAGGGTATACGTCCGAAGGAAATAGCTTTCGAGATATCTGGGGAATGAAGAAGCAATTATCAAATATGCGTCATGGAGCCGACTCTATTGAGCTCTCGAGAGGATTTGCTTCTTCCCCTCGAAGTGACTGTCCGCGACAAAAGAACTGCAGAATTGGGGTCGTGCCTATCACAAAGAGAGAGGTACGGGTCAAACCATGGTGAATACAGAGTCGAGGAAAGGATCTTGGCCTCGGAGCGTAACAGAAAGAAATATTTCAGGGAGCTCCGACTCGGACTTGATATCCACCCAATGAATTCATAGCTAGTTGTAGTGTCCAGAACTTTGC
This sequence comes from Cyclocybe cylindracea, assembly GCA_013376435.1. Lineage (NCBI taxonomy): Eukaryota > Fungi > Basidiomycota > Agaricomycetes > Agaricales > Hemipholiotaceae > Cyclocybe > Cyclocybe cylindracea. The sequence continues at coordinate 572,698 of MPNV01001270.1, forward strand.
ATTCTGAACCGCGATAGGGGTACAAAAGGGCGCGCCTACCCATATTTAGAAGTATGATCGGAGTGGCGGGCGGATGCAACTTGTGAATGGGCGATAACCTACGGTCAACTGTTTGCTCAGGTCCCCGCACCTGGCGTTTAGTAGCGAGTTGACGCGCACCATTTGGTCGATTAGGGCTTCTAGCCAGCGCCTAACCGTATAGTCCATTCATAACACCGGCATGAAGGACGCTGGAGAACGCCTTATGCAGACAGCTTGAACCCAACGCTTGGCATTCCACCTGGGGAGAGATCGTGATCGAGGTCACTTGAGCAGATATCGCTGGGTGTGTATCTCAGATCCGAGAGGGCATTCCGAGCCATCCATTCTAGTCCATCCAATACTCATTCCAGAGCTGCTTGAAAAAGGAACCCTCGTCAGAAGGCGATAATGAAAATATTCCCCACTTTTCCACTCACTCTCCGCACCACCATGCAGGTGCACTCGCGCGTCTTTGGCTGGTCGCCGCCGAACAACAAGGACTACCTCGACGTCCAGATAGCGCAGAACACGTTACTGCCACTCCAGAATCCCACGTTCCACATCTCTGAGCCGACCATCATCATCAAGCGAGTTCGTCAGGAGCCGTCTGCGAACATTGGATCGACATCGCCTGCATCTAGCACCTCCGCGCTCTCCACCGACGGCGATTCTGCCGCTGAGAAGCGCGTCGAGACCGCCGGGAGGAACGGAGACCCTAACTGGGTCGCTCGGCCGCGGAACGAATTTATTCTGTTCCGTTGCGCCTACGTGCGGAAGCATTCTCGAGAGGGGAAGCGCGTTCGACGACCGCCAGGCGCTGAGGCTGAGAAGACGCTGTCGAAGCAGGCGGCGGAGGCCTGGCACCACCTCTCCCCAGAGGAACGCCTGTTTTGGAAGGAGCAGGCGAACAGCGAGCGCAACGAGCACGCACGTCGGCACCCCGACTACCGCTATAGGCCCAAGAAGAGCACCACAGGACGAAAGCGCCAGACGAGAGCCTCTCCAGCGAAGACGAGTCCCCGGGACGACGAGGTCCCTCTCCCTGAGGCCTCGACTATCAGCCGAACGCCTTCAGGATCTAGCGTGCCACCACCCAGACTGGCACCTCGCCGGTCGTCGTCCGTCCCTCAGCTCATGGTGACAGATCCAGCAACTCGGCGGCTTCGTTCAACGGCGAGCCATGGCTGGATTGGCGTCTCCACTCCAGCGTCTGCGCCACCCGACTGTATATCGTTCGGTCCTCTTTCGAGAGATGTAAGTCTCCCGTTTAATTAGATCGCGGTAACCACTGACCCAATTTCGTTCAGTACACCCCCATTCCCACCGGACTTCACAGCGCACCGGCATTCACTTCCTCGGGTTACGTTTCACCGAATTTCTCATCCACTCCGACACCACAGGCGCCGCCGGAGCAGACCATGCATCCCGCTAGCTCTTCGCTTCTGAATTGGAACGGCGAGCGTCTCGTCCCTGCAGCGCCGCAGCCCACCTACTACCTCTCTTCCGCCCCCACTCACCTCCCTCCACCGCCACACATCGACGCGAACGGCAGCATCGTCGTGACGGAGTACACCAGCGGCGGAAATCCTCTTCCTTCTTCCCAGCTCTTCGCTGCCCCACCAGGCACGCACTACCAGCAAAATGGCGACGTCTGGATGCCCACCACCTACCCATCCGAAGAGTCCACGCTGAGCCCGCGGCAGGAGGGGGACACGCCCAACGAAGTGCTTGACCCGCAGCTCATACACGGCTTAGCCACCACACCAGGCTCGGCCGTCGGTGGTGCCGCAGCGATCGCCCAACATGGCTTCAACGATCTCGTGGCGCCGCAAGCGCAGATGCCTAGTATGGGTGCCTTCGGCATGGACCTTGCCAGAGAGGCGGCCCAGATGGACGTCCTGGGCAGTGGCGCACCGGAGTCAAACACCGAAACCTTATTCAATATGGACACTGACGACTTTTTCAATTCCCGTTTCTAATCATTTCCTCCCAATCCGTCCATCTGCTGGCCCTTCTCATTTCCTCTTCGCACGCCTTGCTTTCCGGGTATCCCCTCCCTAATTATGCCTATCTGGGAGCACCTCGTCGTGGTAAGCACCGGATAGCAGCGTTCCTAGAATTATTTCCTCACTTTGCGCTCCTCCCCACTTCACTATTGTTTGCCGACTTGCTTTATTTATTCGGTTGATCTTCTTTTCCGGTTCCAGTCACCGTCCTTACTTTTCGTCCTAATCTTCGCTCTTCGGATGTAAATATGCTGTTGTATTTGTTCACTCGGTCGCTTTCCCTTCGAAATATGTATAACAAAAGATTTGCTCACCTTGATATATTATTT